>CAVNZL010000072.1:0-600000 GCA_963693355.1 Pontia daplidice | reverse complement strand
TAAATGGTATAACATACTGATAAATGGTTTTTCATTTTTGTTTTATATTAAGAAAATAATTTGAAGGAAATTTTCGATATAGAGTTTGTCTTACTCGTGCCTGATACTACATATTTACTTTATTTGTAAGTGTGTAAATTGTATAGGTATTTCGTAGATTAAAATCGTTGAATATTCTCGTTTACTTTACAATTGTAATAACGCTTATTTGTCAAAATGTCAAAATTAATTACCTAAGTGTTAAATTTATATCAACGACCTACGCCATAATTAGCAAACCGCTGATAGTCACACACAGTTTAAACGAATCCGGATACGAGTCTAATCGATTTGCGGTCATTGGGTCATTATCCGGTCTATCCGGCCCCAATACGCGGTGTGACCGAATGTGGTTTTTACTGCAGTAACTTTATTTGACGTTGTGTTTGTACCATGATTACATGAAATCTTATGCGTTTCTGTATGTATTCTGTATTAAATGTAAGTTTTAATTATCAGCAGCCGTATGCCTGGACTTCGAGTGGCAACCAGATAGCGCTAGTGGAACGTGCACCGAACGTTTCGTTTTTAATCTGTTGAACTTTTAGTAAAGCCGCCGTATCTATCTATATATTCTTATAGATAGATATCTATATATTCTTTCAGTCGGCACTCCCGTCGCGACGGCCGAAGCCGGACTCCGGAGTCCGAGTCTCACAGGAGACGTTGTGACGCGCACAACATATATTCTCTCAGTTCATCGGCGAGTTTGAATTTCTAAAAACTTCAGGCCAACAGCAAGACGTCATTTATGAAGATTCCATTCGAAAAAAAATGATTGCATGCATTACGAACGGATGTGTATTGGTTTGATCACTTTCTCTTTCGAGTATTGTGACAGTATTTTCCGCATTATGTACCCATACGTGGAACACTTCCTCTGACAGCCAGTTAGCAACCTATGTGAACACTCTTACTACCGTTGTGGACCAACGTGCATAAATAGTTATTTAGTTCGTAAGTAATTGACCCTTAATTATTTTCAAAGAGTCACACATCGCAGAATGTTGATAAATCACTGTGTTGTCATATTATAGAGTAAGTACCTTTATTATGTTTCGACCAAAGCCGACATGCATACATTTAGAATCACATGTACAGATTTGATTGATTGATTGAAAAGTTTATTAGGAAAGGTTTTTTTTGTTTACAAAGGTAGACTCCTTTACTTTTAAACACACATATTACATATATCTACACAACGACATTACAATTAAACTCCAAAAGCCACTTATTATTGCCACATATCCTATACCACTGAATGTTATAACTTATAACCTATGAGCGAAATTATCTTTGAAAACACTTCGATCTGTTATGTGAGAAATAACATCTGCAACACAAATGAAGAAAGCGATTAGCAGTCGTTAATTTTTAGTGGCAAGAACATTACTTATTTAGTGCGAGCTTAACTTGCGCCAGTGGAATCATTAGTACGGGCCTAGATGCTGCTCAAAACGGCACTCGATCACAATAGGGATGCGAAAGAAGTCGATAAACATAGCGTACATCCCTTAGAGTATCCCACATCAAATGCCCTGAATATCTAAAAGAGCCGATCAGAATTTGGAAAATAAGATAATATAATAATATCAGAACACATTTTAGAGTAGGTCTGTGAAATAAATATTCAAGAATAGCAAAAAGTACTTTCGAATCGTCTTCAATTAGAATAATACAATCACTTAATATTTTTTTGTCCTCTTCCCAGAAAATTATAAATATTGACTGATTTATAGTTTATATTAATAAAAAATTATTTTAACAAATTGCATAAGATCATAAATGCACACAATAAAGGTATGTGTTACTTAACCAAATAGATACTAATGAAGTTCACCGAATTCATTCTACTACTATTCTTTAAAAGTATACTTGCAATTAATAAAATATACACCACTCTAGAAACAAATTATGGAGTAATCATTGTTATAACCGTCTCGTACACAAAAATTAAACTATTTCGGTGAAGTTTAAAAGCTATTGTTCTATACTGATCCTAACTCTATATCCTAATCAACTTCTTGATAATAAAATCCCAACACTAGATAATTTACAGATTCTCTACAATAACGGGCGCTAGGTGGCGCATTAATATGAATCGCTGATATTAAAGAATCAAGTACAATAATTATAGCTTGCTTGTAGGATCAAGTTTTAGATTTTTTTTTAAACAATAGGTTCCAAACCAGGTTGAAGTTCCAAGACAATCCTTGTTTCACTATATATATTGAATAGTGAATAAATAAATAATAAAAATAGTTGAAGCTAGGATCGGATTGATAAGCGAGCAGCAACTTGACATAATCATACACGCCATCGTTTCATTAAAAAGAGACATTTGTTTGAATACACCTAACTATATCCAAGAGTTTTTAATTTGTCCGACATTGTTATAATTTATTAAATATATATGTTAAATCCATTCCGCTACAAGGCATAAGCCTCAGTTATGAAACTGGCCTCTTTTAACGGAAGATACATTTTCGCAAGGAGGCTCCAACTCACCAAAGATATAATGAGGATATTTTCATAGTAGGTATCGCGGGAGACGCAAGCCCACCAAACCTAGCTTAATTATATCAATACGGTCTCCTGAGGAGGGAGGAATAAATACTCACTACTTTTTTTTTTTTAAAAAAAGGGTTTTCTAAAAAGAATCGACTTCCAACTAATTAATTAATTTTAAAGACCCAGACAGGATTAAATTGAACCAATATATTCGAACCAAAACACGGAGGCGTCTAATTTACGTATCAATATCTAAACTGTATAACGAACTCGTGAGTCCGTTTGCGGTTTGCGCACACTTCTTCGATTACAACGAGTTCTCGATCTAACACCTAACAAAGTAGAAAGCTTTTCTTTACACAGGGGCAAACGGGCAGGAGGCTCACCTGATCGTAAGTGATACCGCCGCCCATGGACACTCGCAATGCCAGAGGCCACACAAGTGCGTTGCCGGCCTTTAAGATGTCTATACGCTCTTTTCTTAAAGGCCCATAAGTCGTATTTGTTTGGAAATACCTCTTTTGGCTGGCTGGTTCCTCATAGCGGTGGTGCGCGGCAGAAAGTGCCTTCTGAAGCGCTCAGTTGTGAAAAGGCGGATATCGAGGTGATACGGATGGAATCTCGTATTCTGCCTCGATGTCCGATGATGGAATTCAGCTTCAGGTCTCAATTCGAACAGCTCATCTGAACACTCTCCATGATAAATGCGATAGAAGAAGTTTTTGTTCAAAATCGAAATCGAAATCAACTCAGATTTTTTATATTTTCTCTAGTTAATTTCATTTGACTTTTTCGCTATAGAAGATATTAAAACTTTGAAAATTATATTTTTTGCAAAATGCTGGTAAAATGGGCAATGTGCTATATACGTTCAATTTTCATTAAGGAATATCACAGTACAGGTCATAATAAACTTATACCTCTATTTGAACTGTAGTGAAAAATTCATTCTTAAATTTAATTATGTACGTAAATGAGTTTAAATTTGTATACCTGCAACAATAATTAAAGTAAATCGAAGCACGGAAAACGTAATATGACATTGTATTAAATGCGAGAATGGTTTAATTTACATTATGTTCATATAGTAGGGGTAACCTAACACATTCCCAGAGCAAGGATCGACCTCATTAGTGGACGTCCTGAACTCAAATTGAATGAATAAATGGCATTTTCGAGGTACAAAAATTTCAATGATCCCTTCTAACTAGGGGTAAAACCAGGGATTGTCTTGATTACGAAACTTTCTGCTAATCGTACATTGCATATTCCCTTCTTACAATTTAGCAGTTGTACAGTTTCGTGTAATTAAGGCGCATTTACAAAACCAACATCTCTTTATTATTTTTTTAATGCGCGTTTTGTAAATGCGCATTAATTATTGCTTCTAAACCGCTGATATTCATAGCTAATTCATAGTGTAGTGAGAAAAATCTGACGCACGCACACAAGTAAAATGACACTAAAGTATGTATAATAAATGTTTAAGATATAATTTTTATAATGATATATGTTTTATTTACTCTATTGTTATACTAAAATTTATTATACTTAGCATTTCCGTCAGTTTGTTTTGTCCTTATACATTAACTATAATAAAAGATACGAATAAAAAAAATTAACTGACTTCTTATATGTACTACGCCTTACAGAAGATATTCAGGATATCATATTTCAAGGCTACTAGACCATAATAGGTCTAGTAGCCTTGGAGTATGCCCTAAGTTTAACTTTACGTGATTTAAACATCATACATATACATATACGAATCTTGAAACTCAAAAACTATACATGTACTTGAAAACTCAAAAACTAGTAGATTATGTAATTAATAGCACAAATAATGAGGTCAAACTGACAAACTCGTTTTTAGAAGTCGATTAGATAACAAGATTTTAAATGCTTTTTAAAATTGTCTAATGTTGACACAATAACATGTAATATCTTCTATGTATTTATTATATTCTATGTAATTATATAAAACATACGCGATAGAGCAGCAGGGTCACACAGTACTATCGTTTTAAATCAATTTCGTAATGCTTTTAACTTTTCTCGAGCATATAAAATTTCCACCATAAGTCCCTGTTGAAAAATCACCCCATCGTTTCTACTCACTTTGCGTTATAGAGTTGCGTAATGCGAGCAATGATTCAAAGTGACATAAACTTGGTGCTTATGGTTAAAAATGTGCTTGGGATTTTAGAAAACCGCTGTTTTTATTTCCTATAGAATGGAAAATGCCAGAATGCACTCTGCGAAGTGCTTTGCCCATTATAGATGAATTTTGAAATCTGATTCGATCTATGTTGGCTGACGAATTTGTCTTTAGGTAGGTACTTAAAGCATGAAGATTCATCTTAGGTAATGAAAAGAATGACAAAAAAATCTTCTTATTAAGGAAAAAAAGAATAATATCAAATGTGTTTTTTATTCTTAGCTCGCAAAAAGACATTAACAGTTATAGACACAATGCAAGCTGTGTTTTATCTATCAACAGATGTTGTTTGTTTGTATTTCCGCTTGTAATGCTTATAGCTATTCTAAAACTATATAAAACATTTATTAAGACATGAATAAGGTAATTCATTTTTACGATAATATCATTTCAGTATTCATGATATTACATTACACTACACCGTAACTCTCCGTCGAAGCATAATAAACGCCAGATGTATTCCCCGGATTGGAATATCCAGCAATCGCAACCTCATTTCTAGAACATTTACCATTTGTGAAATCTTTATAGGAATCACAGGCCCAAGCCAAAAAAGTACCGGGATGGGTCACTGTGTATGTCCAAAACCTTACACATGCTTTATGGCTACATCTTGCTGCATCAGACTCCCCATACCCTGGTATCAGGCCGACACTGCAATGTGGTTGTACTTTTCCGTCATTCAAAAAGAAATCCACATCAGCTAGAACACTCGCTGTGCCCAATCCGCCTGCATTACAATGAAATACTTCAACGTAATCTGCCGCACTCGAATGAAGCTGTTCCTCTATCAAGCTATTTGAGAAGCAAGGTCCTGCTGGATCGATTCCAGTAATTTTTCGGACTCTTTCAGAAGTTCTTTCAAAGTAAATGCTTCCTGCATACCCTAAGATGTGACTGCCAAGACTATGACCAATACAGTGAATATTTTGAGAGGGAAAACCGAATTGACGAAGTTCTGCAAGAAGTCTTCCAATCTCTTTTCCTAGATTGTACGAATATTTCACAGAACGTTCGTAGCTTTTTCTATTACCACCTCTGGATGAGGTGTAGAAGGAGTGGTCAACGATTATGAGGTATATGTTTGGGATGTCCTTGAAAGCCTGTCGAATTAATTCGGGCGCGTTCCTGCTGATATGAGATTTATATCCGGGTACGAAAAATTTTATCTCTCTTGTTGTGTCCAAGTTGTATACGTTGGTAATTGCACCAACCGCAGTATTAATTTTGTAGCTAACATTGAAGTTGTTCCCGAAATCATAGAAATAGACTTCTGTTTCACTCACATCTAAGTTGACGGTTTTATTGTGATCACCTGTGTACAAATAGTAAAATTAAATTAAATATATATATTTTATTAAAGTTGCCATTAACTGAATTTGTACGAAACAATTATAAAAGGATTATTATAGATTTTTATATATAATTCACAACAGTAATAGATCGCACGATTGACCCGAAATAAAATAAATTAAGTGAGACGCTTATATTACTTACAATGAATCCAATGAGAATACAAGAAGTTTTTGAATGGGCCATATTCTGACTGCCAGTTTGCATTACTATGAACTATACACATACAAATAAAAAATATAAATATCTCCATCTGATGTGTTCGTGTCAATGGTCAAACGATAAGTGAACTGACTGCTCTTACGTATTTCGTATCTGCATTCTAATTATATTTCGCTTGTTGACTTAATATATATTTACGGTGTTTTCCTATTTATTGGGTCAGCCTCCATGGCTGAATAAAATTCTCTCTTAGTTTTTATTGCGTGTTTACCCTGGAGATCTTAGTTCTACTGGCGTAATAATAATCGCTCAATATTGCTTGTTATTTACTGGAAAACTCTTCTAATCGTCTTCTTCATGGTTTAAGGTTATGTTGGTCTATATCGGGACACCTTATTTTTTATACCGTGCACGTCAATGCAATATACTTACGTGATGTACAATTATCCTGTCAAAGTGCTAAGTAGTGTCTGTCTAAAGAAGTTCATTAGGGTCTTTACAGACTCATATCGAGAAGCCCCCATATGTTTCTCGCCTTCTCCTGTTCGAGTTCAGGAGGTTCGAGAAAGAACGAACAAAATCACCGTCATTTGAACAGTAAGCATATTTAAGTACATATATAATCGTTTCATTTAATAAGCTGAGGATATTCTTAAATGTTTTAATTATCAAATGTATAAGAACGTATTAAGAAGTCTAATTCACTAAATTCTAAATGTTTTTATGCACATTAATACAGTACAAATATTATAAAACACTATCCTTCAATAATAAAACAACAGTCATTATTAGAACAAGCTTTCTTTATCTTAATCCTAACGCTTTCAAATAAACAGAATAAAATGGAAATCCTTCCAACTAGTAATTAACTGGCTTAATCGCCGGACAGCCGATAAAAGTTTTTAATTGACTTTTCGCCCTCCCCGACACCTTCGTTAATCTTGATCTTAGTAACGAATAGGGTTACCAATGTATAATTTTATGTAATTATATTTCCTATTAAATATAGTAATTTATGTACGTGTGCATGTAGGTACAAGTTAAAATTTCCATTTGAATACTTATTAAATTGAGCTATACTTTAATTATTTAATATCGCTACAGTATAAAAAAAATATAAAATGTGCAGCCTCGTCTCTTATTCATAACACTTCATTTATTTTTACGAAGATTAAGGATTTATCAATTCAGACCTCAAATTTTACGGCGGTTCAAGTTTCCTTGAAAGAACCAAAGTATAAACATTGTAAAATAGGTAATATATTGTATTTGTAGGTTCTCACACGACTGACCGAATTTCGAACGCTTTTTTTCGAATGATTGATATTAACACCTATAACAGTTAACATAAGACAGAAATATTTACTATTCAACTCGTACCAGCCCTACCACAAGGCGATAATGGCTTTCGCACTATTTTTTTACCCAAGTGTTAAGTGAATTACGTAGAGAAATAACATCTGCTCTGCTCTCACCGATACTAACGCGTTTCTACGTCCAATTATTCGTATAATATATACATAGGTATGTCCTACCACAGACCTATGAAATTACGTTTTAGTATTTGAAAAGTTTACGTACCTATATTTGTGCTTTTCGCTCAAGTGATTCAATATATGGCAATAAACAGATATATCAAATGAGACAACATTGTATACAGTATATCGTACGAGGCTATGAAACTACTAGCTACCTAAATACTTTGGAGACACTCAATAAAAGCCAAATATGTTAATATCATTTATTTTTTTTAGTATTTACAATAATACAATAGTTACAATAACAGATTTATATTGTACCATTATAACTTATACATCCAACTGAGCTTTTGATACAGTACATCGTTATTAAGAAATGTAAAGGGAAATGCTATTAATTGATAATAACCTACTTAAAGATTTTTCTATGAAAACAATGAAATTGCTCCTCTATTGATATTACGATAGCTACTAATAAACATATTTCCGAGCCAAAACAACTTGACAATAGGGATCTTCAAGAACGTATCGTCAGCTAAAAGACCGGCAACGTACTTGCGATCCCCTCGGGGTTGTGAGTGTCCAAGGCGACGGTATCACTTAACCATCAGGTGAATGGTTGCCCGTTTGCCCCCGTACAAAAAAAAACCCCAATATAATATTGTCTTTGATTTAAGTAGTATCACACATTCTCATGACCTGACCACAATTGCAGCAAAGCAGTCAAGTCAATCGAACGTTTGACGCAGTTGACCCAATAATCATCATTCCAGACTAAAAGAGAGTCCCGGGTTTGTTTCCCGGGCGTGTTATATTCTGCGTGTTATATGTTATAAAATGTATATCTATAAATTTTATGTTCATCAGTTGTGTAGTGGATAAAGGCTAAACGAATGTGTATATTCGGACTACATTTAGGCAGTAAAAGTATGTTAGCGACCTAATACATTATTAGCCTAACACATAACAACTTAAAAATAACAAAAAACAACTACAACAAAAAACAGAAACATTAACCTATGTCTATGGGTAAATAATAATGTTTCTGTTTCTTCTTTTGTTTGTTGTTCTTTGTTTCCATTTTCACGCAACATGATACTTGATTTGGTCTACACATTTATTCATAGGCTTGATACCATATCTTTCTTTAGAAACAATATATACATTTGTTTCTATAGTGCGGTAAGATAAAAGCCATTGTTTATATTATTATACAAATAAATGATATCAATTTTACTTTCGCTCGACACACCATAGGAACTAGCTAAAATGAGGTCTTTATAAGAAACAATTTATAAGCTATTTTATGAAGTTTGTACTAATTTCGAAAGTATTAATCTCTATCAAAAAAATACTGCATGGGGTTTTACGGACTCTTAAGCTTTATTATATTTTAATAGATCAATTATTGTGGGATCTAAAAGTAGGAGTAATAAATCATAGTTCACACAACTTAAGCAAACATATAGCTGCCAAACTTATTTATCTAATTCAAAGGCCATATTTCTGTATATTATAAATTTACCTAGTGCTGTGCGTTACAAGAAAACTTACTATTTTCGATCAGCTTTAAATATATATGACGTCATCGACATACGGGAGTTTTCCACTCAGGGATGGCAACACTATACTATAGGCTATTAACACTGTAATATTTTTGTATTAATTCCAACTGAAAAGGTAATGTAAAATATATTTAAATTTTGTAAAAATACATAACTTAATCCGTTGATAAAGTGTTTTTCTTTTGAAGATCAATTAAGTTATTAACATATGAAGGTTTTTTAATGATTAGTCGGCCTAACACTAGCTGCCACTTGCTGCCTTAAGGTGGCAACCCTGTGCAATTCCTCCATATTCTTCAATATGCTGTCAAAGAAAGAAACGATCCATTCTTCAGTACTCCTTATTCCTGTGATTTGCTCCAATTGTTTCTTGGTTTCCGCATACAGACCTCTTAGATCCGTTAAAATCCTGGAATTATTATATTTTTAATAAGATCGAGGGTATATTAACCCTGTGATATAATAATTTCAAAATCACAGTCAAATATATTATTGTAGTATGTGGTATTTTATTTTATTTTTATTTTATTTTATTTCAAGAAACACAACAAACACATCAATTTTTTACACACATACAGTAAAAATCAAAGATATACGTACAGATGCGTTCTTCAACGCGTTTCACAAATAAGTACAATGAATAATTAAAGCGGGATGAAAATCAAGACGTAAACATACAAGCAAAAACAAATTAAAAATACGGTTACATGAGAATTATAACAAAAGTTACGATTTAAGTTTTAAACACAATTCGCACCTGAAAGAAGCCGTGGAGCCCGAAAATATGTCAATATCTAAGAAGAACTTATTATAGGCGTTACACATCCTGTGTATTGGCGCACGCAACCCGATGTTAGTCCTAGAGGACGACAGCTCGAATGTATTACACGAGCGGAGAGACCTGGCTGGAACGTGGAAGTCCAATAAACTGAGTAGCTCAGGTGATGCTAACTCACCACTGCATATCTTTTTCAGCGTTACACAGTCCGCAATGGCACGGCGCTGTGAAAGCTCAAGGAAGCCGTATTTACGCAATAAGCCAATATGGTTAGATCGGTTTCCTTCCACCCGGTAATGTAAAATGCGTAGGAATTTTTTTTGTACCCTCTCAACTCTGTGTCGATGTACCGAGTAAAAAGGATTCCATATGGGGCTTGCATACTCAAGGTGGGGCCGCACAAGGGACTTATAAAGATACGAGTAAGTATATTTTCTCTTAAATTGTCTAGATACACGTGTTATAAAGCCTAGCATACGAAGAGAGTTATTTAAGATATGGTCTATATGGGCCACAAGGGTAAGATTTTTGTCTAAGTTAATCCCCAGATCTTTAATGGATGGGACTGAGGTTAATTGCTGATTACCTAACTTAAAGTTAGTTTTGATAACATTTTTATTTCTTGTAAAAACTATATGTTTACATTTATGATATGCCAGAAATAATTTATTACGTTTGCAATATGCATCAAGCCTATTGAGGTCATCCTGAATGCCAGTAGCATCAGTTAGGCAAGTGACTGTTTTGAAGACCTTAAGATCATCA
Organism: Pontia daplidice; assembly: GCA_963693355.1. Lineage (NCBI taxonomy): Eukaryota > Metazoa > Arthropoda > Insecta > Lepidoptera > Pieridae > Pontia > Pontia daplidice. Next base: position 589,131 of record CAVNZL010000072.1, on the reverse strand, counting down.
GCATAGAGCAAAAATTTACAGTTTACAAAACATTGCGATATGTCATTGATAAAAATTGCAAAGAGCAAAGGTCCAAGTATTGAGCCTTGCGGAACACCAGATGTTACAAAAACTGGAGAGGAACGATACCCATTAACAACAACCGTCTGAACGCGATCCCGCAAGTAGGCTGCAAACCATCTTAAGAGATTACCTTTAATACCGTTGAAAGATAACTTCCGTAAGAGTATAACATGGTCAATCTTATCAAAAGCTTTTTGGAAATCCGTGTATATAGTATCTATTTGAGCTTTACAATCTAATCCGGTGAAGATGTAATTGGTGAATACAAGAAGGTTAGTAACAGTCGATCTGCCTGCCATAAAACCGTGTTGTTGATCAATTATCTGATTTTTTAAGCAGGAATAGATGTGTCGATGCAATAGCCTTTCCATTACTTTGGGAATTGTAGAGAGGATAGAAATGGGACGATAATTTTCAATGTCATGCCTTGAACCACTCTTAAAGATGGGCGTTATGTGAGCCTGCTTCCAAAGACTCGGGAAGGATCCTGTTGACAGACACTTATTAAAAATAATCTCTAGTGGCAAAGATATGGTCTCGTGCGTGCATTTAAGAAATATTGGACTAATATTGTCTGGTCCAGGTCCCTTATTGTGATCAAGCGCATACAGTTCTTTGCTTATTTCGGCCTGAGAAATGCATACGCTACTAATTAAAACATGCGAGTCACTGAATGTGCCCTCATCCACTGCACTTAATTCACCAGAATTTACATAGGTAGGAGATTCGAAAACGGAACGGAAGTATTGAGAAAACATTTCAACTATGACACCAGGATCGCTGGACACTGCGTTATCATACTTCATCATTTGTGGATATCCTGAATTCGATTGCTTTAACGACGAGGTGTATTTCCAAAAGTGTTTAATGTTTCTTTTAAGGGACTCTTCAACGTGTTCTATAAACCGTTTGTGGCATGAGTTCATAAGCTTTTTTGCCCGACTTCTTAACAAAGAAAACTCCTGATAATCGCGAGGATTTTTATATGTTTTCCAACGTCCCCAAAGTTTCTGTTTTCGCCTAAGAGTTCGTATTAAGCTTCTGCTAAACCATATTGGGTATCTATTGGATTTAGGTATTTTCATCGGCACATATGTATCAATTATATTATTTATTTGTGTGTAAAACGCACTAATAGCGTCATTACACGAGAGTGGTGCTAATACGGAATTCCATTCAACTTGTTTGATTACTGAGTTGATTGAGTCATAGTCTGCCTTAAAAAAATTTCTCTTTGGGGTGTGAACATGGGACATCGTATTATAAGTGTACATATGGCAATCTATTTCTAGTGGTGGATGATGGGGAACGACCTTAAGAAGTGGGTCAGCAGAGCAATGAGTCGAATTTTGAAGTGTTGTTAGGACTAAGTCCAAAATTCTTGGTATATATTTTTTGTATTCCTTTAACCTCAAACTTGCCTATATCCTACTAATATTATCTACAAACCCAAATTTGTATGTATGTTATTCTTTTACACAAAAACCATTGAATGAGTTTTAAAATTAATTTGAAAAAAATCAGAATAATAATATTTATAAGAATATCTCGGCGTGAGAAGCTTACTTATAACAGATAGATACATAGCAAAGAAACATAGGTCCCAAATAGTGATCTAGACCAAAAAAATATTTTGACTAAGACTTAAGCCATCAATGTATCTTATTATAGAAAAAAAAAACTTGGGTAATAAATGTGACTTACGTTTTCGAAGCATTTGCCACACTTTCCACTTGTATCGGGCTTGTGTACGACATTTTAATCTGCCAAGGGTTTAACCACGTCGCGACTCTGAAATAACAGAATTAGTAATTAGTAGTTAGAAGAAATCGCATATTTTACAAGGATTATTATACATATAAACTACTGAATGGATTTTTATAAAACTTCACAATAATATTGCTAATACATAGAAATAATATTGTGAAAAACTGTTCAAAATATAACAAAGGAAAAATCTGTCTGCATGGTATTCTGGCTTGCGCTGCCAAAACGGCAGAGTTACATATATGTATTGTATGATGGAAATGTATATCTGAAATATTCCCACAAACAGCTCGTCATGTAAGCTATTATAGCCAAAATAGTGCATACATAATAATACAATTTATTTAAAATTCACATTTGGTTGTAATTAAATGATTCCTAAATCATTTTATCGCTAAAGTTTATATTACATACTACATAATTTGTGATTTATATGTAACAGGGGTTTCTTTGCAGGGTGAAGTCGCAGGGCTCATCTAGATATACATACAAGTCTCCGTGTAGTAGTGAATAACTTCGCTCTCGCAACATGACGAACGAATGAATGCATCTGGCCACTTCTATGCCTGGCCATTCTTCTTCTGGCAACACTTCCCGCGCTGTCTCTGAAAAAGTCAACAAAATTCTATAGTTTGACAAGTGTAAGTACTATAAAAATTACATACGTTTGCAAAAAATGATGAATAAATAAATAAATCAAACGTGCGAGATATAAACTCGGTTATTACGACCGCTACCTTTTAAATCGTCTGCCAACTACCCGCAATTATAAAAAGTCAGTCTTTTAATTTAGAACATAAAACGTTTTCAGATTCGTCGATCACTTGTTTCATCTAATCAAAGGTTGTCAAAATGGAAATATCTAAGGAAAATTTGCGTGCTAAATTTCACTACCAGAGGTTATCGCGACGTGAGTGCTACCATGAGGTTACTTTTGTTTAGTGTCTGTAGAACACCACTACGACTAAGGTATTTAAAATAGTATGACAAGCCACGTAAAGGTCATCCAAAAACCGTCATGACGCAAGAGAATATCGAAGCCATCTGACAACTTGGTGACGTTATGGTGACGTTTTTCGAGTACTAAATATCACATAAAATTTTGCCCGTAACGGGAATCAATTCCGGAGCCTACTTGGTCGTCAATAAGAACCTAAAGCTTTCTCTATAATTGAACTGAACACAATAATACTTCTTAAATTTTGTAAATCAAAGATCTCTTTACCATTCGTTTCCGTGGGTTGAGTCCAAATTCTAAGACAGCTAAACAAACTGGGGAGAGCAACAGGAAGCAGTTCACACAGAGTCGCGTAATGGTCGTATCTGAAAACATTTTCCACTTTAACGATCCAAATTTAAAAACGCCATCGTTCCAATTTCAAATATCGATATCGGTTTCAATACCTTTTTATTTTTTATTATTAGTAGATTAATTATTTATGCTTGGAATTTCGATTCATGTTTACAGCTAAGCAAAAAATAATAATTTTAAAAGAAACACTAAAAATGCTGTCTGATAATAATATGTCACTGATAATATTTGTTATATATACACATATTGTATTAATACAATATACTAACTTAATCAGTTTATATGAGTATATTTTATCTTTCTTGAGTTCTAAATATTTTTGTATATCTATATGGATAAGTAGTGGCACTCAAAGTAAAACATTTTTTATAGTTTATGTCAACTTGTGAATTATTCTTTTACTAGGGTTGCCTAATAGCTTTATGTTTACCTTGACCATCCAGTGAGTATGACTCCATTATAATTAATTCCATTTGGCTTCTTACTAATTTCCCTTTGCCATGCCTCTTGATTACTGATATACCGAGCGACTGGTGAGAGCATCTGAAATCATTTATAAGGATTAATCTATAAAGTGAATAACTTAAAAAACTAAATACTTATTACTTACATTTGAAATTTGAAGAATTCTCTCTACATTCTTGTATAGAGAATTCTTCAAATTTCAAATGTTTTTACATTTTATAATAATAAAGTACATTACTCACTTGGCTACTCCCATTAGCACCTTTAAACGCAGACCCCGCCCATACATTAGTGAATAGATTAGCATATTTCTCCCACAAACTGTTGCCTATTTGAAAATGTTCCACTGAGCTATAGTTCCATATAACTGGCTGAACTAAATCCTGCAAGTTGTACGCTGAAAGTGATAATGGTGTGTGACAGATACACTTTTTTAATATTAGTAGTAATTGTTTGTTACTTTAGTGGCCTTTACTAACAGGAGAATTATAATTTTACTAATATAAATAAAAGCAGGTTTGGCCTAGAGACTTCACTGAAGACTAAACCCAGGATTTGTAACGATGGATTTTCTTGGTGTGCGCAACACAAAAGTGCTGTGATTGAATAAAATCTTAAACCCAAAAGTCAAGAGCAGCAGTTTGCTACAGCTCTCAGATCCTCTTTTCACTCGTAAAAAAAATTAAAATGATGCAGATAGATAAAGTGGAGGCTGTATTTTTTCTATTATAATATGACAATGTGAGATATCTTTATCTAGAATTAAATGATGCATCTTATACTTATTAAATTGGTATGAATACCAATTAAGAAATATCTTGAAATATACATGATATGAAATCTGTACATTTAAATTACCTTGTAAGGTCTCAATAGACATAGAACGCAACATGTCATCCCACATTAATATTGTGATATTGGGTCTGCGTTGTTTCACATACAATAACACAGCTTGTATGTGATCTAAAAACAGAGAAGCCACTTTGTATTTATGTGTTGCAGCTTTATGTTGACAAGAATTACAGACTGCTGTGTGCCAAACCTAAAAAAACATATATATATAACACAACATCCTTCATTATGCTATGGTATGTTTTTATTAATGAATTATTTATATATTTACTTGCTTCATTAATTTTAGGAAATGTATATTCAATTTCACTGTTTTAATATTTTTTAACGCTCTTATTATATTATCTTATTAGTATTATGATTTGTAAGGGGAAACAAAGAAGTTTAATAACTAATATGGAAGCTAAATTCATAACTTTAACATTTGAAATTCAATTAACAGCAAAATCCTATAAATAGTCCTCACATAAGAATATAATATTATAATAGAGAGAAATTATGAATGTCTACTGTCATACCTCATCAGCACCAATATGAATGTACTTGGCTTCTGGCTGCGCATTTAATATGTTGTCAATCAAGGAACATACCAGCTGAAGAGATTCAGGTTTTGTTGGACATAAAACTGCTGGTGATGGTAATGATTCTTTAAGATGACTATACTTTGGATGCTTTAGCACATATTCCATATGTGCTATGGTTTGAATTAGTTGAATCTGTTGACATAGTTACTGATTGAAGTATTAGAACTATCTACTTGGAAAATTTTCTCTAGAACAAAATGCTTACTACTTCTAATCCTTTTGCCTTTGCGCACATGATTATATCTGTCACTTCCTTAAAAGAGTATACCCCATCTCCCCCAGAATTATTTAGACTGCCTATACATTCCAAATCACCTGTAAAAGGAAATGTATCCTCCCACTCTATAAGTACCCCTGTACCGCCCCAGTCTTTAATACTGCTGAACAACTGAAAAACAAATTAAAATAATTTAAGCAGTGTTTGACAGAACAGAGCAGTAACAAAAACTATTGGTGGCTTTTTTGTTAAGTTTGTATTTAACTGATTATTACCTTCTCTAAATACGAAACTTTTAAAGGAGCGCCTTTAAAGTCTAAATGTACTATCCTGAAACAATAAATGATGTAAATGCAAACACAATTAACTATGAAACATTTTAAATACATGCAGCAGCAAATTAATATTTACATAGTACTTACTTTTCCATTTTAATTAAAAATCGCTTACAAACTACTAAATACAAAATCCGTGGTTAGGTTTAAATGCTGGCTGAAATTTGCTATTTTTAAGAAATATAGCTCTTAGTATATATATATAAGCTGTAGCTAGTAGTTGTAAGTCCAAATTAGCAGCTTTTGTTATTATTTTAGGGTTTTATTCACATCCAAAACCCAATAAACATAATAAAATATAATATAAATATAATTAAAATTTAAAATTGTTTCATAAACATCCACAGACTACTTAGTACTAATCACAGTCCACAGAACAAAATTACTCTCCTGATGGAGAAGAATTATAAGTTTTTTTTACGATTGAATGCTAGCTTGATCATTGATTACAGACACACCAGACGTTGCCTTTTTGTCTGTTGAACAATAAAGTAATTAAAATAATCGTGATCTATGGAATTATGTCTGTTACCTGAACTCACGACACATAGTGGAGATAACAAATAGATATAAGAAATAATGATTTACGACGGCGGAATTGAGGATCATAGTGTTGATTAACTGATTCAATGATCCCTTAAAATAGCAAAAACTGATTTCGCTGATTTATTCACTTTCTAGGTAATAGATAATATTTAAAAAAAACAACTTAAGTAATGCTTTTTATTTTTCTATATTTAAGACAAAGCTTTCATAATTAGAACCTTAAATTATTATTCTATCTATATACGTAAGCGCCAAAAAGTAATAACTCAATAACACGAGACAAATTATTACGAACACAATTAATCACCGTTGACATTTTACAACTGGGATAATTCAATTTCAGTTTAATTAAGTAGAAAATTTAGTAATTTTAAGAAAATATTACAACAAGTACACTCTTAAAATGAGGTATCCACTGTAATATCTACAAACTACTAGTAAATATTTATAAGTCTAAAATATGGAGTATGATGTTTGACAATTTTTATACCATTTTCCAGGTTATTTTTAAAAAAACTTACATACAATTTCATAAAAAAATTGAATTACAATAATTGATAAAAAAATAGTACACACGATAAATTAATTAACACACAACAATTAAAATACACGAGCTTCGCACGTCAATTCATAAAACATGAGTAAGATAAAGTATACATAAAACTCTACCTTAATTCTCTAAAAACCTACCAAAATCAAAATAGGCTTTGTTTTTGCACAGCTGATCAGTAGATAATGTTATTGTGACTTCATTTTTGTCAAACTTAACATTCTGTAGTTACACATTTTAGAAATGTACTAGACATCTAAAATTACAAAATACTAAAAAAAGCTGTTCTAATGGGCGATGATTATTTTTACATTAGGGTCGGGTTCTCCTGCAGCATCTTTGGCAAGCGGTGCATTTCCAATAATCCTGAAGTTTTTCGTATATGGTATCACCGCTACCAATAGACCAGAAACAACAACCCAAATTCCCGCCACGTAGAAAGCTGCATCCCAATATCCGGTCCGGTCACGAAGAGCCCCTAGAAATGCGAGAATTCATTACAATCAAAAATTTACCAACAGTTGTTCAATTATATATGTATCAATTTTAACACGTCTGCTAACAACTAAATATGTTTCTCGAGTTTATTATATCAAATATATCTAATTTCAAATATAATAAATAAAAATAAAACTTCATGATTTTTTCTAAAATTAAATTAAAATCTCGACAGAAATATAGAAAGAATAATGATTTTAACTTATCTTTAAAAATACCATTACTTAATTTAAAGTACCTAGTAGTTACACCAAAAATGGAGCAATTACTCTAATAGTTAAGATTAGTCTTATTAATTCTAACTCGTAGGGGTATATATCAAACGCCAGTTGACAGTTCTATATGGAACAGTGTTCAGGAACACAGCTATAAATCACATTATAATCGAACCTTTTTATTGCAATTTCTCAACGTAAGTGAAACCTCGTGATTCCCAACATTTAAGAGTTTCTACACTATATGAGATTTTTATAGCGGCCTATTTCTTAACTTACCTGCCATAGGTGGTCCGATAAGATGGCCCACACCTTGACTAAGAAGTACCAAGCCATATGCCATTGTGAATCTTTCCAATGCAATCAGCTCCACCAAAATACTCGGCGTATAAGAGTATGAACTTGAGAAGGTCAAACCAAAGATAAAGGCGTTCAAAGTAAGTATATAGAAGCTATATGTCTCCTTTGGTTCCATCAGTCGAATCAGAACGGGGAAAAGAACGATTGTTCCACCACACAGGACGAGGCATAGGCCATAGGTTTTGGTGATATTCACCCATGGGAGGTCCCCCATCCAGCCAAGGCCAACCTGCAGAAGATTTTTAAAGTCGTTAAATTAAACAAAAGTATAATTTCCACATCTACTACTACTCTTATTCCTCATTCCTTCGAGTTACAAGAATACTAATTTTATTTATTAATTATTTGGAACCAACTATTCTATCTATATTTTTAAGGAATTATTACAGATGAGTAAGTATAGAGGCAGGTAAACCACTGAAGAACGAATGGGGACTTGAATGGATACTTAAGATTGTTATTGGATAAATAAACAAAGCGGTCAATCGTCGCGTTTTTCAAATCTGAACCTTCAAAAACCTGGGAATCTACAGTTTTCTTAATAATCTTTTCAGTAACGATTATCTTTAGCAGCGGTTGAAAACAAGTCTATACAGTTTATATTAGGAAAACATTGAGGTCAATTTTTTCGTTCGTCCTTGACACTTAATCATATAAAAGCATGCTGATAGTGTGTAAATACTAAATAGTCTACTTAAACAATTATATACTCATAAAGATAAGATACAAAGAGTTACTTAAAAGGCTTGTTTTCTTACTGATTACATAATTTAGACGACTATATTAACTGAAACAGTATTTTGATTGTAGCATTGTAAAAAAGATGTTTCTCTAATCTGCAAATCTCATATGGTGAGAAAACACTAAAATGAACAATTCTGTGAACATTATAATAAAAGTCCATCCTACTTTCAATTTCTAATTTATATTATGTTGGTGAGTTAGTTAAATTGTAAAGTATTAATTACTTATATTTCTTTAAATGATAATCAAAATAATTTATTATTAACTGGTTTTTTAGTATGAAATAATTTTATGAATAAAATTAAGTAGATTAAGGATTCCTGCCTAGTAAAGCCTAAATGTGAGGCTAATAGAAGGCCAGATTATCATTATAAAATAACAAAAGTGGCAGTTATTTTCGCCAATAATACAAATATACATGAAGAACATTAAAACTAGGTAAACTCGTTAAAAAACAAAATAATGCTTACAATTCCAATAATGGTAGCTACTCCGAAAGTACTGAGCATCAAGGCACCTTGCGTCTCGGTATAACCGCTCTCTTCCATGAAAGTCGAGATGTAGAAGTAAGGTACAATGAACCAAATAAATAGAACTAAAGTAGACAGATTCATCATGAGAAAATGAAATTCAGTGAACATATTGAAGTCGAATGTTTTGTTGATCATGTCCAAAAGACGCCTTCCCCAAGTCTGAAATATACGATACTCGTTAATTAGAATAACAATTGATACTTAAAAAAACGAGCCTGTAATATGAGGCATTTAAAGATTTGATAATACCGCTAAATGTATGGCACTAATTTAAAAATAACCTGTAATGAAAAGTTGTCATAACAAACACAATGTTATATTATGTCAAGTAAAGATATTTTCCTTGTTGTGAATTAAATAACAGAAAAATATATAAATTATAGTCTAATATTTAAACTTGCCATCCAATATTTCATGCATTTACCTTATCTTCCTCTTCTTTCACTGACCACATTGAGTTTCTATAAATATCTGGGCATGAAGACGCCCTTAATTTGTATTTAGCAATGTTCATCATAGCACCCCTGTGCATTATGGAGTTGCGATGTACTCTAATATCCCTCAAGTAATGATGATCGGCTTGTATATTCCTGGTGAACCAATCCAAACGAGCTTTTGGAGTAATAACGTTATTTTCAGGGATTGGTTGGAGCAATTTGTCTTTAACAATTTCCAATTTCTTGTCAAATTCCTTCTTTTCCTTTTTACTAATTTTTGTTTTTCCATCCTTCTTTCCTGGAGACTCGATTGGTAATTTGGTTTCCGAGGATGTCCTTAGTGCAAGTAATGAAGGATAATTTTGCAATACGATATTGTATAGGCGTTCATTCGATTTTAGTTGCTCCAATACTTCAATAGGTACCTGAAACAAAATAAAATAATTCTAATATTGTATTTTTTTTAATTCAGAGGTAGGATTTAGTATGAGAAATGTGTTTTTTTTTTGTTTTTACATTAGAGGATTGGAAACAGGATTGGCAAAATGTAAAAAGCATACCTACCCTTTCGTGTTGTCGCAAAAACGTGGGCAAATTAATAACGGAGCTGCCCTTTTGAAGTTGTGCCGAATCCGCATTTCTTTTTGTTGCCTCTTCAACGTTTTCTGCTTCTGCTATAGATGAAACTAATGCCAAAAGAATTTCTTCAGGTGTATCACCACTATTCATTAATGACTTCAACTCATCAACTCCAGGGTATATGGACTCTCCGCCACCTGATTTAGCAGATCTTCCTGATATCGAAGCAGTACTAGATGCTCTTTTAGCTTTACTAAGTTTTCTTTGTTTTTTCTGTTCCAATATAAGCCACTCTGGGTCTCTCATTACCGCTCCGCAAACGCATACATTAAGTACTGTGCCAGCTAAAAGAAGCAAACATCCTCTCCAACCGTACTCATCTAATAAATATGTTGTTAGGGGTGAATACACAAATGTACCAAATCCAACACCACAAGATCCTAAACCTACTGCTAGGTTACGTCGTTTTTCAAACCAGTATGCTATTGATACCACGGCAGTTACATACAGTAACCCCATCCCTAATCCAGCAATAATGCCGTACGTTATGTATAACGCTTCAACAGTATTACTGTATGAGGCAGCAACAAATCCAACAGTGGAAAAAACTCCACCAACAATAGTCATTCTCTTACAGCCATATCGATCCACTAGAGCGCTCATTATTGGTCCAGCTATCAAAGGAACCGATATAAACAGACTACCAATCAATGAAGTCTTCGCTTCGCTTGTTTCAAAGAAATCCACAAATTTAATCTGCAGTAAACCGTACGAAAAAGCCAATCCATCAGCCACAGTGGCGATAAGAAAAGAGGCGGCTACGACCACCCAGCCCCATCCCCCATCCGGTATCTGTGGTTCTTGTTCATTGTGTTTGCTAGAACATATACTATCTGCATCACCAATTCCCAAAAATTTAACTCTTTCATTAGTTGACTTTGCATCGTCATCGTCTTTGCTGTATGCTACACTTAGTGTATCCTTCTTTACATCCGTTTTCATCGAATTCACTGTATTAAGGTCATTATTGTCTGAGTCTCTAATGTCAGACTTGCTGTCATGAACTGAATCGATGTACTTTATATCATTCTTGATCAATAGCGGAGACGTAGTCTTCTCCTCTTCAGACGGTACGCTTTGTTCATGTTTAATTTTATCTTTACCTGGTATTCCATTTGCGTACTTTCTTTCCGTTTCCATTCCACGCTTTTTAAGTACGGTCTAAGTACGTACTTCCAACCGTGTTATCTTCGTAGAGAAGAGATAAGTCGCTTTCAATAAGCGAGTTGAATTCGTCTACGTTGAAGAGACAATTAGTTCTCTTGACCAATGTCTTAATCTGGGATCTCTAGCAGAATACCGGCAGGGGCTCTTCGATATACAAAGAGTGAGGGTGCTGGGTTTGTTACTTGACGAGTTCATCAAGGACCGGCTAGTCCTCGATATCAATTTCTTAAAAAATACACTTTCAAAGTTGTGGCGCGTTTGTCTGATAAACGACTTCTCTCTTTTTGACATTAAAGTCTTTCTGCTTCAAACATTTCAGTGCAGAAATAATCTGCAACAAATGAAAAAAAATATTAAGTGTGTACAAAAAGTTTCACGACACTAAAATTTAATATTTGTTCTAACTTTTTTAACAATATCTCTGCATGATCACAAGAACAATCCATCTATAAAATTAACACATAGCGTCAATGACCGAAGATAACACTGAAAATATTCAGTCTTGTCTATATTTAAATTTACTTTATTTATCGCTCACAATTTTTTAATATATCAATGAAGATGAATGATTGATAAAATAAACTAAACAAATATGTTACATATATTTTACTCTTAGTATATTTTAAGGCCTATGTTATGATCAAAGATGCGATGACCAATTGAAAGTTTATGCGGGTTAGTCAGATCGTCACTGAACTTTAATTAACTTCTATAAATTGAACTATAAATAAAACATTCCACTTTAGCTTCATTATTGAATGCCTCGGTTTAATGATGACATCACATGCCATGTATACCAAAATAATAATCTCTTTTGATATCGAAGATCTCAGTATTTTCTAGAAAGTAATTTTCTATTATGCCTGAGTAATAAGGGTAAATGATAATAAACACAAAGTTTCGCTGCAAACATAAGCACATTCCTGCTTTTTACAGAAATTTTGAGACTTTTATTATTACAGAATTTGGTAGGCATGCATGAAATGGGTATTTTCGAATTACGGAGATATTTAAATGTTTCAGATTGCGATGACAAATGGGTATCAAGAATTGACTTCCTGTTTAGTCTGTTTATACATTATCAAAGGATGTTAAAAAGATGCAAATATGTCAACCTATGACCAACTCAAATACAATGTTTATCATATTCAATACTGCCAGACTAAGTCAAGGTCGTCATAACTTTAGTTTCGCTAATAATAAACGATACCTACTAATACAATGGTCCTGTGTTGGCTTTTCAAATTCATAATTACATATAAGAGACGGGACCGTGTAATTTCGCTCAAAAATTAATTATAGGTAGAGAAAGAAAATTTAAATGTTCTTTCAGGCGGACGTTATAAAGGTTAATTCACATTAAAAAAATGGTTCAATTATGAAATGTGTATAATTTTAAAAGAAACCAGGACGTGTCGTATAAGACGTTAGGCCGTAAGATCGCGACAGCTAGACATGACCTTGTATTTGTAATACAGAGACCTTTTTGCTTATTCCCTATACTGTCGTGAAATATTTACAGATACATATATAATTGTAGACAGTTTAATTGAATAAAGTTATAAAAGTAATACTAAATCATGGCCGTGGTAAGGTCAATGAACCTCTATGGCTTCTCCGAGTGGAATTTTATAAATTGTCGTTGTCTCGTTACTTTTAATTGAAATTGCTTCAGTCTCAGTAGCGTAAATAACTATCTATTTGAAGCTGCACTCCGTTGGGCTATTTATAATATATACAACCTATATTAAAAGCTTATTTAACTTTATTAAACTAAAATTCCCACTACACATAGCAGACAATGAATCAGATTGGTGTATTTATTTGTACCTTATGGATCATCAAATGACGTGTAACGCTTGACTAACTGAAATGTGTTTTTAAATCCTAGGCATAGGGACAAACTTAAAATAATAATAAAATATGGCTGCAAAAATATAAGAGACATGTCTGCTATTTTAATAATTTTGTACATACCAATACAATCCCAAGTAAACCAACTTGGAATTTTAAAACACCGAACGTGCCAATGTGGTATAAAATCACGGTCAAATACTGTACTGCATACAATGATTGCACTTGTGAATATTCTATACAGCTATCGCTCGCAGTCGTCCGATTACTGAACAGTAAAGTGTAAACTAGCGAGCGTTGTTCAATTAAATATAAGTACTTTTGCGTAGATGACGTCACTCATTGGCTAAGGCCGATAAACAACTATCGATATATAGTTGTAAGCCCACGCATTTGTGTATGGCTTATCAGATGATAGCATTGACTCTTACTGAAGTGTATATATTGCTTGGTACTAATTTTTTAAAAAATTGCATGATAACATTTCCTAAAAGCTCTTAAAAGAAATATATAGTGTACTGTACCCGCATCTACATAATGTAATTAGATATTTATTGTTGTCTTGTGTGATTTTAAATAATCTAACGTTGTGTCTCTCTGTCACACTTTCACGGCTGGACGTCAACACGATTGGGGTGAAATTTGGAAAGAATTTAGTTAAAAACTCATGAGCTTTTATTTTTATCAACTAACACCGATGTGCGTGAGAAATATAGCGCTTATTAGGCAGATATATGGGTATATGTGGAATCTCATAAAATTTAATTAGATTTCAGTAGACTACTTATGCAATCACGGTCGAAAATATTCTAGACCAACCTTCAATTCGCACGTGAAATGTCTAGTTTTGTGTAAACTGAGACATTGGCCACTTTCCAGACACGTCACTGGAGACATTCACAACTGTACAAAATATTAGCCCGAAGGCGTAACGCATTGGCCAATTATGAGGACAAAAATTATGAAATATAAATAGGTATGTGTAGGTGCCTATAACGTACGGCTGTGAGTACTACTTTCTACGTGAGTAGAGAATGATATAGAATTTACCACTCATACTGTAGGTTATAAGAAATAAATAGAACGTTATAAAGCCACGTTCAATTCAGATGTTTATTTAAAACGATATTTTGTGTAAATATTTAAATATTCAATCATTCAAGCTTAATTTCCTATATTTTGTTTATTTGTTTGTATTATTTGTTATATTTATAGTTGCACTGGCTGACCAGCATTGTTGTTTTGCCATACATGTGATTTCAATTTACAATTAATAAATAAAAAATAGGGATTGATCGTAGAGGGGTAATAATATCGGGTTGTATGTATTTTTGTATGCTGCATCATAATAAAATAGAAACTAAAAATTTTGTCTAAAAAATAAAATAAAAAATTTAGGGGTGGATTACCCCTAACATTTATGAGGAAGAATAATTGATGTTAGCCGTTTCTCAGACCTACTCAATACGCTCACAAAGTTTCATGAGAATCGGTCAAGCCGTTTCGGAGTAGTATGGGAACGAAAACTGTGACACGAGAATTTTATATATAAGATTAGTTTAGTTAACACAAAACGTTGAATTCGAAGCGAATGGAAAAGTGGGAAGAATATGCAGAGCTAGCTCAGATAGAAAGCTGACAACGCGTGGCTGTTACCCTACCCGCATCGTAAGTAATTTCCAATTGCTGATATCAAAAGTGTTCCCGAGGACCGAAAGCAATTATAATGTCGTTACTAATATCCGTTGCGCCGGTGTCCAAAACTGTAACATTAAATTGTAATCCCAATCGCTATCGATATCACTGTATAGTAAGTGTAAGAGCAGTTATCTCAATCGAGGTTATAATATGTAGTTTTTTAAAGCCCACCATTCGCCCAATGTAACGAGAGAGGATAATTTTAATTATTTATTGATGATTACTACAAAATTAACAAAGTGTCTATTATGTATTGTTTATTATTACAAGCGTATAAGCATCTTAGAAGCATCTCTAGCATTGCGAGGGTCCATGGGAGGCGGTATCACTTAACATCAGGTGAGCCTCCTACCCGTTTGCCCCCCTGTTTTATAATAATAATAAAAAATAAAATATTATTTGTAATAACAAAGCGTCCTTACCTACTTACCTACGTACCATAACACTACCCAATATATTTAATGATATTTTTTTGCAACTGGTGTTTTGTTTAGATGGGATCGGCCAACGACCTTAAAATAAGTTACCACAAAGGTTTTATAAACAAACAGAGTTCTCGGAATAATATTGAATATAGGAACGGATATTATGAAAATACGACCGTTGCTAAGTTAGGAACAATGGTGCCATTATTCATTGATCGTTTTATTTGGAGCGGTTAGGTATTAAGTTTCAACATATGATTATCTTTGATGTATTCCATTTAAAAATGTCAAAGAGATATATTATGTATAAACAAAATGATAACTGATCTTACAAATAAAGATGTGATAATATTTCTCGATTTTATATAAATAGAAAATATTTTATTGTTTAGAATAATATTTTATATGCTAAGTATTAATTATAAGTGAAGATCAGTAGCTATAGTGTAGCAGTTTACAGCTACCATAAAAGGATACAGAATATGCTTCACACAGCACACAGAATCGTAAATATCCAGGGCAAAAAATACATATATTAAAATACGAATTCACAAAGCTAAAAGTCATATAAAACAGGCTAACTAATATTCGTAACAATTTATCTTATATTAGTAAATATACCATTCATGATAGTATCTAAATGTTGCATATATTTCATATTTGATTGTTAAAATAATGAGCATTCGATTCTACCAATTCTAGCTTATACAGTCATAAATAGTATATATATCTATATATACTATTTATGACTGTCTGATTTATGACTGATGACCGACTGAACTAGTAATTCTGTGATTTATTGGCTCTAGATAACACTTAAGTGGATAGAACACATTCGACACACATACCGAACGATTGGTTGATTAAAGCCTCTGAATCAATCGCTAATGTCAAATGAAAGAGCCGTATTGAAACTATCGATATTAAATACTAAATAAAAGGAAAGTAGCAAGAATAGGAGGATATTTGAGCTTAAATATTACCTGCAACACGTGAAATAATATTAATAAAACTATTACCTTATCTGCAACAAAATAAAAGCTTCAAACGGTAGGTAACTATAATAATAATCATTTTATATTTTGCACAGATAAGTTGGAAACGGAAGAAATCATACTAGTCTAGTAACGTAAGGTCAGAACATTACTAGCCAGGGCTACGTCGTTTATAATAGTCTAGTGACTAGCTAGTGCGCGAGTATGTTAATGGACTATTTACTATTGCTTTATCCTCTTAATTCGTTATGTATATTATATTATTGTGAGAAAAGTCTTAGTGAAAAATTTACCGTCTCCGATCAATAAACATCAGTATGAAGTCGAATATTTTTGTACTAAGTATTTACCTTACGTATTAAATATTAACCTTTCGTTACACCAACATCAAATTATCATTAAATTATTTCACTTAACATATGTGCTAATGATAATGGATAAAATCTTCACAATACACTCGCGCTAGTCATTTGCATAAGCTACTTCTATGTAGACGCCTTGAACGGTGAACAATCCGCTTTGAACCGGTTTAAACGAAGCATAGGGACAGATCAAACTGACTACAATGGCCTTTAATAACTAGTTTTTGTTCAAGAACTACTTTAAGCCTAGACTTTAACAAGTAGGGTAATCCAATAGTACTAATTTGTAAACCTCGCCTCAAGCCTTAACATTTGCTATGAAACATTATGAATATAATCCCAAATTACTCCTTTCAGAGGAATTTCAAAGACACGTTACATTAAATAAGGAATTTATTGAAAAGACTAAAAAAATTAATTGAAAGTGCAAGTCATGTCATATCCTTATGCGAACCAAATTATGTTAATTTCTTTTACAAAATGTGCAACTCGAAAAAATATACATAATTAAAGCGTTAAAAGTAAGTAATTTACATCAACTGGAGGGTCATTTCAAGGCAGCCCTAAAATAGAAGGCACCAAGGCAGACGATCTCTGACGTCATTTGGCAGACTCCAGTTTACAAACTCCGATTTCGATCGAATTACGACAAATGTACGAGGAAATGATTCACAGTTCAAATGGAAACTATAATTCTATTCGAGGAATATTGAAACGTTAGATATAAACTACAGACTAAAATGTAGAATTAATTTTATTGGATTTTCAAAATTTAGAAAATATTGTCCTTCATCTTATAAATAATTAACGGGACTTTAAAATAACTATTGTCAAGCCCCGGACGTTCTTTCCAGTCTACTCTCAAAGAATATTGCAGAATTTACATTTTTATTCATAAATAGTTGTTTTAACCGCTCCGTACCGAAATGGATTATGGTTTGACGACAGACTCAGGGTCGGAATAATAAAACTGTTATTATCGCATCTAACTGCAATAAAATGATAACGCATCTACCTTAATTAAATATGAAATAAGGTGGAGTCATTCAACCGTCTCAATAATTACATGAGTGAGTTTATGACATTAAATTATTGAAATAAAGACAGACTGCTATTTTATTGATGCGATCCAGGGCCACAAATATTATTATTATTATTATTACTAGATTAAGAGAAATTATTATAGAGTTAGCGACGAAGTCGTCTTTTAAGACTTACTATTGAAAGTAATCTTAATAAAAGCAATCATGTCACAATGAAATCCTCACATAAGTGTATTGTAAATAATAAGAATTCGTGAAGAGATGAACACTATTACGTCAATTGTTTCAATTATTATTGGCTACAAGGGACATTTTACTGTTTGCATAAAACACTCTATTGTAGCGCTCGACTAATTGAATGTTTACCACAATGTAATCATATTGTGTTACTCTATATGTTAGACTTAATCTATGGACTGGAGACACGCAACGATGCTAAAAGTAAATTGTCATTACAAGACCCAAGGTCAAGCAGAGGTTACTTTGTTTAAAAACTTTTAAACTGTTGAAAGGGAATGAATTTTTTTTTAAATCTAAACCACTACAAAAATTTTAACGAATTTTAGGCCATAAGACACGGTTAAACATTGGGAAATGTATCGTTAAAAAATCAGATTTTAACGGAAGTACATTTTTTTTATCTACAAACTTCGGAGCATTTGCTATCTAATAAGTATCAAGTATTCGTAACCAATCTCCATTTTAGGTAGCTTGTCACATCTAAGTGACAAGGTCTACCTAGGCGCCATGTGTAGTACCTGTTTAAGGTCATTCACCTTTCGTACTTTAAGGTCATAAGTACTGGACGGAACTTGATGCAAATTACATGATAATCGGATTTAATATTTACTGACTATCTATGGTTTCATTCAATCTTTTGTTGATGACAAACTTGTTTGAATAAAATTTTAATCAAAATGAATTACAAATAAGATTTAAACTTATCAAGTAAGAAAAAAATTAATTGTTTAAATACAAGCAATTACATATAATTGTACTTGATAAAACAATGGCAAAACGAAGGATATCACAAGCTTTAATCATATGAAATAACAGCATTTAGCTCTCCTCTAACTGATTTATTATTAATTCTAATCTATAAAGGTTTTAGGTAAAATCGTAGAAGTCTAAGCGGCGACATGCTACAGAATTTGACCTTCGAGGCAAAAACGTCCATTTCGTGTTTGATACGCAGAAATTGTTTTTATGAGATTTTTTTACTGAATAAAATAGGATTATTTACATTTTTATTAGTTCGGAATACTAAACAAAATCGTACGGGGTACATATCTTGGTGTTTATATTTACTTAAGTAAAATTAACCAAAGATACAACGAGACAATAGATCTTGGGTATCTTTGGTATAGACCAAGAAGGATTAATATTATCATAAAAATGAACATATTATAACAATATTGAAACATTCTCGTGTAAAGCAAGTTAAAGTTTTACGACCTCCTTCTATAGAAGTAAACAATTCAAAATTAGACACGAAATATGATTTTCAAGGCAAAATGTATGAGTAAGAATTTCCTTTTGCGCAGGAAAAAACTTAAAACTTCAAGGAGCTTTTGGCTGTTGTTATTTCATTTTTGTGAATTTAAATATGAGAAAACTTCAACTAATTGAGGCTTAAAAATATCTAGTAGGACTGGAAATGATAATGGTATTACCAATATTAAAAGATCAACTGAGAATTGTATGCAATACAAAACAATTTTTTCTATTAATTCAATAGAAGTGCCAATGTGACAGATTTCAAGACGAGATTGTTACCTGAGATAAGAATTAAAATACGGGTCTTGGCTATTCTTAGAAATACAGATTAGCTCAGATTCTTACGTTTTTATAAGTATTTATACAGAATTACATAATATAGGACATATACCTACACGTTCGATTTAATTAAGTGAAAGCAATTCGAAAGAGAAAAGCCTACTGACGTCACTCACGTGTGTATATAATCATCAATATATACACATAGCAAGACATAATTAATATGCTCCGGTGTCTTACTGATTGACACATACCGAAGGTCTCCTATTCGTGCAAAGGCGAAAAACTAATTCGGGTTAATAACATGTACGGCATGTTTGTCCTCCTCCTCCTTAATTATCGATGACATAGAAGTATTCGTCGGCTCGTGGCGTTCTTCAGTGAAAAAGTATCGGAGTTCAAATAGCATACGCTGAGCAAAAATCTTTTGACTTGCATAAGATAACATTGGAAAGAATAGATATATTGGAGTTGTATTTATATTATGTAATCGAAAAGTGGTGGCGATTCTGATGTACACCTTTAAAATTAAAAATCTCTTAATTTAGGTTTAGGCCTGTAAAACGTGTGAAACCTATTCTATATGTTTCTACATTGACAATTTAAACCTTATTGCCATCAATTTAAAGATGTACAGAATAGGTTACACTCTCTAAAACTGTTTGACAGGTCTAAAGCTAAATTGACAGATTTTTAGTTTAGAGGTGATCATGATCAGAATCGCCACCAGTACCTATTGATAACTTTACAGAAATATAAAATCTGCGCCACTAACAACACTATAAAGTATCAACAGATGGAAAATCTACAAGGAGAAAAACCCTGATATCTGGGATAACTACCTATCGAGATTTATTTTATCAGTGAAAAGATAAGGTTTATAATGCAATAAACTTGTCTAAACATACCAACTCGCAGACCATAAAATATTTAATTGAATATTTATTTTAAAATGGGCCTCGCTGTATAGCTTTAATAACTATCTTAATCCGAAATAATGTCTAGTGACTTGAATTCAATAACCTGATAAATGGTTATGTTTGCGACTGTACTTTTTTATCTCTATAACATTCAACAAAGCAACTTTTACAATGCCTTGTATCCTTGAGAGTTTAGAATTGATCAAAACTAAAATGAAAAGTAGCAAAGAGAACTCGTAAACAGTATAAACAAAGAACAAACTACATACCTGGACACGTAGTAACCACGGCAAAACTTTAATACAACAGCCGATACACAGAAACAGTCCACTAACGTGCGTTTGCTTACACAACACTCTGGGATCTGAGGATTTATTTATGAGGCGAGACCCGCGTCGCGCCTCAAACATAAATTCCCCATTTTTAAATCTATTCATAAAACGTCCGTTACACAGAAATTCCTCCCGACAAATGTTAATTATCTCGTGATAATGATATTTACATAATACTTTATTATGATCCGAGATTTGGAGTGGAATTTTACTATCGTTTTGCACGTCAATGCAATTTTCTTCCAGCTTTTGTTTCAATTTGTTTTAATTCAGCGATAAAGGGATTGTGATGTCAGCCAAAATGAACTTATTTAATTATCCTCACCCGGACGAAGTAATAACAAAGTAGTAATGTGGGTACCGAACAAAATTTGCGACCACCGTCACGTATAATAAATATTGAAGAATTTTTTCTTCTATTATGCATGGAAGTGTTATTATATAACTAAACTTGTAGGTAATAATAATGTAAGTACCTAAAAATGATTACATTTTGACAGATTTTTCTAAGAGATCTTTAAAATAATCATCATTGCTATCATTCGAATTCATATAGTTGGATAATATAATCTTATATAAAAATCTGGTGCACGTCTCTTATCCATTGTATCGGCTAGATTTGCGTTTATAAGTTTTTAAGTACATATATAAATAGGCTTTGTTGGTGACAAAGTAATCTCTCCAGAACTTTGGTATTTAGGCAGAAGGTAGGATAATAATTAATATTTTTATAGTCTTGGAATTAAACCAGGATCTTATAAAGTTCTTTAGACAAATGTCCGTGGTACTCCAAAATTAATTACCTTTCTCTAATCAACATATTAGCAATGAACATATTTTATAATCAAATAATATACACAAATAGATTTGTATATAGCGTAGGATCTAACTAGCATTCGCAAGACGAAGATTAGGGCGTCCGCTAAAAATAACGTTCGGGCCGCTTGAAAATAAATGTTACATGTTTTTAATAGTTTTTTATTTCTTATTAAGTACATAATAACGTGTCATAACAATATAGTTAAACTTTTTAAATTTAAATACATCGTTAATACTATAATTTGACTAGAAATTATTTAATTACAATAATTATTTATTTGTGCTTGGTACCTAAAGAGTAAATAGAATAAATTTTAGTACCATTGTTAGCGTTTACTACACGTTGAGTAAAAAGTATCTTAGTGCTTATGTACTAGGAATAGTATTTGGCTCTGATAAGCCGTTGAAAAAAAATCGAAGGAGTTTGATATCAGTCTATTGTTTTAGTTAACATGGTTATGTTTTGTATACTCTAGGTATTTTTCAGCCACAACATTTTAATACAACCAAAAGCATATTAAAATTTTTTTGTAATTAGACAATACTATTTATTGAATACTGTATATATGGAACGTTTATCATTTTGTCTTTTGTATACAAATATATTTTCAAAAGTTAGCTACAACATGGTGTTACCAAAATACTTTAAAAAAATTGTATTTCAAAAGATGAATAAAACTTCGCAAATACAAAATCGTGGTTCGTTTAGACTTTAGAGAAATCATTAATTTTGTCTTATAATGCTCTCGAATGGAAAAGTTGTGTATATATTTTAGTTCTTTTATGTGTGGAATGGAATGCTGTAGTTCAATATACCTTAGTATAATTTCAATCAAAATAGTGTACTAATTTCGCAGCCACTTCTTTGGATATATTTATATAATTTGGCTTTCTCTTTCAGCCTGCCTGCGTTCCTGGTAAGATCTTATAGGCTGTATGAAAGAAGTAAGGATACCAGCTACGATAATCCAACCTCCAGCAAGATAGAAAGACAGCTCCCAGGAGAACGTCAAATCGTAGATCAGACCTGGAAATACGCAAAAGGAAAAATAGATTAGAGGTCATAAACTAGAGGTTTAAAAGAAATGAGCTATCTAATCCTAATTATATAAATAATTAGGATTTATTAATTAATTAAAAAACATATTTCAATATTCGCGTAAACTAATACAATATTAAATGTATCTTATTTCTAAGGATAATAAATAAATATTTTATAAAAATATGACTTCTACAAAAAAAAATGACGGACAAGACATATGAAAATGCAACAACGTTTATTACTTACCAGATAGTGGTGGTCCGATTAAATGCCCAATTCCTTCCGCTAACAAAACCAATCCATATGCTGCAGTAAAATCATCTAAAGACACTAATTTCACCAAAAGACTTGGTACAAAAGTAAAGGCCGCTGCAAACATCAGTCCAAAAAGGCCACAGAAAAAGGCCAGCAACCAGTAGTTGTAAATAAACAGGGGTATCGCAAGGACTGAGGCCCCACAGAATAGAAGACAAACAGCATATAGGTTACCAATTGAGACTCCTGGAAGGTCTCCGATCCAGCCAAGACCCACCTACAATAGAAATTTTATATTTCTCAATACGTTTATATTATTTCTTGTGCATGAAATGAGAAATCGTGCCGCATAAAAAGGTAACAAAAAGAGATTTAAATTCTACTACGTTAATTTATTTTTCACTTGTCAGTTTGGGACTGTATAAATTTCGGGATAAATCATGTGACTGTTTTAAAAGAAATTGCACAAGCATTTAATGTCAAAATCTAACCACTTCTATTATCCTGATAGCAAAAGCCTTTTGTTATGTTTGTTTTAACAAAATTTGATATTTATTGAAAATATATTTTGTGAGAATCATTTTGTAAAAACGGCTATAAAAAAACAATACTAAAATCGATTCAATGGTAAAAAAAATCCTTAAAAGTTATTACATTAAGCTACGTTTATTTGGATCGTTGCAGTTAACTCCAATGATTCAAATAAAAATAAATTATATCTGAAGGTCAAAGCTGTAGATATATTTAGTAAATGTTAAAAGCGGGAATTTGGCACAGTTATACGTAAATATCAGGTGACATGTTTTCTGGATTCTGGTTTGAGTGCGGTTGTTTTAAATACATGCTACATACATTCTACGTATACACGTCACAAATGACGTATTATTAGAAGGCCAAAATTACATTTAAATTTTTGTTTTTGTTTTTTATTTGTTTTAATTAATCCCTATCTATAAAATGTATAGAATAGTTTCTTAACAAAATAGTTAATTATATCAGTTTTTGCTCCACAAAACGAGTGAAAAATCATAAAAAATCCACGTTGAACTAACGATCTTAAGATTTTCATCTACATATGTACTATTGTGACATTTTCCGCATTAAGTGAGAAATCGGAAAGTGGCTTTTTGGCAAAATTCATATCTTCCTGACATAGCATTACAATTTTCAGTCGATAAATAGAAAAACCGATTAATTTTTAGTAATTTTGATTACTGAAAATGAACAACCGCTTCTAACTATACACATGTCCATGTGCTTCTAACTACATCCACGTTTATATCTACATTTATCAAAATCAATATCACCAGTATAAAAAAATTATTACTCTTATTCAATATTATGACAAATTTCGATAAGGTCCCTGTTATTCTCGTCGTGGTTTAAAACCTATTGAATAATCGGCAATCGCCTTAGTCGTTATATAATACTTAACGATATCATACACTTGATATGAGGCCATAAATTACCGCTTTGACTGTATGGCAACATTAAATACTCAAACATGATCTAGTTATGCTTACCATGCCAATTGTGTTTGTGATTCCAATCAGGCTCAACAAAACTGCTCCATCATCTTCCCCATAACCCCTTTGTATCATATGCTCGGCCAGGTAGAAGTATGGTACAATGAACCATACAAAAATAATGATCGTGCCAATACATAGCAGGTTGAACGTAACTTTCTTGAAGAGTTCAACATTGAACATATCGGCGAGGACGCTGACGCAGTCATCATACCATTTCTGTTGAAAAAAAGGTTTTATTCAATCCACTTTTTGCTCACGCGTTTCATTTTTTGCGTCATATGTTAGTAACAACTGACCTACTGAGAAGATCATCAAAACGTTTCGAATAAATATAAAAACTATCACATTCAAGAAACCTTGTAACGTAGAAGATGAAACTTTGTCCAAATAAGATAAGGTCCTGTTTTAAATAACAGTACCATTCAATTCGTTTCACATAACATGAAAGTGAATTCGAACCGTAATATTATAAGGCGAAGGACCAAAATTATATAATGCTGCATGAACTCAACACGTGATTCGACCCAGAATATTTCAGTGAATTACGGTCAGTACCTATTAGTAGTCTTAGGAGATTTTATTTTTGTTGCTAGGTACGGAAAGCGAATACATAATTCACTGAATAAACTTTCAAAAAAACTAACCAATTACCATTTATGTTAATAAATATGCCCAAGGCCATAAGGCCATTTCTGACTGAATAAAAATACACGATAATCAAATAATAAAAACTGAATTATTTACTAAGCCGTAAAGTAATTGTTAATAAAAAATTCACAGTCTACCTAAAAGTCTACCTAAAGTGGAGAATTGCTTATTTGTATAGTGTCCAGTATTAAATACTGTAAAATTCGTTTTTCTGTATTACATTACTATTGTCAACCAATAGACATAACAAGAGGGAAGAAAAGAAAGTAAAAAGATTAAAATTATAGGTTATACTTAGGTAAGTAGTAGTAGTACTTGATATAGGTATATCAAAGCTATTTCCTATACATTTTCTACACATATTTAGTCACGTCTTAGTGACAAAACTACGGACTCATTAGAATAAGAATAGTAATAGAAAATGTTAAATAACTATTCAATTATTATTACCCAGTAAATGAGTACTTTACTAATAATTTGAGATAACCGGATCGAATTAAATTCATCGTTCTTAAAAAACCTGTCTTGTCAAACAAATCGGAGAAAGTAACAAGTTTCTTAAATACGCAAACGTATTCTAAAATATTTATAAACCTTTTACAAAACTTCTGTACGCTGATGAAAATAGAACCTTTGAAGAGATTTTTATATTCCACTGGGTCCACACATTAATTTATCTAGAGTTGCAAAATGAAAGCATTAAAACCTTACCTCTTCGTCCTCATTGACTGTAACCATCGAATTCTTAAATATATCAGGACACGACGACGCCTTTAATTTATATCGTTTTATATTCAATAGCGCGTTCCTATGGCTTATTGAATTCAACGGCATCTTCAAATCCTTTAGATAATGATGATTTATCGATAATTGTTTTTTGAACCAATCCCTTTTGTTATCTTTACTGTCTTGTTTAACCAACGGTCGTAATTCTTTAGCTTCTGACATGGACCTTCTGATTTCAGGTTTTTCATTGTTAATTTTAACTTCATTTGTTAATACTAGATTGGGTTTCGTTTCATTAATAATTGGTGGGGTAGTCTTACGGGTGGTTTTACTTGGCAATAGATTACCATCATTAATGTTGTTTGCAAATGAAACAAACTTCAGACTATCGTCACATTCTTTACTTGCATTTGTCAACGGATTCGGAACCTGAAATTATTAAGTTAAATATTAAATATAACATTTCTAATATGCGCAGTTAATATTATAAATACATTAATGAATCTCCATAAACTAACCTTATCAATACTCATCAAATGAGAGGGCAAGTCAATAAGAGAACTTGTTTTCTTTTCATTATTCTTCTTTTTCATTAACAACATAATCTCTCGACGGCGTATCGTCACAACTTCATCATTTATTACTTTCTCTGCAGGCACTCCCTTAGAAATTAATCGTTTCATATTTTTGCCATGAGAAAATTCGTCGTCTAAGGAGTTGGCTATCGAGGCGGAACTAGAATATTTCGATTTGGCATCATCTCTGAAGGACTTCATATCCTCTTTTTCAGATCTTTCCTTTTTTTGTTCCAATATCCACCATTCCGGATCTCTCATAACGCAACCACATACACACAAATTGAGGAGGGTACCAGCCAAAAGTAAGATTGTTCCTCTCCAACCAAATTCTTCTATAAAGTATTGCGTCATCGGTGCGTAAATAAATGTACCAACGCCTGTTCCACATGCTCCCAAACCGACAGCGAGGTTTCTTTTCTTTTCAAACCAGTAAGCAATAGAGACTACTGCAGTAACATAGACAAGCCCTAAACCCAAGCCAGCGATAACTCCAAATGTCAACATCATCAATTCTATAGAGTTTGAAACAGACGCTAATACAAATCCAAGGGTAGAAATAAGCCCTCCCAATATTGTCATACTGCGACACCCATATCTATCCACTAGAGCGCTCATTACTGGTCCAGAAAGTAAAGGCACTGCAATGAATAAGCTTCCTATCCAAGCAGTTGTAGCCTTACTGGCTTTAAACTCGTCTAGAAATTCCATATATAATAAACCAAAGGAAAAACTTATACCATCGGCTATCATTGAGATAACAAAAGATGAAAAGACCACAACCCATCCCCAACCACCATCTGGAATTATCGCTTTAGGTGGGGCAGAATTTATAAGCTGTTGCTCCTCTTTGAGTTCTTTATCATAACTCACGCTCTTGATATAATCTGTTTTATCTTGTGTCGTGTTCTTTATAGTAATATTACAATTGCCATTATTCACTTCATTTGTTTTACCACTTGCTGAGTGGAAATCATTATTAATTTCTACATCAGGGCTGGAAAATGTTGTGCCAATACTTGTTGTATCATCTTCGCCTTTCACAATTCCTGAAGTTGATTCCGTTAAAAGAGATTCACGAACTGCATCGAGAGGCTTTGTTTTATCACGTGGGGTGCGATTTCTTAATACTATAGTTTTTTCATCTAATTCCATTGCTACAAGTTAATACTGGCAGTGAGAAGGTTGTTTGGTCCGTTTTTAACGTCTTAATCTAGGGTCTCTAGCAGAGTATCGACTAGATTGTCTCGCCACGCTGTTGAGTTTAAGCGTGTTTGGCTTGTTTTCAACAAGAACCATTAAGATCTTTATCCAAGGGCTGAAATCTGCAGTTTTAAAGTGACCCATGCAAGGTAGTCACTGTCGAATCGTAACAAAATTGTTACAATTGGTCTTGCTTGTTGATATCATGTATGTGACGGTTAACCTGAAATTTAAAATATATAATTTTAGGATTTGTGTTGGTAAAAAAAATTCATTACGTTATTTCTGATAGCAATTGAATTACGTTTTATAGGTTAAACTTGCCCTGCGGAATAAATATAAGCCGCCTCTGTGACCTTGACCGAGCTACAATTTTTTTTACCTAATCATTATTTACCTTCTAAATAGTGAACGGTTCATTTATAACCATTTTAAAATCTGTTATTGTTCAAGAATAACTACAGTAACAGGTATTCAATTGTTAGTTTTTTTATTGTTAATAGGTAATTAATTAGAATTTTTAGTGTCTTTAAAGACGTTGAAGAATAGTTTAATTATTATAACATATTTTTATATAAATAAGCTAAGATGTGACATTTAAGGTGCGAAAATCTACTTATTGGCTGAAGGAGGAACTTTTTGGAGGAAAAACTACTTTCAGTACCATTGCTATTAGGCGATTATGTAATTAGTACAAATAAATAATTATTATCATACGCCGGTATAGTGACTTAAATACATATCCGTACCTAGGGTGTATTAGTATGTATTTCTAGTACGTAGGACAGTGTTAAAAATAATCTTTAAAATAATATAAAATTATAAACAGATAATTTAATCTGAATTGAGAAATTGTATTCTCAATATCTCTGCACTATACCTATAAATATGATTCACGGCTAACAAAGTAAGTACTTTCTATATATTACTTATAAGTAATTTAAGTTTTAAATATTCTATTAAATAATGATGAATAAATTGCAGATTTTGAAAACATTTAACATATTGCAAACCTATTTAAAATAACTTATTATGTTACAAAAAACAAAAACATAGAAATGTACACATATATGTACGCAGACATAATTATTAGTATTTCATGTACTTTAAATAAATTAAAGCGTTATTGCAATCCTTAAATAAAATTAAAAAAAATACTTACCGAAATGACGTAAGAAGTTCCACAAAACAACACCGCACGCCACAGAGTCACGACATGTACAGGCCATGCGGGAATCTAAAAATCGATATAACGTAGAAAGAACCACCGTGAAGACCTCTCCCTCCCCTCTCAGCGTATGTATTATTAAGCAAAATCGATGGTGTAGTACTGAATTCAATAGGCCTTGCGTTATTGGACGGTAAGTTATGACGTATTAAAGATTCTTCATGAAAAATAACGTAGATGCGACACTGAGAAGCGTTATTCATAGATTAATTAAAAATGTTATCTTATGCCAACTTGAAATACTAAGTTTATATACATAGTTAATATATTCGAATTACGATATTTTTTTTTTAAACTTAGGACTTTGACGACCCAAAAATAATAAAGATTTATTTTATAAAGTAATTGCTTTCATTATTTCTTCTTAAACGAATAGCCTTATTACTACTCCTCACAAATTGTATTGCGCAATCAATCAATTATGCGGAATTAAAGAATTATAAATATGTTTTATAGGTAGGTATCGTAAATATACAGAAAGTACTGAAAAGAACTCTTTGGGTGTACTCGGAATTTTAAGTATATTGGTATCTTTTAAATCTCTTCTGTTTTATAATCTTTCTTATAACGTAAGTAAAAATTGCGCTTGTTATAATGACGTTCCCATGAGGGCGATTTGTGGAAAATGCCATGACAGAAAACACTTAGACTAAATGAGAATATCTAAAAATAAAACGTCGAATGACAATTTTACTGACCTAAACTTTTAATATGTTTTTGATACCGTTTTGCTGAATTATACAGATGAAGCTTATATCTGCCAGTAATGTATAATAATGTTATTATTGAATTAATCAGCAATACACCGGAATTTCTAGAGATAGACACAGCTTATTGCGCACCTGAAGAACAACCCATATATTTTAATTGGCATACGAAATTATTAGGCTAAGGTCACTTAAAGCTTATAGCTTAGCTTAATTATTATGGAGTCTTGTGCAACGTTTCTTTTTTTACACAAATCTATTTCTTTGTAGGTTTCCACAATAACTTTGTTTTAAATATTAACACCCTGGTTGTAAGAGTTTGGACGTTAAATTTTCGACATAGCACCATATTACATACATGAAAAGGCTGGCGCAGCGTTAAAATGAATTCTATTTAAATATGAAATCTTAAATTTGTTATTATTAATAAATTATAAATTTC
Source organism: Pontia daplidice (assembly GCA_963693355.1). Lineage (NCBI taxonomy): Eukaryota > Metazoa > Arthropoda > Insecta > Lepidoptera > Pieridae > Pontia > Pontia daplidice. The sequence goes on along the minus strand of CAVNZL010000072.1, from coordinate 559,268 downwards.
CTAAAATTCGGGATAATTGCGGTGAATATAAACGGCTAAAGCATTTTTGTCAAAAATCCAAATGTCATTTCTCTAATTTGTCATATTAATACTCTTTGGTCTAACCATGATAAAAAGCAGCTCCTGTTTTAAAAAACTATTAAATATTATTTTTGTTAAATTTGTCAATAAGTAGTAATCACTTTTTTATACTGAAAGCAAATGCCATAACGCTGCTACTAGAAAAATATAATGATTTATTATGTTATTGTCACATCAATAGACAATAACGGTTTGTGTATATAGTTACAGCACAGATTCATATAATTGTCATAGCCTACATCATTATATGTCAATTGTCAATTATAATGACAAAGGCGTTGCATCCGGGAAGTGGCAACACAAACACGTTCTTTTCCTTGTCAAGTTGTCGGGAGACACGTGCGTAATTTACGCCGAAATCTCTAAAATAATACAAAATGAGTGAAGGAACCGCGACTATTCGTACTCGCAAATTCATGACCAACAGGTAATGGTGCTATTTCATGAAAAAGTCTTCTATTATTGTCGTCTTTCAATAGTTGTTACCGAGACAGGTTATGTGACTATGCTTGTGGTTTCAGATTGTTGGCCAGAAAGCAGATGGTATGCGATGTCCTCCATCCAGGCAAGCCCACCGTCAGCAAAACTGAAATCCGCGAGAAGTTGGCGAAGATGTACAAAGTGACACCCGATGTTGTTTTTGTATTCGGTTTCAAGACTAACTTTGGAGGTGGCAAATCCACAGGTTTTGCTCTTATCTACGATACATTAGATTTTGCCAAGAAGTTTGAGCCCAAACATAGGTTAGCGCGCCATGGATTGTACGAAAAGAAGAGACCCACACGCAAACAGCGTAAGGAACGTAAGAACAGAATGAAGAAGGTGCGTGGTACTAAGAAATCTAAAGTAGGTGCAGCCGCCAAGAAGTGATGTGACGGTTTTTACTGTAAGTAATAAAATTCCCAAAAAAACTGCATTTTGTTTTTATATTTAATCATACATCCTAGTTACAAATTCATTAAAATTATTATTGAATCTTATAGGTCCTCATTAGAATCAATTCAACAAACAACATAAGTAATATTTCATAATATATATATATTAGTTTTTCAAAAATTCAACTTTGGTTTTTGTTTTTGTTAATCAAAATGTATTACAATATCAGAAAAAATTGCTACAAGTATAACCTAAATGTATTGAATGCAGCAAATTATATTTGAAGTAATTAGTCCTAGTGCAATTAATTTAAAATTATACATTGGTCAGTACTATACAGAGGAATGAAATATCCAATACTAATTTTTATCAACTATAAACCAAATTCTTCATTATACAATTGATATACTGACGGGCAATATCTTTGAGCTAATTTAGAATATAGGGAATTCTTCGGAATTTTTAAGTGGTGAGTAAGTCCAAATTAGCTTATTTGCACCAAACGTGGTGCAAATAAGCGTCAGGATAGTTCTCAGGATTGCCATTACGAAAATACTTTATTCTGTCCTTATAATAAATTGGATACATGTATTTTGGCTCTAGTACATTAAACCCTGTGAACAATATAAAATGTAATAATTAACAATTTTGAAATATTTTCTGTACCTACAACATAAATTCTCTCATTATTATTTTATTGTTATTTAGATATGAAATTATTCTAAAAATAAAGATCTGCAATATACCTTAGGATATAAGTACATTTAATTGGAATAAGGACTAATATCCTTGTACTATTAAATGCAATTATACAGAAATAATGAGTTGTTTTTTAATTTGATACAGTTATTAAACAACAAACAACTCATTAATTTCTATAGCAAAATAATTGCTTGGTCAAGACTGACTTAGGAATGTGTTGTTTGTTACTACAACACCTTTTATTCTGTCTATTGATTATGTGTTTTTATACATTAAAAATAACGGAAAGTATAAAAATTGATTTTGTCATTTTTGATAAGTCATTGGTTCCACAGTACTTTGTTAGGACCCTTGTGACAACACCAGGACCATTATGTGCCCAATTATCACTTCTGTAATTTTTCGCTATTTCACTGAAAAGTTAGAAGATGTTATATTCTTGTCTCCGATAGGCTTTATTTAATTTTTATTGGGAGATCATTTACATACATATTTATAATAAAAAAATATATGAGATAATTGAAGGTAAGTATAACTTTTGTATGTTAGTCTTACTCAAGAAAATCTTTAGCAACTTTTCGGCCTAGTGTATATTCATCCAAGGAAAGCGCGGCTGAATTCAATGTACGTTTGTCTTCTTTCGCAATCCAATTTTCACCTAAAAAGTCAAATGATTTTACCACAACTACATCTGTGTCTAGATACACACCACCATATTTATAAAGCGACAGAAATCTTAGCACGTTTGATGTATTTTCAATTGCCCAATTAGTGTTTTTCAGCGTATCATTTTCTATAAAAAATTGTAGGGGTGTGTTTGCTGAGTAATCTTCTATACGCACTCTAGCTAGTATCACGTTACTGAAGTTATACATTATAGCCATTTGTCCAAGCAACGCGTCCTTAGAAACAGGACCGCTGAAGAAGACGTAGATGTTTCGTTCAGGGTGATTTCTTGCCGCTGATTCTATTGCACACATCTGGCGAGAATTTAATTTTCCCTTGCAACTTGTGTCGTGGAAAAAAATCGGATATTGGGCGGGATAAAACGTGCGGTCAACGGTTGGAAGAACATCATCACCATCAATATAATGACACGATATGTTAGCACTTTTATTGTTATATATCAACTCGTATACGGTAAGTTCAAGTTTTGTTTTTGCGAAAGAATACAAACTTAAACCGAAAACACATACAAATATGAATATTTCCACATTTTTTAATATTCTTCTTCGGAGTTTAATTTTAACGAGCATTTTAATGATTTAATAATATTTAATAGTCTTGCTATCGCTGTACTGGACTGTTCTTGCTTCAGGTTCGAATTTGACTAGTCAACACTTTATATATAACATAATATATGGTTAGGTTCGTACTGATTTATACCAGGTCTGTTCGAGAGACGAGGGCTATTTATTATAATTCTTCCTTGTAGTTAAGTGTCCATATTGTATATAATTCTTGAACTGCAAACAATACTATACTATATGTATTGTAGTTTTAAAAACAATTGGATAGAATCGTATGTCGTGTTGCTGTAGGACCTACTTTCATTCAAATGATTTAGTCGTGTTTTTCAATGAATCGTGACAAAGATACAATAATAATAAATGCTATGCTATCGTTTTCATAAATTACAAAATATAAATCAGTTTTTATAAATTAAATATAAATTTAATTATAATTGAGAAAGTACTGTTCTGTAACACAGGCAGTCGCAATCCCGCCTGTCAACAAACAGTGGTACTGAACTGATTTAAATGAAATTTTATATAGAGGTAGGCTATTGTTTAATGTGAAGGGCAAACATACGAATGGAACCGCGGGGACTACCTAGTATTGTTATGAACTTTATTTCAAATGTACAAAGACAATATTATATTGGTTGTTTTTTATTCACACATCTAAATTTGTATGGACTTTTGGTAAACAACATTAAAAACATTGCATATAAATCCTATTAGATTATAAGAAACATACTCTTTCAAAGAATTTACTACACATTAGTAGGTATAAAAAAATATATCCGAAAATAGATTGTAACCACAGACAAATCAACCAACATTGTAAGTATATTTTTGTTAATTATATCTATCTAAGTACCTTTTATAACAAGCATCACTCATGCCCGAATCAATGCTAATTATGTATAAGACAATACAGACAGAAGTCGAGCATCTAATTTTAAAAACAATAAGTCACAATGAATTCGTATTGAGCAAAAATGCTTAAAGTTTGGAGGAACTCTAAATCACATCGTGAAACGGCGGGATTTAGAGTTCACGAGCACGGTCACAAAAATTTTCCTAATTCCTTATATTTAAAATTTATAAGCGAACGCCTTGTAAATAGCGGGGCAGTGTTTCCTTGCTAGCTTGTTGTAACGTGAACCGCTTCGCTTAATTATTCCTGCGCCAACGCTCATCTTACTCCAGAGGAAGTAGGTGTAAGCGGTCTCATATCCCTGCAATTCACCAGGCTCATAATACTCTCCAACACGTTGGAGTTCTATTGGATAGAAGAACTGTGGGCCGTAGATTTCAAAACCTAAAAAAGAAAGATACTGCATGAAATGAGTTGGAGAGAATATGTAAAATAGGATATTTTGAGTTTTCCCGACCGTATTACCATTGCAAGAGATTGCAGCATTGCTGATTGGATCTGGTGTGGAACATTCTTGCTCTACGATTTTGGCCATCACATTTTCTCCGTTTGCACAGTCCAAACTTTTGTGATGTTTTATGAGTAGTCTGGAAACAGGTAGTGAATATAAATTATGTCACCATCATTTATAAATAAAGCCCCTAAAGCCATACCTTAGCGCAGCTTCAGCAATAGGTCGCCCCTCTTTAGAGAGTGCAAGTATACCAGAGCCAATGGATTGCTCATTTGACCTCGGAACCCAATTACGAGATAATGAGCCTAAAGGCTTCGTTACTATAAAGTCCTTGTCCATGAAAATTCCTCCCCATTTGTAAAGCGAGAGATATTTCACCAGCCCTCCCGTGAGTGATATAGGGCATTCGGTATCATTCAAAGTTCCACTTGATACGAAGCCTTCTGCAGGTGTACCCATGGAATATTCCTCTATGTTTACTCGAGCGAATTTTATGTTTGGAAGTTTCATAAGAACTTTTAATACGTCATTCTTCTTTAGTTCCTCGTTTGAAACGGGGCTGTTGAAAAGAACATAAACCGGCCAATTCCAGTGCGCCCTCGCAGCGGATTCAATAGAGCATGCATCCTTCGGGTCAAAAAGGCGAACGTTGCACGTTGGATCGTTGAAGAATATCGATCTACCGGTCGGACTTAACTGTGTTATGGTTGATAAATTATCGTTGGTATCCAAGTAACAGCTTATGTCATCTTTCCAATCCCACTTTGTGAGTGAAAAATTGGGGCCTAAAGTATATTTTAGGTACACTATATAGCTTAGGGCAAAAAGAGATATGGTACAGTAGTTACACTTTCGTTTGTTTCGTACATAGATATGCCGGTCCACAACAACAGCTCTAAGTATAATCTTTGACATCTTCACAGCCAATTAGAAGTTCGTGAGCGAAGCAACAGGTGAATTTGGTCACAAGTATATAAATTTCAAATCATTTGAGATTTATAAGTAATATGCAGTATTTTGAATGATAATTGCAAAATGCAGCCTGCACGGGCAATGGTTGCATCGAACTAAGTAAAATTGGACATATAATCGCCCTTGGTACAATTTATAGGCGCGATAAATTAAGAGGTTAATTTATTGTTATAATTAAATGCTTTTTCTTACATATAATTGTAAGTTTGTAAAGAAGATAACGTAAACAACGCTCCGTCCATTGAGGTATTAATTATTTAAGTGTTGAAGCAGATTCTGTAAATATCGTAAAATAAACTTTACATATATTCAACTACGTAAGAAAATATATCCATTTTGAATAAGTTGAATATTTATAAATTATAAAATTACAGCCATGATTTCAAATTGATAAATATAGATTTAATCCGACGAGAATAAAATACTTTAAAATCTTGGACCACCGCAAAAGGAAGAGGCTCGCATGCGCTGTATCCAGCCTCTCCCTGATCAATCATCTACGCATCTGGGCTGGAGTTTATTTATATAAAGCTTGTAACGATCGAAAAAGGTTTAATTTACAAATGTGGTTTGGCTATAAGATGATTTTATTAAAATATCTTCCTAAAAATTTAAGCATTCTTAGTATTTGTTAGCCAATTTTTCTGACTGATTCGGATTAAGTACATTGTGTCCATGAATAATATTCAGAATTCTACTTCCTGAATGCTTCTCAGATCTCGAAAAGAACTTCATTCTTGTATACCTCAACAAGTTTATTTTTGTCTTGAGATAATAAACATTATCGTAATTAAGTTAAAATATTAATGAGACATTAATTTACGTAAAACGCTACAGTTACCTACCAAAATTTGAAGTCTCTAAATATTTCTATCTTTATTACAAAGCAAAAGCTTGTGAAGACAATAAGAATACTAATCAGACTGTGAAGAAGTGAGTAATCGTTGCACATTACATCAACCCAGACTGGCACAAGCCCTCGTGGTTGGGTTAATATAAACATATTCATTAAAATAAATGATTTTGTCATATAAGTAGAAATACTCCTACCTACGTATGAGGTCGTCACATAAGTGTACACATGTACGTATATATGGGCGAAAATTAATGTATTAGAATTATATTTTTACTATTATATTAATGATATGTAATATTATTATTTAAATAACCATTGGTGATCACCAGGTGTAAAACTTTTATATTCTAAACAATATAAGACACTGTATTGACTCCTTAACTGTTTGTTAAACATATCTTCATGTTATCATCTTATTGTAAGCGCCATCTGTTGACGAAGTTTGTAAAGTGGCGTTAGGCTATTGAATTAAAAGAAATTATTTGGTGTTGTATAATGTAAAATTCACTATAATATTATTGTTGATTATTTAACTTTATATTTAATTGTTCAGTTTAATTGATTGTAGAATTTCGTGTAAAGGAAGTTGCAGTTCTAAAAGGTTACTTTGGATAGCGGTTGGTCTATATCAGTGTCTTTCAACCTTTTTCATGATGCGACCCCCCTGGTCAAAAAAAATATTTCGCGACCCCCCTTGACCTTCGGTTTTTTATCATGTATGTAGGTGTATGTTACAGTATTACCATTAACAATATTAATTGTCTTTAATTTTGTTTTTTTTACTAAAGTACCCATTTTTTTCGACCTCCGACGACAGAACCCCCTGGGGGGTCGCGACCCACAGGTTGAAATACAAGGGTCTATATAAAACGAATCGCAACTAACCTACGCTCATGCATTCTGTAAGAGAAATCGTCTATAATTAAAATCAAGTTATTGTGTGTGTTTTAATGGAACCTGGACCCGATATTCCCGGCGTGACGCCGACATATATGTTAAGATAAATTTGTTCGAAATCGAGCAACGAACGTGTAAATTTAGTACTCGATCAAGAGCATGTAAGTACGGGCTCACAGTAGGATTTCAAAGCTTGGGAGAGTAAGAAAAACCAATAACGTTGGATAACTTTATTATAATTACTAGGTTTACAATAAATATCTAATAATCAGACTATATTGCATCATTAATATTACCTGCGAAGGAGCTAATTGCAATCACATTTGAACTTTCTAATCGGGAGACTACATGTTTTATTATGTACAATTGGTAAGTATGTCAAATATATAAAACATGAGAGGCAGTATTTGTTATCCTTTTATTAACCTTAAAGGGTTAAAAAAGCCATCTCTTCCTGAATATAAATAAATAGACTCGTACGTTACGTATATTACTTTATGTTTGTACTAAATTAAATACTGCAAACTCTATCACATAATATTGCATTGTGAGATTAAATAATGAAATACAAAGAAAACTATGTGATTATTTAGTAATTTATGTGAATATGTTTTTATTAAATTGTGTTAAGATTTCTACGATTACCGTTGAAGATACTACAAATGATACAATTGTATTAAATTAATACAATCAGGATGCCACTGCATATAACATATTACACTGGAATTATTATTCTTATGACGCGTTCACACGAAGTCTGTTTTACAGTATCTATACGTTTTCATTCAGCGATGGCATATTTAGTCATATAAGAGAGCATACATCGCAGTATTCCGGATCAAACAAAATACCGATCCGTAAAAAGTACGACACGTAACTTTCCTTTTAGGATGATGTGTATAATTTAAATCATGTCGATCGATTTAAATTATACACATCATCCTAAAAGACGTTTATCGATTAAAAACGTTACTATGAATACGGACTTTGTGTGATTGTTGTCTGTAAATAAGCCTACAGCAATCGCATTTTAATTATACAAATATTATACAGCGTGTTTTTCGTATGACCCTAAAACTCGTGTTAAATAAGTACATCACTGGGACTAAAAAGAACACGCGGTTTTATAAAACCATAGATAATTTTTCGTATGAAATGTACAGGAACTTTAAAACATTAATTAAGATAATGTGCGTGATTTTCAATAACTAAATTTTTTTTCAAATTATTTTATATCTATGATGATATTTAAATAAATACAGGTGATTTAATTTCATGACTTTCCAGGCCTCTTCGAGCCTCACGTGGTTAATGGTCGCCAAGTTAAAATCAACTTAAGAACTTTGGAATTTTGTAAATAAATATTACAATTATACATTAGCAAGACTTATAATGAAAATATTTTACACCAGGTGGACAAGCTATACAGTCGGCTTACATATACCAAAGAGGCTTTAACATCCACTAAATAAGTAAAATAAATTATTACAATTTATCTATTTATGCGTGCTGCTTGGATAATAAATATTATACTATTTTCGTGAAGTGATATAGACGAGCTTTTCACAAATTTGCGTGTATACAGTGAATTTACCACAGCTTAAGTTGAAATTTAAGAAAAATCAAATAGGGCACAGCCAAGATTTTTATAATGGTATCACAGTACAGCATTTATTGCTTTGTAATAATTGTATGAAGTCGACTGTATTCGGCAAATAATTTCGCCTTTTTAGTGAAGTTTTTTCAACTTCACCCACAAAAATCTGGTCAAGTTATGTGCTAAGACTTATAATTACTAGTTTTTTTGCCTTTGGCGTGGTTTGTGATGTTACTCGGCCGTCTCGCGTCGAGAGGGTGAATGCGCACGCGCCGGTTCCTCAGGTTTGTCTTTCTTAACACAACTGAAAATAATTAATAGAATCAGGCGTTACTTTGCGCACGTTTTGCTCCACACCGGAGCAAAACGTGCGATGAGGTTTTATATGTATTTATTAAAAAGTATATTTACAGATTTACATTCCGAGACACCACCTCGATTGTATTATAATGTATAATTTTCTATTAATGAAACTAAAACCTCATTATCCACCTACTTAGACTAAGGTAACAGCTGTTTAGTCCACTACCCAACTTTACACACAAGATTACCTATATACATCTCTAGTGGACTGCAGTGTGCCGTGAGTGAGTAAAAGCCGCCTCCCAGTTACTGGAGGAGGGGGGGCCCACCAGGACACTACCCTTCCCACCACTGGCACCCGACGCAACAAGCCTTCTTGCGAAGCCTCACGCTCTAGCTCTTCTTGAGCTGCTTCTATACCTGAAAGACACATTTAAAAAATGTATTCCCTTGCATTGCATTTTGCATTCAAATAACTACAAAACAAATATATTATCTAATGAAAAAAACTGATTTATATATTTCTGTTAATTGCTTTAGATTAAGTAATACAATACCTTTAATATTTTTAAATTCTTCAACAGATGGCGCTGTAGTATGTTTAATAAAATCTCAGTAAAAATGTTCTATTTAGATCAGTGATCTTTTGAGTTAAAATTTTTCATATTATAAACAATTTTTGTGAATGTTTAACGTCTTTTACATATTAGAGGTAACTTTAATTATGTTAATTCTTTCTTTTCTTTATAATTTAGCTTTAAATGTTGTGCATTTGTTAATAATGCACATGTATTGATTTAAACCAAGTTTTTGAAGAAAACAGTATATCAATTTACCTTTCTTTAATACTTCAGTCATATCCGTGAGCACCTTTGAACTCTCCTCAACCTCTTTACCAGCCGAAAGAACCAGTTCCAATAACTCGTCCACATCGGTATCAGCCGTTACCATGCCGAATCTGAAAATTACAATAAGGCATAAATAATAATTTGGTTAAATCAAAATTTGAAGTCCCGCTTCGACTCTTTCTCTGTTGTATGCAAGTGTGATAAAAGTAAACATGGGAACATCAGTTAAATGTGCTACAGATTATGTCATTACCATAGCCAATATTCAGTAATCTGTTTCTATAGGTACCGCCTGACTACTTAACCCCCCTCCCCATTTGTTAAGTTGTCAGAGGATCACTAACGCACTCTTTAAATAACGAGCACCAAGCAGCAAGCCAGTGGACCTTGGACTACTGACCAGTGTGGTACCTTTGAATGCAGTGGTTGAGTATGGGGCGTTATTCTTGAATTCTTTCATCTGTGTTACAATTTTACACACATACATCAAACTAATATTGACAACATCAATAATGTTTCTGTGCACTGTTGCCAGAACATATAAACATTGTTAAAACACGAACTAATAGTTAGCTCAAGATTGAATTGAAAGTTATAAAACGGAATATGAAATTTCCACTTTCGTCTAATGATTGTGCGAACGGAATTAAAATATTTCTGAAAACAATAATCCGTAAAATTTGAATTTAAACTCAAACCTTAAGATAAAAATTTAAATAAAATGATATATTCCTTACCTGACACAAAACATACCATCCTCGCCTTCGCCGCACGAGAAAGCGCCATCTGTTGCCCGCAAAGTGTGCACCAATGTTCTATTTAACGAGTTTATTTCTTCTGAAGGTGCGTCTTCCCATCCAGGTGGAATGTATCTTACACCGCCAAGTCCTGCGAAAAATTATTTAGAAACAAATATACAACTGATTTTAATTGTTAAAAAATTGTCTTTCATGAACTTGTCAATGTGGTAATATAATCAGGCGTTAATTTGCGGACCATTTTCATTCTCAGGACGTTGCCTTTACGCTCAATGAAGGCTGGTGGTAGGGGCAACATCCTGACTTCTCTTCTTCTTTTCTATTTTGGTTCAATAATAATATTCATAGTTAAATTTTTTCATAATGTGACATCAGACGGAACTTACATAATAAAAATAAATGTCTAAATTATTATATTTTAGTTTGAGCACAATTTATTAATATTATAATAATAATAGTTAGGTAACAAAATAATAATAAAATAAACAATATAATAATTATTCATAATATAAATTATTATTTTAAACATATTTAAACCACTTTTAGCTACCCTTGGATTTCAACTTTTTGAATTTGTATTTTAGTTTATTTTACTATGCTTTAACCATATAAGCGATATTTTTATAATAAGCGATTTGAATCTTACCAGCCCATCCTGGTACATGAATAAGTCGTAACGTGGGATGCTGAGCCACTGTCTGTTGGAAGGGTTCCCTCAAAGCCACTGTTGCGTGTAAGACATGCAGCTGAGCTTCTAGAACGGATGCCCAGGCGTCTACTCTGTCCTCTTCTAGAAGGGACCCTTCGAGGGGACAGTACCGAAGGACTACTCCATAGCTTTCAGTCTCGCATACTTCTATGTGAATCTGAAGAAGAATCCATCCATTAAGAGCGTGTAAATCGTAATTTTTATTTTAATATAAAATGTAATAAACACATATAAAAGTAATTAGACATAGTTTAGCTTCCTGCATATAAATTTTATGAAAATTGGTCCAACAGTTTGCCCGTCAAAGATTTAACATACACATACCTTCGGAAACATTTCGCCTGCAGAATTTTAGTAAAGTATTCTCCAAACTGACATTGCTAATGTATCCAAATACTACATTATGTGATTCTTATTTTAATGGCATATTTTCTTTGTTTTTTTAAATTTACAATTAGCCTTATTAGGGGTCAAATAGATTGTCCGGAGTTGCCTTACTACTTAAGGTAGCGAGGGCTTTATTGTCAGAGTGGAAATCGTGAACGGTGCTTTGGCAGAAATTAGCTATACCGCGAATGGTGTCGATGATTAAAAAATATTAAATCTGCACCCGAGCAGGATATATTTGTGACGGGCTTGGTAAGATTGACCTGCAAGGAGGATTTTTTATAAATTTAGGTTAAGGTAGTTTTAACAACCGTATTTTGCCAATATGCTTTAATTAAATAAATGTTTTCCTGTAAACGCCTTGTTTAACACGCGCATATGTTTCTTGACATTGAAACCATTTTAATCACAGATCTGACCTTATTTCGTTAACACATTATTTTAAAAGAGGTGAACCTTTTTGCATTTGGAATAGCAGTGTTCTGTGCATACCATATCAGATTCCCTCTGCAAGACCTGGCCCAGCCAGGAGTTCAGCTTGTCGTAGTAGGGCGGTGGCCGTTCCACTCCGGGAGGCGCGAACTGGAACGCCACGCAGGCAGATGCTTGGCTCAGCGCATCCTGGAAATATTCATTAACTATAGGACGTTGCCCGCCCGCGAATGACACCTTTGAGTCTACTCAAACAAAAGGACACTATGATTAATAGAATCAGGCGTTACCTTGCGGAAGTCCATAGTACAAAACCCTAATAGAGCAATATTTAAGTAAAACTCCGCGACAAAATCCACAACCACTCGACGCACGTTTCGCCCCGACACCGGAGCATCCTCAGGAAGTTGCCTCTTCGATTAGACTCATCGAGCGCTATTCGAAGAGGCCTATTAGTCTATTAGGGTTTTGAAAAAGGACACTGTTAGTACTGTCAAAACATTACAATAAATATCACTTCCGTAGGTATAGATGACGTTATTATAGGATATTGTGATACTTTCAAATCAGACAAATGCCACCGCTGAACCTTGACCACATCTGGTGAAAAGCATCCGAAACGTCGGCGGAAACGACTATAATTGTAATAATAGCGTTTTAATCGGTTACAAAGTATTTTACTGATACTGAAATAAGCTTAATGTAGCTGGACTTTATTCAAATAGTAGATAATTACTAAAAATGTTAATAAAAATATTTTATATATTAATTGAATATAAAAAGGTCGAATTTTGATCGAAGCAGCGTGACATACTTACAACAATATCAAAGTTTGGTGGTTCATCACCGCCCGGCCGCTCGCTCTGAAAATTACAATCAACAATTATTTATAATTATAAAAACTCTTAATAAATAAAATTACTATAAAAACTCAAAATATACAAGTAAATGTTCATATCACCAATCTAATTTTCTTAAATAAAAGTGATTTACAATGCAAATCCAAATCTAGCTCCAATGAAACTGTTGCGTTTTTTTTTTTAAATTACACCGATAGAAAGTATTTATATTTATTTTGCTTAAAACTAGTTTAGTATTATTCATGTACGTTATAGAGAATTAGTAATTGTTTCGGTTAATAAAAGAGGTGTTTTATTTATTAAATAAGCTAGTCTTAAGAGAGAGTATCAACAAACGAAACCTATGAGTATGAGTTGCGAAGACTCCAATGGCGCTAATTGAAAGTGAATCATACGAACCAAAACTCTTAAATCAGCACTGGCGACCAATGCCCGTGCTGCCCTCGCAGATCTAAAAGCGGCGTCGAGTCTTCTCGCGAGGCGTTTCGCGCCAGCTGCGCGTGCGCATGTCCATAAAGGGAGTGCGCTGAGACGTCCCGCGCCGCTGCAAAGACCAGCTAGAACAGCTAATGTCCCTTCCCGACTACCTGCCTTGAAATAAAAACCACTCTTTTCTATACAGGGTGAAATTTTCAACTGGCGTGGATGGCCAAATTATCAGAAAGTGCTCGAAATTTTTAAACAGCATAGTTATAACGGTACCAATTCTGGGAATGAAATAAGGGCACTTGAGAAAACGGCAAATTTTAACAATTTTTAACATTTTTATCATTTCATATTTATATAAGCCATCCACGCCCAGTTGAAAAATTCACCCTTGAGAAATCATAATACGAATTATTATGTTATTAAAAATTGTGGTATCATTTGTCACGATAGCTTTGTCCTTGACACATAATTGAATTGTTTTAAAATCAATGTAATCAATGTATTCTGAAATTGGCTTGTATATTATAATTTTTTTTTTATAATAAATAAGCTGTAAGAATACGTAAAATAGAAATAAAATAATATAAGAAGGTATGTTTGATTAGCAATGTTACAAAAAATATTATGCAGTTTTAAAATAATTCAGAGTATTTACAGATTACCCCATTAATGTTAAAATGCCTCAAACCTAATTAAAAAAAAATACAAAAAGTATAATTTGAACTTACTGCATTTACTCCTTTCGATTGATCATTAGCTGTTATTGGTTCTGGTGTTCGATAAAATGTCTGAAGTTTGTCAAGAAATGTTTGAAAAAAATATTAAAATTAACAACTTTTCTGTTAAGTAGATAAACTGAATTTTCAATATTTTTTGATAGTTTTGTTGGCTAAGGTATTTTTTTCCTTTTTTTAATACATATATGAGTTCACATATGGTGGACTCACTCGAAATGTGTTATGTAAATTAATTTATAAACTATTTATATGTTTATTGTTATTATCATTTTAGTTAAAAATTAGTTAGAATTTTTATCTATGTGCATTTGATCGAAAAGGATACGACAGTAGGTAGACCAGGAACGCCGAACCAAGAACCAGGCGTCAGAGTTAGCGAATCAGCTATATTATATGTCTGAAAACATATTAAAATGAATATATTAATCAAGGATATAAAGCATTAACAAGCATAAGCAAGAAAAGAGCGTATAGGCATTTTAAAGGCCGGCTACGCACTTGTGAGGCCTCTGGCATTGCGAGTGTCCATGAGCGGTATCACTTATGATCAGGTGAGCCCTACCCGTTTGCCCCCTGTATTATGAAAAAAAGCAAATTGAAATCGGTATAAGTCTTGAATTTAAGCTTCTAACTTTGGGGTAGTGCATTAAAATCAAATCATTTTTGTAGTATTAATTGTAAAAACTGGCATATATTTTTACAATAACTGAATCAAGGCAGTCTTTAAAGGCAAGCAGGTTTTTGTGCTTGACAAAGACAAAGTGTTTTCTTTAAAAGTAAGAGGTAATATTATTTAGCCATATAGAAATAATTAATAAACTACATTAAAAAAATTACCTGATCCCTATTCAAAGCAGCAGGTAAAGCTAATGCATGTCCTCTGACATGAAGATGCAGGTTCCGCTTCTTACAGATCTCAGCCAGGGGTCGAAGTGCCGACCCTGTGCCCAATGGCGGCCCACCCACCTCACCCAGTACTAATAGTGGGGTTCGGCTACCGTTAATATCCTCTTCACACAATCTGTCCAGGGCTTCTACATCAATTCCACGACCTGAATAGAAATTGTATAAATTATAATATATTAAATATAAATTATGTTTAAATTAACATGCACCATTTTAATATTCCACTGTAAATATTAAAAAATGAAAAACCATTTTTCACTTTCTTATATTAATTTAGGAGTTGTTTGAATATTAGTTATATTCAAACAACTCCTAAATTGACTTTTTCCACAAGTTCATAAAATAATATTAAATTCCCTATATTTGAGTTAAGGAAATTCATAAAATTTCATACAAAACTGTTTAAGGAAATATAACTCACCAGTAGCATCAACAGGTACTGGTCTCACGCATGCAAGTGGTAGGCCAAGTTGTCTGCACAAATGTTGTACAACGCCTAATGGACTTGCTACACAACTATAGATACTGGGCAGACGGCTTGCAAAGGCCAATGCTGAAAGGACCAAATTAAAATGGAAGATTGAAGTTCATTCTGGTATGTGCAATTCAATTTGTACAGGTCTCTTAATTAAACGGTGTCAAATGTAGTCATTTATATATTATTTTTATCTGCATATGAAAAACCTTACCCCCATCCTCTAAATAACGTGGGTATCTGTGATGCAGCAACATTCTTGTTACTCTTACTAAACCTTCCATGTGCTCTTGATGGTAGTAAGCGCTGTAGTCAGTGAGTCTGGAAGATTTTTATTTTATTTTATTAAAAGCCAGTCTGCCTAAATAGTAATCCCTTTATCTAATAGTACCTAAATCATCTCAATAGTTTTATGATTCATAGTTTTATGTTCTTTGATAAGCCATTGCTGAAATGAATGAAACCTACATTTATGTTGAAGCCTGGCAACAATGGTTTGATTTTAACATCTCCAACATAACTCACTCATATCCGTTCAATCCAAGTGCTGACAAAGTGGAGAGGACTTTAGAAGGAAATATCAAGAAACAAATAAAGAGGATATTATGTCCATTGTCTTCTTTGCCATTGCCATTTTCTTTTTTCACATTTAAATTTATATATCAAAAATAAAATTTAACAATTTGTTTGGCATGTGGAATGCAGTAATCATTAGAAGTACTAGTTTGAATTGCAGTTCTTTAGGTATTGAGGAGTTTATTTATCAAAAGCATCATACTACTGAATATAAGGGACAATATATTAAAAATTTATCAAAAACTGGATTTTTTATTTTTATAAAGATTGTTTAAATTATGTCTTTAATTAATGTGAATGAAATTTAAGCATAATATTATGTAGAAATGTATTGATGTTAACAAAATGCCGGCCATTTATGAAACAATCAAATGTATTACATTCCTAAGAAATGCAAATATCTGTCAGTGTTTACAATCTTTACAAAGAGGCCAAGGCAATGAGTGGACAATGTTGTTGATGTTTACTAATATAAGCCTTTGAAAAATTAAGTATAAGTCCTTTAGAACTGAGTAAATAGGAATTTCCTTATTCATATATGCATTTTGCATTTTAAAATATAGTCAATAAGTTACAATATTCATTAAATATTGCATATTTTTCACAAATGATCAATACAGTAGAAGACTCTTTCTTCTAAACAGAATGAATTCTGAAATTAGTCTTTACAAATTTTACTATCTACAAATTTTTCCAATTGATAAGGCCAATTTAATTAAGAGGTTTCTCTGATAACAGTTTTATTAAATTCTTATCAAAGACTTAATAGTACTCAAACACATTTACACTATTTGCTGCTATAATTCAAATCTACCATTATCAGTGATCTCTGATTACTAAACTTGTGTATCTGAATATTCCATTAAAATGGATTAATAATATGGAGCAATCTTATAAAGTACTTGTAAGGTTTTATTTATATATAACATAAAGCAATGTTAATATATATTTATGAAATAAATATTCAAAGGTCATTAGTACTTACTTAAACATATGTGACATCCAAAGAGTGGTTTCACTAGCTATGTGAGCTCCAAGCCTAGCTGCATGATTTCTTTCAAGCCTACCAAAAAGAGCCGATACACTGTGGGATAATATAGCTGCACGCGTCACAGCATCAGTCGGGAGTAACGGAGGCTCAGTATTTTCGCAACTAGGATCAGTTTTCAATACGAGATCTTCCAATACTTTCAATATTTCATCCATAGGCATTTCCTCCGGTTCGAAGTAACTAGCGCTAATTTTTCGCCGTTCTGGCTTTTTTTCTTCCTCCTCCATGCTTTCTTGGGACTCTTGAGAGTTAACTACAGCTTCTAATCTTCCAACTACTTCAGAAACTTGAAATTCTAAGCCACCAAAAAGCCGCCGGTCCTGGTGAGTACATTTTTGAATGAGGCAAAGTTAAAGATTAACAATTAATAAAAAATTAGGTGACCTTACCTCCTCAGGCTGGGATTCTTCGCCTGGGCTAGGTTTTGCCGATTCAACATCAGGAGTTTGAGCATCTCCCATGGTGCGTGGCAAAAAAATCGCAAAATTAGAGACACCAACAAGATTTTGTAAACGTCACTATTGTTTTGAAGCTGATATGATTGCTATTGCCTATTAGCTGCTTTTGATTCAAACAAAAAGACGTCAAAATTAAGTTGAGCATGACACGTGATTAAACGTCAAGTGTTCGCTTTTGGAAATACATAGTGTAAGTTGTAGTGTATTTTAAGTGCATGAGTTTAAAAATGAGTTTAAATTCAAAAGAAAACATATGTTTTAAAACTAGTAAATTTAATCGTTCGACAATTTATAACCATAAGAGTGATAGAATTGCTTTGATTTTTAACCATATGACATTGACAATTAGCAAATCGACTAAATACCAAAAACAGCGTCAAACTGATTACTGAAAGCTCAAAAATGTTCTACGTTCTTGAATAAAATATAATAAAGTCGGAAAACTTGAGAACATTAAAATGTCTCTAGCTAAGATATTTTCCGTCAGTTCGCGAGGTAATATTATAAATCTTTTTGTTACTTTTTTCCAAATTACTTAAAATCTTCGCATAGACACTGGTAATTATGTTACGCAATTGTTGATAACCTTATATTATTCATTTAATACTTTCAGCTGGTACAAATAAACATAAATTCTTAGTAGAATTTGACTACCTAATTAAGCACATTAAATTGCTGAGCTTAAAATAATTTATCGAATTAAAGAAATTTTATACAAGTTGTACATGAAGATAAGAACTTTATAAATTAAATGACCATTTACCAAAATTTAAACTAACAGTGTAATTCTATAATACTTTTCTCAAACTTATAGTTCGAGCAATCAACGGTAGTAGCTTAATACTTCGTCATGCCCAATATAGTACACCAAGTGAAGGAAAACTTGAAAAGGGCTACCCAACTGATGAACGTGGGTATAAATATGTGAATGCAGAGGATTCAGATATGAGCTTCAAAGCTATGACAGATAGAGCAGCGCAGACAATGTTCTGGACAGAGTTGATCAGAGGTTTTGCTGTTACTTTTGCTCATATTTTCAAAGTAAGACTTAAAATATACTAGTAGTAACAACTATTTATTATAGTGTCAATTAAGCTTGATGATTTTAATTTAAATATAAAACCAATATGAAATCATACTTTTGTTTGAAAAAAAGTCTGAATATCTGAAGTTAGAATTGTGAAAGTAACATTTGGTTTTTCAATGTTCCTTATGGAGAAAGGATTAAAGAAGGTTTTGTCATATTACTATCATTACTAGGTTGCTTATCATATTACTATCATCTTTCAGGAGCCTGCAACCATTAATTATCCATTTGAGAAAGGACCTCTTTCACCCAGGTTCAGAGGTGAACATGCTCTTCGACGTTATCCCTCTGGAGAAGAGAGGTGCATTGCTTGTAAACTGTGCGAAGCTATATGTCCTGCACAGGTATTTGTCTCTTAAAGAAATTTAACTTAATATAAAAAGTGTGGAAGCCTGAGGTTATAACCTATTTTATATTTAGAGGCCACTGCTCCACTACCATTTCTATTCCAATGTAGGTTTTTATTGAAATAATATATTCTGAATAAATATCTTTGTCACACACAATACTTGAAGCATAGAATTCAGAAAAATATTTGATGGAGATAAGAATTCATACATCTCCTTTATAATTTCACATATTTTAAATACAAAATAAGTATATTTTGAGGCTCAACTAGCTCAATTACCTAGTGTTTATAAAAGCTCTGGTAAGCAAAGGTTTCAGCTCCACATCCTATTTGGGAGACCATAGTACAACTACTTTACAAGGGCTACTATAATACAGGCAGTAAATTTTGATTTTAATTTTAGGCAATCACAATAGAAGCTGAAGAGCGTGCGGATGGCTCTCGTCGCACAACGCGATACGATATTGACATGACCAAATGCATCTACTGTGGATTTTGTCAGGTAACAATTTTATAACCTTATTAGCTCACCCGGCAAACATTGTTTTCCCATATGTTATAGTATATCTCGGAAGGGTATATGCAGGCAGTTGATTCACAATATCATAATCATATATTTCAAATCACAAACACACTGATCTCTATGATGGTAACACATAGCATACAGATATTAAATAATATAGTAAATTAATATTGAAATTAAAATTAGTGGTTGATTATAGAAGAAGTTAAGATTTATGTATATATTGCTATGGCAATTTATAAAAAATATTTAATTTAATAATAGTTTAAAAATACATGAATAGAAATTACAATATTTCATAACTATTCTGTAAGCTGTTGAGAAGTTTAATCACACAATATTTTTTTATTTAAAAAAATAGTATTTTCCCAAGGTTTATTACTTTAAGGCAAAATATTTAGAAGACACACACTATACCAGAATAAAATGTGTTTGAATTGAAAATAATAATATCTACTAAATTGATCTTCATTTGCTATAAGAAACTATATAAACACATAAAGGAAGCCATTTCTTAATTATTTATATCCATGATAATAAATTGTATAAATAAATAAATAACCCACTATTGGTGTAATAATGCAATTGCATTATTACACCACATGTGCTTATTATAGTTATTACAAATTGATATTAATATAAAAATTAAATGTTCCAATATTTTTTTAGGAGGCCTGTCCTGTCGACGCAATAGTAGAAGGTCCGAACTTCGAGTTCTCGACTGAAACTCACGAAGAACTACTCTACAATAAGGAAAAGTTACTATCGAATGGCGATAAATGGGAGAGTGAGATAGCCGCTAATATAAAAGCTGACCATCTTTATCGTTAAACTTAGCTAAGAGCGTGAAAATGAAGTATAAAAACCAAAACCAACCAAATCAATACCACGGATAAATTGTACTTCATAAAAATGTAATTTGATGTGTCTAAAAGCTGTAATTTTTTTCGCAATCTTTTCTCTGTAGATAACTTTCAAATAAGCGTAAATTATAATGTACAATAAAATAGTTATGAAACAGAATAATTATTTTATTCAAATACCAAACTGAATGTAAGTATGTAATTAGTATTAAATAATTTAATTGAAGTGTAAGAACATTTTTTAATACCTAATATTATGGCTAAATTTGAAAGCAATGATTTTAAAAAGATCCATATTTATATCAATTTAAGCATAGGATTTTAAAATATAGTTATTAAAGTCAGTTTTCAAATATAACACCAATATCTAACATTATTATTTAGTTGTTTTATATGTGAAAATAAATATATCAGACTAAAAATAAATAAACAGTCACTCAAATTATTTATTATATTATAATTTAAATTATTTTATTATTCAAGTAATATTTAAAGCTATTGTAAAAATACAATCTTAACTGATATTCATATTTTAAATGATTTACATACCAGGTAGTAATACAACCCTAGTCAAATGTAAGTGACATCAGCCTTTGAATTCATATTTTTTTGCGAGGTAATAAGGCACCTGTTTGTAACAGGTTTAGCCTAATGGGTTATGAAATAAAGCTTATTTTAAAAATAACAAAACATTAAGGTGTTTACAATTCTAATAACCATTCCTTAATCAGTTGTTTTATACAAAAAAAAAAAATAGATATAAAAAGACTTAAATACACATATTAATTCTCAAATTAGATTAAATAAAAAAAGAAAAGCTATTAAAATTCACGAAATGTGCAATATTCAATTCCCTTCTCAACATTATTTAGAAGGATTTCAAGTCAATATATATTTTTATTTGATTTACGTCATACATTCCCATAGCATTATAGCCTTATTTATTTTCATGTATAAAATATTTCTAGTTAGTATGGTTGCCACCCAAGATCTTATAAGTATATCGTTCTAAGTCTTCAATAACATATTCAATTTCCCTATTAGCATCAATTGTTAACACTTCACAGCCTACATCGGGGAAACTTAACCAATTCTCATAAGATTCATGCACCTGTAACAATCAGAATTATTAACTTAATAAATTAGTGACAGTTTTTTATCTACTAAATAACCCGATGCATCAACTGGGTACACATTAATTGTTGATATCTTCATAAGGGTAATTTCTGCTGTGTGACCCATTGCTGTATTGGACTAAGACACCGTACAAGACAAACAATATCACTGCAACATGTATGAATAGATATAAATGTTTAAAAAAATTCATTTAATCAATTGGAGAATCAAGTTGTTACTTAATAACAGTGATTTATATATGAACAAAAATGTTTGTAGGACAACCCAAAGTGGTCAATCATTTTAGCATTTTCAATCAGTTAGTAAGAACAAACAAAGATAGAGTTAATGTTATGTAGTTACATTATGTTAATTATATTACATACTTGTTTTAAATATTCCAAGGGTACTTCAGATTCCTCAGCCCTGCCTCTCTTCATCATTCTTTCCCACACTACTTCGGGAGTTGTCCGCAAATATACTGAAATAACAACAGTATATTTTGAAATTTAACTAAAGCAGTTATTAAGAATGCAATTCTCTAAACAGAGTACATTCTTTAAAATTGATATATGTGTGTAATAATTTTCAAGTAGGTGATAAAATTGAACATAGGAATAACTGGTACATAATTTTTTGGGATAGAACAATGCTGGATAAGAAGGTCAACTGTATTAGCAAAAAAAAGACAAACCTATTAAGTCCAAGCTTATATCTAAGTTCTTTTCAGTGTAGTCAAACCAAGACAGAAGGACTTGGTACTGTGTGTCATGAAGAAAGTTTTGTTTCTTAGCATTCTCTACAAAACAGTGCCTGCTGTTTTGTACTGACCTGAAATTAAACAATAATTTTAAGTACCTAAATAAAAAGAAAATATTTACAGTCCATAAAAAAACCATGTCAGTTCAATTAATTTACAATTTACATAATTGTTTATTTTATCACTGTCAGCTACAATAAATAGGAAAAAACATTACATTTCAACGTCCTCCTCCTGCGAGACAAAATTATTCAGTACCTTTCAAACATCTTCACAGCAACATTTGAGTTAGATGGTGGACTAGTTTGAATCTTCAGCCGGCTAAGGTGCACATAGTGTTGAAATGCAAAGCTCCATTTGTTGAGATCACTATACAACAACCCGAGTAAGTTGTGACCGCTAACATTGCGCCATTCTTGAATTGGCTCCTATGATAATTAGACACAAAATTTTAAATATTCAATTATGTGTAAACAGAAATGAATTTGGTTAGTTAACCCATGAAAGAAAATACTATAACCAATGAATCGTAGAACTTACTGGATGTGTTTCTACGATACTATACTTCTCAAAGTATTTTATACATGTCGATTTTCCTGATCCTATATTGCCTTCGATAGAAACACGAAATGGTCGTTTGGTAAGTGATCGCGACAGAGTCGTTATATTCTTTAGTTTTGGCATTTTGAATAAAAAATTTAATACTGTTGGTGTAACGTTACTCGAATTAGAAATTTATTGAATTTAATTTAATAAATAAAAAATATTAATCTGCAAATGCATCACTTAACAAATAACAATCTACTTAAATTTTTTTTACATTTAGTTTTACCGCCAAATTTCAGTCACAAGTTCACAACCACAAAACTAAAATCATGAACGACTTATATTCACTTAGTGTCACTGTCAGTTTGTTCTAAGAAAAAGTCATTATGTAACTGACAAGTATTGTATTGATTGGTAAGTTTTTGAAAAATTATTGTGATAGATAATAATTTAAATATACTACGGACGCGGAGCACGAAGAATTTCGTACAATGACACCTCATCTTATGTCTTTGTCGCTCGCGCATAAACATATTGCCATTGCGCTCACACAGATGCAGTGACCGCCGTATTCAGAGATTGTAAACCTTTTAGTCATTACCATAAAGACTTGTGGTGGTGCACATGTACTTTGGTTTGTTTTGTTAGAAGTGGTAATTCCTTTTTTAACGCTGTAATAAAAAACATTCCGTGCTGGGATACGCTCGTGTGTAGTTTCGTTTTTGAGGTTAAGCTTGTTGTGAGTGGTGTTTGTGTGTTTGGTCGTTGAATTTATTTGCTGTTAAAGTTATCCTTGGCTACTTACCTTTATTAAGTCGATGATCTTATTTACAAAGCTACCTCAAATTCGAAACTACCGTTTTAAATATTCGTACCTATAAAAACATGTTTCTAACCACTGGCAGTAGGCCCAAAGGTCAATGTACGAAATTCTTCGTGCTCCGCGTCCGTAGTTTAGTGTGCTAATCATTTACGCTAATTGGAATAAAATCCTTATTAAAGGCATTACAAGTGACGTAAATAACCCCTTGATTTCCCGAGATTACTATTGATTGTTTATGTAAACTTCTTCAGAAAAGTTTACTATGAAAACGTTTATCCTTAAAACAGATAAAGGCAATAGCCAATAGCTCTGAGTGAGCTTCCCTTCGTGGCTATATTTAAAGTGATTAATTATATGTGTATGCGTGTGGAAACGATGTCATGACCTGTCGTGTTTCATATTTTTGTCAGTATAACAAAACTATAAAAATAAAATACTATAAAGAGGAAAGATTTGTACCTATTTTCGTATGTTTGTATGTTTGTAATGAATAGGCTCAAAAAGTACTGGGCCGATTTAAAAAATTATTTCACCAATAGAATGCTACATTCTTCCAATTTGACATAGACCATTTAACTACCTATAAAAAGTTTTTAAATTATTTAAATTGGACTTTCCGTTCAAAAGATATTACAAATTAAAAAATTCAAACAGTAAACAAAACCGCCATAGCGCCGTGGCCGTATAAAGCACATGTATGGCAAAAAAACGTTTGCCGGGTCACCTATATATTATACACTGGAGATTTGATTTAGTTTATGCATAATTATGTATAAAAATCGATATGAGTAAAAAAAAATATTTGCTAAAAATCTTGCGGTTTCTAGCGATCTTAGCTCACATACTGCGAATGTATGAATCACTGAGTCGGTGTCGGCACACGATCAAACCGTCGATGGTAGCTTAAAATTATTGTTTTTAATCTTAAGAATATTCGCTTTTCGCTTAGCGAAGATGAGGAATTGTTTCTTATTTTAGATTCAGTTTACTGGATTTTATTTCGGATTAGTTAATTTTCTTATGTACGTAGAACATGCATGCATTCATTAACCACTTAGAATTTGGTGATTAGTGGTCATTTCACTTGTAATAAATATTATTTTTAGAATCAATTAAGTTTAGAGCAATATATAAATTTGAAATTCAACCGGGGAACTATGTATGCTTTCGAATATTTACTCAATCTCAAATTAGGTACCGGAGAACAGCTTCTCGTTGAAACTCCAAAAACTAAGCCGGGAAGGATGAACAGAGTACTGTCCAGATAGAAACCGGCGTTCATTGATAGAACGCCGGAGGGTCCAGGCCGGTTTAGCGTACCGACGATAAGTACCTATCCCGACCACGCAGGAAGAATATCTGCAGGATAGATGCATTGCGGGCAACGTATTACATAAACACGTTAAATAAAAAAAAAAACTCAATTATATAATGTATATTTTGTTAGACTATTATCATTCCGTTTCTAATTAATCACTAAACAATCGTTGAGTTATATCTTAGGTACCAACGAGCCTTAGCTAGAATTGAGGAGAATTAATATTCTCGTTACTGCATTGGTTTGTTGTCTTTACAAGAGCATTTATTAAGAACGCAATGATGTATCTCATAAAAGAAACTGCTATGGACCAGATTATTTATAAAAAAGCTTTGAAATAAGTTTTTTGGTATTGCATAAAATCATAAGATATTTAATTAAGTGTGGGTACACGTATTCCTAACATAACCTCGTCAAAATAAGTAAAAGCACAAGGGAAAAGTTGTTAAGTTGTCATTAGGTATCCATGTTTTTTTAATTATAATAAGTCTTTTATTTTAATCATTGGCTTAATTCAACTGTGTTTGTTTAGACAGCTCTCTCTTTTGTTATCTATTTACATTCATTTTAGAAAAAAATTAACAAAAAATATTGTTGTGAAAATTATACAGTTAATCTATAATTTGTATAGTCTTTGGTCCTATGATTACGTAGTCTTTCGTTTATCGATTCTGTGTTTTTGTCACTATATAAGTATATAGGCAAAAACTTTATTCTTATTTGGCAACTTAGTGCATTCTACATAGCGATAATAATATTATCTACATCACTTCCAATTAATGGTTAATAATGGTTAACCTGCTAATGCAAGCACTAATTAGTCTGTTAATTAATGTCCATTTAATGTGGACTATATGTTCCACGCTGTAAGTAAGGCTTGTTTACTAATTTGTAAAGGCCTAAAGCACTTAGCCGATTCTGATAGATTTATTAAGCGTAAATATACTTATGTACCTGATTCTAAAGCTGAATTTATTGTTAATCTCATTATTTCGACTTGTGCTCCCTGTATGGTAAACATGATGTCAACATTGATGCATTGAGTAAAATGTTCAAATGCTGCATTTACAGCATGATTTCGTAGCGAACTCTCCTACAACTTGATTGATATATTTGACGTTGCGTTCAGTTTTGATCGTTGAATTCGCTCAATTTCTCTGGGGCTTCGTTATGAATTGCTATATGAAATGTTTATCATAACAACACTAGTTTCTATGTCCTTCAAAAAGTGATAAGCACAAAAATTTGTTCGAATAAACGTATCATATTTACAAAGTTTTTGCGTTGGGTTAGGAAGGAGTAGTATACGCAATCAACTCTGGTGGCACACCAAACGGTTAGCGATTGACAGTTTCATTTGAAACAGAAATAAACAGAGGATTTTTTGTGGCAGTTGATTGAATTTCAACAGCGGGATTTTCCGTATTTTTTGAAGTTTACGCGCTATTGCGTTCGGGAATATGTTTGTGAATAGGAAATCAGTTTTGTATTTTCATGTAGGTACAAATTCTAACAAAATATATATATTGTTGGAATTAAATTTTATGAATTTTCCTTAGGATCAAGTGTCAAGACTGAGCGATTGATATACATTGGTGAAGAAAATGATCTGACTATTATAAGGAGATTTTTGATTTTTTATTTTTTAACGATACTATTTTATTTTCATAAATATTGTCTTAAAAGCTATATTTGTTGTGGATTTTACACTCTTGGTAACGAAAATGAATAAAAGAATATTTAGTGCATCTCAAAACTATACCTAATTTATAATACTGTACCGGTTAATAGTCAAAGATTTAGATTTCACCAATTCTGTAAATGCTAAAAACGCCATCTATCGCATGTGACACAATAATAATAATAATCGTCCGCTCCTTATAATAATAGCATGAAGAATACTACAACTGTTTTTGTAGTGTTTTAATTTCCCACTCGCCCGACATTTTACATAACAATTATTTATAATTTTTTTATATACCAGATTTTTGGGATTTATAATTAATATTTTACTTTTACTATTAGAGATGAGCTCGAACAAAAGACAAACAGATAACGAAACAAAAATCTGGATGCGTTTTGCAGATAGATATTCAACCGTTTTATATAACAGACCTACTTGTATTATAAATTTAAATTATTTCTAAAAATATTTATATAAATAAGTTTATTAAAAAACAAAAAAAAATTGCTTTTTTTCACTTTCCTCTGCAATTAAAAGGATGTTGAAAAAACACGACCAAAAGATAACTCAGACAAAGCCCTAACTAATCTTAAAATAATTTTCAAATACAAATTAAAATTCCCTCAGAGCACTGTCGTTATAGAAAGATGTTATTATAATTTGTCCGTAGCGGGCAAGCTATTATTGAAAAAACAAAAAGCCCTACAATGAAAACCCGCAGATAACGGAAAACGGAAGTTTGTCGTAACGAGAACACTATCAAACAATGCCTTCATTATATCATTAAATAAAAGCTATAGCATTCATTAAAATATCCTTTCATTTCTTACTTTAATGCGTAGATGGGAAAGAGGCAATTATAGTTTTGAGAACGCAAATTGTATATTTAAAATTACAATTGTTTTGTGTTATAAAACACACTTATAATGGGTGTTCTTACATATGATTGGGAGAAGTATAGCTGTAGTAAGTTACTAATTTAAGAGAGCAATTCCGGTAGAGACTAGTTCGTTCCACAACTGAGCACTTCAGAAGGGAATTTCTATCGCGCACCACCGCTATGTGGAACCAGCTGCAACGAAACTTAAAACTTAAATACTAACTTTAAGAAAACAGCGTATAGTCATCTTAAATGACCGGCATTGCGAGTGTCCAGGAGTGGCGGTATCACTTATAATCAGGTGAGGTCTCTTTTATAAAGAAAAGTATACGCACATACCTATTGTATTCAGGGAATAACTTAATTTTAAGAATTAATTTGTTAGGACTATAAAACTTTAATTAATCTTAATTACTAAATTACTTCATAAAGTTTTATATACCTTTCTACCTCGATTTATGAATTTCCACCTGATTTATCCATACTAGAATGGGTATTTTACTGCTTCTAAATATTAATTTACTTGTAAAGGATGACGATGGCTTTATAACTTTTATATCATAATTTTTCACATGTAGGTGATACCTATGTAAAAAAATATATGAGAATACATTTTCGAACCAAAATATCAGGACATACAGACTGTTGGCCCCAAGGTAAGCTATTTATGGCATGTGTTGCTGCTCTACAACTGAAAAATTACATGTAAACTTATGTGTATTATAACACCTAGACCACAGCCAACAAATATTTACTACACAAATACTACCAGGATTCGAAATCTCTCTTTGGAGTCCGGCTTGACCATTGCGCCAACTGAGCTGTCTATTCTATTGCTGACTTATGAAATTCCACAGTTTCACTATTTTTATATACTTAAGAACTTTATTCATATTACAGAATTCGTTATTTTTTTTATGAGACAGTGCTTACCGCCGCCCATGGACACCTGCAACGCCAGGAGGCTTACAGGCGCGTTGCCGGCCTTTAATTAGCGTTTGCATCCGTTAAACAAATTTAAATTTTGTTAAGAATTAAATGACAAATGTATTGTAATTTAAAAAAGGTATTTTCCAAGGCGATTATTAAGCCTTACGTATCGCTCATATTAACAAATTCTTACAATATCGGCCAGGTAATGTAAAATATTTTCACGACAATGGGACGCTCCGTTGGCTAGTGTATGCTCGTTGACATGCTATTGTCACAGTACAATGCAAGTGTAAAATTTCATATGTATTGTTTGAACATTTTAAGCATTGGTCAGGTAATGTCTAAGTAGTATATGTACTCTATTACTACTCTACTATACTTCTATTTGTATAATGTAGTAAGTAGTTCACACTATTAATAATAGAATCTTCTATTAGTAGAATGTAGTAGTTCGCGGTTAGACACATGATGGATGTAATATGAGCTAAACAAAAATCAATGTAACAGACCTAGAAATGTCTTGTGCTTGTTACCGCCTCAATAATATCACAGATTTTGGCACGTGATTATTTTTGCTTTAGTGAGGTAAATAAATTTAATAATAGAATTTAATTTACTTACTTACTTTATTTACATAGTAATATCAATATCATCTTTGTGGTAATTGAAAATAAAGTACATTAAGCAAACAAAAACCGAAGTTAAAATAAAGACCACCGTGCCAAAACGTGAAACAGTATTTCCCTGAAAACGTCTTTAAACAAGACAATGGGAGTCACACAAACGAAATTACTCCACAATCGACGTCAAAAGCATGCAATAATTAAATTTGCCGCCAAATCAGTGGATATTAGGCCCAGGCATAGTAAAAGACGAAATAAATTAAACTTAATCTTCTACTCTTCGTGCTCTTGTTATTGCTGCCGCTAGGCATGTGGAAGCTTGTCGATATAAATATAATAGTTGAATATGTTTAAGAGTGAGCTTTAAATGTTGATTTTATAAAAGATTTGTTTATAAAAGCGCTTAGTTGGCTAATTGAAATAACTAACGTTTTGTCGATTGTTATATAAATTTATAACGTATGAGTACAACGACTGTAAAATTAGAAATAACATTTTAAGGTAAGTAATAATTGACAATAAGTAAATATATAAATTAGCTTTATGACTCACAATGAAGATACTGGAAGCATTCTCTATTTGTATATGTCTAAAAAATTGTATTATTAAATTGTCTTCCGTGACCACTCACATTGTTAAGTACTCGAAACGTCGGAAAATTGTAAAATAATGTAAAATATATTTAAATTTTGTAAAAATACGTAGCAAAATTTAAAAAATTGTTTTTCTTTAAATGGTATTATTGTCGTTATAACAGGAACCGAGAACATTCTGAACAAATAATTATTGATTACTTCTGTTAGTTTTGAAACCCTACAGCACTTACGTTTAAAACATCATATTAAAAAAAAACAAGCTTATTTGAACTTCAGTTTTGGGTGAGTTTTAATATCGATATATGTTGGTTCCCCTATCTTTGAGGACTCGGAATTTGCGATACAATTAATACATATGGGGTGTAACTCAAAGCGTAATTATGTCGAACTTTAAACATGATTTAAATTACTTGACGTCGCTTTGTCTTCATAATTTTAATTATATAACTTCATTAAATATTACGTGTTATGGGTGCATGAATACTTTACGATTTTCGTACGTATAACGTCAAATTTCGTGTAATTTCTGAATCTCAAGTACCTAGTAAGTGTGGACACTCAAATCCAATCAATAAACATGTTCGTCAAATAATGACGTCATATAAGAAAATGCGCAATAAAAATCCAATTTCGAAACGTCTCTACAACAAAGACTAACATCTAAGTTATTCACGTAATAAAATACCAGGACGGTCTCGTTCAATGTCTATTGGCTGAAATTGTGCAGGGACATTTTGATTTAGTCTAAGACATTTTCCAACCGCTTTGTACGAATTTATGCCAAACTAGTGAATCATTCGGATGCATTTTGCTCATATTGATGGAAAAGCCTCGTTGTCTGGGCATAGGCTTTCTGAAAACCAGAACCTCTGGATTATTGATTAGATTATTTATTTCGTAATGAGCCGATAGGAGCTATAAAGCAATTATAAAATGTAATAAAGATAAAACTCCTTTTTATCTCTCGTCGTATCTTAATGTTATACTTTGAACACAAGCCTGATTGCGATAAAATATTTCAAACGAAATGATATTTATAATATGTTAGAATAAAAGTGTATTTTAAATAAAAATTAATTGTTAAATTTCTATTTTAACCGAAGGTAACTGAAAGCTATTGTCGTGAATTAATAAATTACTAAATAATATACAGACATAGCCCAGTTGTAAATAATATATATACAGATGGTGCGGGAATATATAAACATATTTGCCGTGCCATCAAACGGCTCTCATAAAACGAAATGTTATTTCCCTTTGAATGCTGAGCGCACTTGCTTTTAAAATCTTTGTATGAATTATCTCTTTTCAATTTTTATTCATTCGTTGAACTAAATAAATATATGCAGCTTAAGTGGCTGTTAAGCGGCTTCATCGTTAAAAAGTAATTGCTTGCTTTCCAAGTTCTAAATTCGAATTTTGGACTTCAAAACGCGAATGTCAATTTCCGGGTGCATCAGATCGGGAACAGTGAATTTTAAATCCATCAGTTACAGATAACGATGAACGCAGCCATAAAATACAGCGTTGAAACACAGTATAAATAGACCAGTGGGGAATTTGAATGTGATAATGCATGACCATATTCACAAGGCCATAAACTATAGTGCTAAGTTAATGCGTCTAGATATACATGTGTTATATAAATAGTTTAAATTCTAAATTCAAATTAACTATTAAACCACTTATTCGTATAAGGATTATTTAATAAATATAATAATATTTAATAAAAATAAAAGATAATTTTTTAAATTGTATAAGGAACAAATAATCTTGTACGAGTCGGACTAAGTGCGAAAATTCCGTAGCATTTTAGAAAAAAACACTGGTTTTTGTATGGGGGTTCCTTTACAATTTATTTTATTCTGTTCAGCTGCAACAGAGACACAACATCTGTGAAAATTTCAACTGTCTATCACGATTCATGCTTTACAGCCTTACATCTAAGCGTGCTTTACAGCCTGGTGACAGTTGGACAGTCAGTGAAGTTTAAATTTTAGGGCGCCCGATTTTACTCTTTGGATACCTAACAAATTGCTGGATATTTATAATCACCTAATTATCTTCAAAAATAACCTTCACGCTCCTTTTAAACCTTACGTAATTCAATTTTGACCGTTAAGATATGCAAAGATAACTAGTGAATAATGTATACTGTGGCCGGCGTTTCAATAATCCCCAGTCGGGTCAATCAGCCGAGTGGCCCACGGGCAATTGGGGAGTGATCGTTTTGTTTCCATCACTTTTCACTGCCCGCTCTATGTTTTATTAGCCTTAAGTCGCTTTATTGCCAGAACCATTGCTATTATTTTCGTGATTCCCTTTAAAAGTATAATAGTCTGTTATCGAAATGTTATTTCGTGTCTGCCTCAAGAGGTCATCGAAAACATCATCATTAAAGAATAGAAAGTTTTTACTGAAAAACTGTAAAGTCTTATAAACTGATAAGAAATGTGTGTAGTTATATCTCTATAGTCTATATATATCTTAAGGATCGTATAATCAAGAAGTATAACATAATTAATACTAACTAAAAATATTAGCAAGATTTTATGCTAATATCTATGCTAATATATATGCTTGGATGTCAGGTA
Source organism: Pontia daplidice (assembly GCA_963693355.1). Classification (NCBI taxonomy): domain Eukaryota; kingdom Metazoa; phylum Arthropoda; class Insecta; order Lepidoptera; family Pieridae; genus Pontia; species Pontia daplidice. The sequence goes on along the minus strand of CAVNZL010000072.1, from coordinate 527,046 downwards.
AGAATAGTAATAGTACTAATATGTTAATTCTTTTTGTTCTGTGACGTAGCACGGTTGGTTTGATGAAGATTTATAGGTTCTCCTGCATAAATGCGTAGTTGCTTGTCCTTAATCTACGACTGCTATCAGATAAATTACAAATAAGTTTTTTGAGAGTGTAATGTAAAAAAAATATGTGAAATAGTGCTGAAATTCAGTCAATTTTCCCACATCACAGTTCATAGCAAACCAATTTGAAACATATTTTCAGCGTTTATTTTACTGTTTGTTTGAGTTTATCTGAGGCAAATGAGAAATTCTTGAACAAATATTTATAGGGCTAACTGATATAAAAAATATTTTGCCAGTATTTCGTCTGGTCGCTATGCAAGTTTTGAGTTACGTCAAAGATCAACTACCTTCACCTAACTATTAATCTACCATAGATTCATAGAAATATATTATATATAAATTTATTTTATTACATATAAATTTTCTATGGCTTCATAGAAAAGATTTTTGAGACTCCTCTTATAAGTGTCAGAAAACAATCTTTCGCACATAATATTGTCCTTTATTAACATAACTATTACTCATTTAAAGAAAAACACTTTGTAAACGGATTAAGTTATGTATTTTTGAAAAATTTAAGTATATTACATTATTTTAAATTTTTCCGACGTTTCGCGTGCTTTACAGCGTACGTGGTCACGGTAGACTGAAGACAAAAGGTGTCAATTGTCAAAATAAGTGTCATAGCTGCAGAGTGTGTATGTGTTATCTGTATTTATTGCCCCGGAGTTGGTATACTTAAATTTTGTAAAAATAAGTGCAAATACATAACTTAATCCGTTAACAAAGTGTTTTTCTTTAAACAATCTTTCGTTTTTGAAGTGTTTTACTAAAAGATGAGGATATCACAAAGTCCCACCGCCTGATGTAACTATACTGGTTTGCTTATGACCCATGCAACAACCCTATAACCGTACACCTACCGGGTGTAGTCAGCACCACGTCGGTACTTTATACCAAAGAAGGAACTTACATGACCAAATCAATACAAATAGAACGAGATCTCTCAAAGTTGGTAAGGAGTTCTCAAGTGAATTTGGTTTGAAATCTGAGGTGCAGTCTGAGTTCTGGTAGTTGAAAACTTTGTGCTTTGATCTAAGTATTCACATAGAAAATGTAAAGTTTAGAATTCCCGTTTTCTGGTCACTTTTTGATATTGCTTTCTTTACATTAGTAAAAGGTGCTAAGAGTGAATTTAAACATAATTGGGAAAACTAAATTTAGTATACTGATGCCTTTCGCTTTATAATTTCGTCTTGAATGACAGTTATCAAACCTTTTTTTAGTTTCATTTCGGATATTTTGTCTACCTATTTTAATGAATTGCTAATAATTGTTCATATTTTTATTACAACATAATCACAATTTAAAACCTACACTAAGAATGCAGCTTCACATAATCCACGTATGAGACTGAAATACATTTATTATATTAATATTGATTATACATTCTTTTTATTCAACTTTTTTAGTAAACTTCGATATCAATAAGCTGTAATCTGCTGCATGCTCGTTTTCAAATCTCATGATACATTTATATTGTATACTCTGTTTCATAATTTTTCTTAAACAGAACACTAATCAAAGACTCATGGTGTTTGATTAGTGTTCTGTGCTAGGCACACGCCTTTGGATCCATATTTCCTACACGTATGAGTAGACTGTGCATTTGGAAAATACAATACATAGCATGTTATGTTCTTATTTTACATTCATTCAACTAATTTCGTCTTAATTATATTCCTGTTTGGTATTCAGTGTATAAAGTTACTGGCTTAGAATTTAATGGTGACATGGTACATATTCTATTAGACCCGGGAGAGCCGTATGTCAAGTTTGGTATTATCACAATAGTTCTCAGTATCAAATAAATGTACATGGATCATCAGGGAATGGAAAAAGTATTTTCTCGACAGTCTTATCAGTAAAAAGGGGATTAAGTCATGTATATATTAGCGCAGCAATGCACAACTATAAAGATTACAATTACATAGTAAAAACTGTTGGTTTTTATCACATATATAAATGTGACATATAAAGTCGAGATTTATAGCATGTAAAATAGTAGGCGTTAAAGTTTTCGCAACTTTAGCAATAAACTCAATTTGTTACACTCGCAAATGCAATTAATCCGAAAGTCCGCAAATATAATTAACCCTTTCCCCGGTCATCGGGATAGTTTTCTACAGGGCAAGACCAACCGAAACTATAAATCAATTGTTACCCGCATGGATGAACAAAATTACCATATTTATCTTGGGATTAACATTCTAGTTTGTACATGTTGTTTAAATAAACATATTTTTTTAAATATGCATTATACAACATATTTGGTAATTGGTTTGATTGATGCAAACTTGAGCCATATTTATGTAATTCACCGCAATACTTCCTGTGCTATTTTCCGTATTTCTTAATGATTGTTTTCTTTTAGAAATGGCTGTAAGCGAGTGGCGTGTGTGTAGAGATTTCAAATATATAAAAAAAATTGTATCTGTATCTGTAAGTAGGGTTCTTTTTTTGCACTAAGTACCCGTTATTATTTTAAACTATAATAATGGCACAACAATGTCTTGGCATTTTGTAATCTGTAGATAGTTATAGCATAAAACTGAATAGTTTGCTTGTATAGTTCAAGCGTATCGAAATCAGTAATTAATGGTTGAATTGGGAAAAAATATTTTTGTATTGCATAGTGCAGTTTTATTGGAGAATGTTCTAACTATCCTCTGTTCATCTAATTATCCTCACGAATCTGTAAATTAAAATAAATAATTATTCCTTTAATTTAATGTCATAATATGTGATATGAGAACACAAGCATCTGTTCCCGTTGACAGTTGCGTGCTGTCGGTTGCACGGAATTGGTCGCCATCTTGATTTCCCGCCGAAACCGCACTGCCTGCTGGTGTTGTTATGACAGACGGTTATATATAATATAAATGAATACCTTGTGTAACGTAGCATTTCTAGTTTCTTTACTTAAACAAATTTAAATGAGACGCAATTTAAAGAAAAACATTGAATGTTAAAATATTTTCCTTTTTTTTCTAAATACCTTCAGAAGTTTCTTTGGTATTCAAAAAACAAAACTGTGGTATTCTTTGTTAAAGGCATTACTACTTTAGTATTTATAAGACTACGTAAAATGACATTTTTAATCTGTCACGTGGCTATGGCCATTCATTATCTGTCAGATGGCGCGCTTGGGAGCGCGGGAAAAAGATTAATCAATATCCGTTTTATACAACAGATGGATCGACAGCGAGCAGTTTTTTATATCTCAGCCAAGAAATAACACTGTACTCGATACCATGTAACATTTTCATTATATTTTAAAGAAAAACACAGCATAAGCGTTTTTCTATAACGTTCTTCTTTCTTGTCGAAGCAATTAGTAGATTTATAGTTAGTTAGCCATCAGCTAGACCCGAACATATAGCAAATAAATTATTCGGCACATTATATCACAATTTATGCGGGCTACAGTAGGCAATTCTTGGAGAAATGTCAACCAAAAAAATCTATACATATACTTAAGTATATGTAAAACCAGTCTGAAAAAATCTTAATTTCACCTAACTAAGCATCGGAATCCGAAGATAATAAAGAAGCACGCGTCATTGTTGTCATGTTTTCCATTCATATTCATGCTCAAACCAAAACAGTTTTGCAATTCATTTGCTTTGAAAAATATGCTGCATTGTGTCTGAGTGGCTCACCTGTGGCTAGGCGTTAATGGCTTTGCAAATTGAGGACACTACAGCATGAGATCAAAGGATCTAGTGGTTGTTTGAAGTATTCTGATGACGATAATAATTTAACAGGACAGACAGGGTGCTTGATAAGAATTTTTGAGGATAAATTACTGTTATTACGTGGTCTAACACGATAAGAACTATTGTAATGTTATTGTGTATACACTAAAATAATACTATAAGGACTTGTTGAGTGAATTTCGAGACTTTTTGAGTTCTGTTGCGTATCGTGCGTAAATCAAAATCATGTGAAACACAGTTGTTGAGCTTATATAGAAATTTATGCTTGAATGCATTTAAATCTGTCATATTTTTCAGTACACATATGCTACTTATATATATATATACTAGCTGATCCGGCAAACGTTGTTTTGCCATACATGTGATTTCAATTTTCAATTAATAAATAACAAATAAGGGTTGATCGTACAAGGGTGAACATTTAGGATTGTATGTATTTTTGTATGTTGTATCATAAAAAAATAGAAACAAAAAATTTTTTCCACAAAAAGAAAATTAGGGATGGACTACCCTTAACATTTAGGGGGATGAACAATAGATGTTGGCCGATTCTCAGACCTACTCAATACGCTCGCAAACTTTCATGAGAATCGGTCAAGCCGTTTCGGAGGAGTTCATGTTCGAACATTGTGACACGAGAATTTTATATATAAAATTACCGATATGCACGGTTTTCTTAATTAACGAGGCGGCGGTTGCAATGAATACGTTAAAGTAGTTACCGCGCAATACTTGGTTGATATCTTATATACAAATGGCCAAACTAAACAAAGACTCACTGAAATAGAATGTAGCACGCTTGGGGCGACTAAAGAAATATTCGGTATGCAAACAATACTCACTTTGCCTCTCATATCTGCCAACCTCTTGACCTGGAAATCCCAAACTTTGAAGATGGCCTAAGGCGAAACGTAAAACAGAAGGATGAGCGATTTACAAAGATTTCATCGTTTGCTTAAGATACGGCACTCTGATTATGATGTCCATTCCGTTTTATCCTATCGTATTTTCTGAAACAATTAAGATGCCCTTAATTGTTCTTACAACTTATACTTTCTCTCATCTTAGTGCTATTTCATAATATTACTGCTACTAGGAACTACACCTACTGATCTCATTGGTGTCATATTCAAAAACCTGATATATAATTCTTATACTACAATGCTGTAAACACAATTTTCACGGTAATACTATATAAAGGCGAGAATTAACTGTCCAATAAATTATAATTTCCGATGCATTTAGCTTGTAACTAATTAACTTTGTAATTACATTGATAAGCTGAACTGAATTCCAGGGCTTAAAGCTAATACCTAAATAGTTGACGTGACTAATTAATATATTGCCTCATAATTTGCTAAGTTGATACTAATAAAAAATCCATTTTGATACCTTGAAATACTACATAGAAAAAAAAAATCTTATATCTCTACATATGTTGTAGGTAAATTTGATAACAATATTTTTTTAAATTAGTTCTTAGTATTCTCACGCTCGTTATGTACAAATTAAAATGGTTTCGAAATGCTGTATCTGCATTATATTCTATGGCTAAAGGATTTGAGGGGACGACAAAAGTCAGATGTAAAGCATCTTGTTAGTATAGGACTGTCAAGATGCGGCCTACCCTGGAATAACAGGTATATTTATAGCATTCTATTTTTAAAGGGAAATAATGACGTTGCCTTCTTCGTACAGTCCTTACCGACAAAACAAGTAATGACGTATACCAAATTCGTTATCGTGCTATGCTCGGGCGGAGTCAGCCGAACTTGGCCGATAGAACAAAACGTATGAAAATATTTGGGTGCGTACACCGATGAAAACGCTATCGCAATATAGAATTAGGCGACCGATGATACCCGAACAAGATTAGTAGTCCAAAGTATATAGAGCTAATTTTGTTTAATGTAGTTCATTAATTCATCTTTATCTTATAGTGTTTGCACTGAAATAGTTGTTGCAGACATAATTCAAAACAATAGTGTACAACATACAAGAACGAGATGCGTAATTGTGGTACGAGCTTTAAAAAGACGCTAAATTTATAAAACAAAATAAATATATAATATACTATATTGGAATAAATATATATATATATATATAAATAATAAAAGTCTATTTTGTTGTATATTATCTGAAGTATTATTATTATAATAATATATGCGTATTAGGCTTTGTATAATAATAAATTAGCATTATACCAATGGTGTTTTAAGGTACTAATAACAGATTGTATAACATGTATAAGTTTCTAAATATAAATATCTGTATTAACCTTCATGGTTCGTAGCCGATGACAGATAAAATATTTTCTAGTGATATATCAACTATAAAAACTATAGATAAAAAGTAATGATATTCGAGTAATTCTGTTATAAATGGACGAACGTTCGACGTAGTTAACGAGATAAGGATAAAACTAGGACCAATCAACATTCAGATATTCGAATTTGGAACGCAATCTAGGAGATTCGGTTCTAAAGTCATCCGCGCGTCATCCGATTCCAAGATAAAAATCCCGGATAGCCTCGGGATGGGGCAGCATTGGGCCGGGTATAATAGACAAACCCGATTACAGATTTCCCCGGGCGACATTTTGGAATTATTACTATGAATTCTCGAACTCACCAGACTTAAATGTCACTTTCGAGGCTTGATTGGATTAAAGATTGATGGATAAACATTTTTTTTAGTATTAATGCTTTATCAATATTCAATGAGTGATATAAGCTATAGTAGTAGGTAGAAGGATTTATAACTTTACTTAAGTCATAAATATTTAAATATAAATAAAGAAGGACCATTTAAAAAGGGAGCAACTAGCAAAAAAAATACCTTGAAGTGAGCACACTTCATATGGCTACAAATGTACAAAAATAAATATAGATGAAGAAAATAAATATAGATTGATATACAAATAGTATAAATTTTAATATAATGAATTGAATATATAGCGAATGAGAAAAATTATCAAAACAAACTAATTCACAGTTTTATTACGATATAAGAATTGATAGAGGAACTATTTAATCTAATCACAAGTTTTAATCCACAATTTGAGACATGCGTATGTAATCCTCGGTAGTATAGTGGTCAGTATCCCCGCCTGTCACGCGGGAGACCGGGGTTCGATTCCCCGCCGTGGAGATTCTTTTTTCCATTTTTCTTGTCATACGCACAACTGATCAAGTATATATTTATATAATTTTTACACTTTGCTGTAGATATTTTTTAATTTTCTGCTTTGATTTCTCTTTCTAGTTCTATAGAAATGTTGAAGCAGCTAGAGTTGTTTTTAATTATACTCAGATGACACAATAAATATTCAAATATCAACATATGAATATAATTACTTCCGTGAGACAAATCAAGCAATATTTTCCTCCGTATTTTGAAGCTTCTAGTAGGGGGCAACAATAATCTCACGAATGTGGCGAGTTTCCCGTGGTTTTCTTTTGTGATAGAAATAATAAAAAGGACGGATTATTATCGTTGGATACATCTCCCACTCTTATGTTTTCAATAGATTTCTTATTTTGCGTCTGTTAATATGCACACTTCTTGTCTGTCTGTCTAAAAAATATGTTCAATCATTGGCAACACGACAGCCTGTTGGATTTGTTTCAATATAACATAGGTGTTCAGCATTTGTGCTTGACCCACGCTGACAACTTTTTAAGTCAAAGCGGTATGCTTTAGATCGGCTTCTTGCGATATTTTCCTTCACCTCAGAAGCGAGATTCGAGCTTGAAGCTCAGTTTTAGTTTCCAGCTGAATTGTCGTTATTTCGATTGACTTAAAAAGTTAATTTGTGTGTATATATATAGCTAGATGAAATTTATTTCCCTCACCAATTTACCTTTAAAAATAATTATATTTTGGTCCATCCGGGATTAAGCGATCCACGGCGTGAATATAAAACAAAAGTGATGAATACTAAATGATTTTCAATATAAAAAGTTATGTTTATACATATCTATACTAATATAAAAATTGGAGTGTCTGTTTTTAATATTGAAATAACAGTTTTTTTACTACATGCATATGAATATATAGACGATACATACACCAAAATGACATTTTTGTAAATTTTTGTCTGTCTGTCTGTTTGTTTGTTCCACCGATTTTGACGGGACTTTTTTTGATTGGTAGCTGATGTCATCATGTCATGATGATAAGGAGTCATTTAGGCTACTTTTATTAGGGTTCCGCAGTCTACGTAAAGGAACCCTTCGTCATGTCCGTTCATTCGCCCGTTCTCATTCTAGCGTCGAAACGGTTAGTGTTAGGAAGATGGAACTTTGCGCGGATATATGTGTTTTTATTACTACGCCGATAAAAGGCTAAAATAAAATTACGTAATAAAAAACGCATAAAATTCTGTAGTCTAATTCAAAATATTGTGATTCATTTTTGCTGCTTTCCTATTTTGTCTTTAAGTTATAATTATAAATAAAGTACATTTGTGTTTATTTAGTTAGTGACGTAGATAGTACATGTTTTCTAAAATTAGTATTTTTAAGTTGTCATACCTAATCCATGCGGACGAAGTCTCTGGTACAGCTAGTTTTATATAAAAATTGAAATTAATGTAGCAATACGCAATACGTATAAAACATTATTAAGACGTAATAAGGTCGGGCCTTAAAATGATAAAAATAACATGGAGTGCGCTCGTTAACGAATCATAATTAAAACGGAAAGGAAAAAGCGGAACATTTTGCGGCGCTAATGAAATCTACAGAAGAGATCGGGACTTACATTACATGGATGCTTAAGCAAAGTGAGGGATCGTTTTCTTTAAGAAAAATTCCTAGCTGAGTTGGAAACACTGGAGGAGGTACTTCGATTCTTTCAGATCCTTTTTTTCTTTCAGATTTCTTTCTTTCTAGAAAAGGAAACGTACTCTATAAACATTTTATAGAAATTCCATTATACACGCTAATTATTAAAAGTTCTGATGTACCGCAGTACATTTTTACGTATACTTTAAAGACCGTATACGTACACGTCTTATATCTATCAATATAAAAACATATTAGGTTATTTTTAAGCTAAAACCATTGTAAAACAATAGAGAAGTCTTAGAAATTCTTAAAAGCGCATCCAAATCGCTTGAATTAGCCACAGTCATGACGTCACACTTCGTTAACCCCCTCATCAAATTTCCACATTACTCCTAGTCGTTACCCTGGTATCATGACGTTTTACATAAATATTATATTAATAAGTATATGATACTTTCTTCTTTAAAGACGAGTTTAATATGCCGTATCTGAAGGACATTGAGTTTTTATTTCCACAATTAACAAGAGTTCTCTTGTCCAATTAAGTAACTGGAAAGTAATTTACTTATTTTAGAGATTTTTTAACGCGTACACTGTATGCATACGCGTAAACAGCCTACTAAAACTTGATTTTTTCTTATTCACAACATCAAATTGATATTAAACCAAACATTTTTCTTGCCCATACAGAAGTAAATCCTCAAGACTAACGATCAGGCGTTTTGCGCTCGCTGGATCGCTAATTACACCACACTGAGCTAGATTAGCTCTTAGTCAAGTTTGGCCATTAAACGCCATATCAACAAATATAATTAAAAAAAGCAAAGTGATCTTAACGCATTAGACTACTATCCTACTATACTTAAAGCCTCAGTCGACATTGGCGTACTAGGCTTAGACAAAGTGAATGACGATGATGTGTTTCGCGAATGTTTAGAAGGAATGCTTAGGTTATCCTACAAGAAGTGTGGTCTACGAGAGGCGACACCGTAAAGCGAAAATCCGAGTCCCCAAAGGTAGTGTTTTTGCTACTTCCGCACTCTACTCTTATGATTCGGAGTTTGGGAGCTGAATTCCCTAATATATATAATACGAGTACAAGGGGTATTGACAGCTCTTATGAATAGGAGTTTGTAATGACCTTGCATTCCTCTTAATTTTAACGTACGCATCGTTTTTGACAATATATGTATTGTTTAAACAATATTTTTATTTATGTAAACAATGTTTTGAACTTAAATAACCAAACTTCTTAAATACATAATAATATAATATGATACTCAAATTGAAAAACGCTTGAAGTGAATCGTCTGTTTCCTAGCCATCAACTATGTCACTTAGTGACTTGTATTAGCTGTGGTTGAGCTTGACATGATATAATCTTGACAATATTGTCCATTTATTTAACGGATCATTTGATTTATAGACGATATTTTTTTATTCATTTGTACTTTATGATTTAATGCTATATATATAGGTTAGCGAAGCTGGTTTTTCAATCTTTATGATAATCTGTTTAAATAATATACTCTAATTATTTTAAGTACACATTAAAAAAGTGTCAGGCCTTTATTAGAGACTGTAAGAAGTGTTAGTGGACACTATTCTTATATTATATATTTTTTAGCAATTTAAGTTATATGTAAATTACTCATTAGTCTTTCTCTAGGCTAGATCGTAATTTTTTAAATGATTTGTCTCTGTGAAGGGAATTCATCCCTATTAAAAAATATATATATACTCAAAATAAATTCCATAAATTGAAAAAATCGACACAATAACGCTTCTTAATTATATTTATAAAAATAGGATTTTCTCGTTAATACATAATAATTGAATACAGAGACTCGTGGAAATAATGCAAAGCCTCCAATTAATAAGGATACCTTCGATACGAAAGGATCATCGTTAAAATAATTACTTTTGTTGTTCGCTGCATTCCAGTCCAGGTGTACTACTTAAATACATTGTTCGGGTCTTCTGATGACCTAGGATTGATGACCTACACCGACGCCGTCAACTTTTGGGTCTCAGGCCTCTTATAATGTTTTTGAAAAGTGTAAATTGCATATGTAGAAAGAACATTTCTATTCTTTTTATTCTATTCGTCCCTGGCCAGGGTTAAAATTTCTACAATTACAAATAGAAAATAGCACATAATTTTATCTCGAAACTTTTCATTTCACACATATTAAGCGGTAATCCGGACATTGCGACCTGAACCGGATAAATCCGGAATCCGTATTATTCGTTTAGAGCCGCAACGTGCATCATCCAATCACATCACCGACACGGATTACATTATACATGATAAGATTCAAGTTTGTTTTGATTTTTCATTACGATATTCTAGAAAGATCTGCCTGCAACTGATCTACGTTATTTGGCTTACTAATTTATTTATTTATTAATTTACGTTTTTATCGTTTCATATACCTATTTGTAATTTTTGTAAAACACATTGTTATTAGTGGTTGCATCTTGTAAAAAATATTTGGCTATTTACAATTTTAAAAAAGTAACAAAATACAATTAAAATTTACGTCATAATATTTCCTGAATTGAGAACTTCACATTTAGAATCGATATTTTTTTCGTATAGTATAAGATCTTTTTTATAAATATTTATAGTGTATACTTATGCGTACCGGCTAAACTAACAGTAATAAAACAAATATTTGATATAAATTTATACTTTGTGAAGCTTCTTTTTATTTATTTATTTAAAAACGAAAGCAGTTTACAGTTTATCTGTGTATGTTCTATACACAGATAACTTATTCATAGATAGACAAATTTCGTTGCGAAAACCATTTACAGGCGTACACGTCATTAATAATCTAATATTGCTTGTTTTTTGGAAATCTATCTACTATATCTGTATTAATATCATTAATATTATTCATCAATTAAAAAAAATAGTGATATATTAACTCTGTAAACACAAAAACCACAAGATATTCATTTTCTTCATTTACATTTATCTTATAAACACACCTCATGACTCTTAAATTTTATGACATTTTATGACATATGAATTGTATGACAATAGATTATTAAGATAGTTATATATTATAGTTTAGTTTAGCTCTTTAATTATGTGAAGGTGTCGCAATAGAATATGAGCCTATATGTTCCTAATATGTTATATAAAATATGTATATGTTTGTTCCAAACCGGTTGTGCGTTAAAGCCTCCTTTGTTATTGTGTCATAGATATATTACGATCGAGTGAACTAATTACAGCCAAGGTAATGCCGAAGTGACGAGCTAAATTAATATATTAATAAAGGTGTAATACATGTATGTTTTTCTCAATGATGTATATATGTTGTATAAGGTTTTAGTTACGACTTAATTGAATCGTTTGGTTTAGTTTTATTAACTAGCTGATCCGGCAAACGTTGTTTTGCCATACATGTGATTTCAATGTTTAATTAATAAATAAAAAAAAGACTCGATCGTAGGATTTAGGATTTAGGATTGTATGTATTTTTGTATGTTGTATCATAAAAAAATAGACACTAAAAATTTTGTCTAAAAAATGAAAAAACAAATTTAGGGTTGGACTACCCTTAACATTTAGGGAGTGAAAAATAGATGTTGGCCGATTCTCAAACCTACTCAATACACTCACAAAGTTTCATGGGAATCGGACTAGCCGTTTCGGAGGAGTTCAAGTTCGAACCCCTTGACACGAGAATTTTATATATTAGATATGTTTTTTCCCCTACAGCATATTTCCCCGCGCCATTAAAGTGATATCAAGGAAGTTTCAAATATCAAATTGGAGAACAAAAAATTGTTACATTAAATACATATTAATGAATAAAAAGGTATAGGCTTAGTCAAACTAATTATATTCAATGTTACTTGAAACATGCTATAAGGACTACACATTTAATTACTTTTTCAGTTTAGTATGAAACAGGGTGCCAAAGAAAGAACAAAAACATAGTAATAGGAAACTCAATCATGTAATTGAGTCTACGCATTGATATCAAAGTGTTGCTCTTGTATTAGAAGTGTAGTAGGTAACGATACGTGCTACTCGACCGTCGCTCTTTCAATTTCACGCGGTATTTATTTTTACTGAGCACAACCTGTCTGTGCTGCGTTTACATTACTATACATTCTCACTCTATATCTATAAATGTACCTTATCAGTGTAAAACTATAACATAACATTCTTTAAGTGGAGTTAATATGTAATGAAAAGTATTATTAATCAATTACGCTATGATTAATAACACTGTTCTGTATTTCATCTTCGAACTTTGTTGAGTTGTATGCTTTTGTTACGTTAATATTTTAATAAAATATTATTCCACCTATTCGCTTTTAATTTCTATACATCTAGAACCACCGACATATACCAAGTTTAGCTCTCACATGTTTCTTTTTATCGCACGTGCTATCGCAAGTGCGATAAAAAGAACCCTTAACAACTACTCTAATATGTATACCCAGTACCTTTAACATATAATAATGTAATAGTTGTAAAGAAACAGCTGGATGTTTAATTTCAGTCACAATTACTGTCCCAATGTAAGTGAAGCATAAACGATACATGCCCACTTCACTTGAAGTATAGCGAACATTGTTTCTTTTGTTTCGAAGACCCTTTTTGGGCTGTTGCTCATATAACGCTCCGAATTGATTTGTTGCTCTTAACATTTGCTTTAAGATATATCCCTTGAACAGGGCCGCATTTTGATTTGAATAAAGTTACTGAAGCAAAACTTGTTTGTATCTGTAATCCAAACTAGAACCACGATTTATAAATATTCTAAATAGGCCTAGATATTTTATGTTAAATTGATATTTATTGTGTGTGTTTAATAATGTCTGCGTAATGCATTACACTAGTTGCAGAAACTGTTAAATATTATATTATTTATTAGAATTTCTATATATGTGTGCCAATTCACAAATCAAGAATGTACCTATAAGGTACGCGAAAACTAGACAAGCCATTGCAATACATTTAAAGTATTTAGACGTAGCAACAGCACACCAGCTTAAATGGATAATAAACAAACAAAAAAATGTTAAGATTTAGCATGGCAATAATCGCCTAAACAATACAGTGATAAAAACAAGCACACATATAAAAGAGTTGTAACAAATAACATTATTTAAATAACCGGGGTTAAGCATCCCAAAGATAAAAGTTGTTCGACATCTAAGCTTTGGCTACATAACTAATTAATACAATACAATACAATAGTTACCGTGGAATATTTTCGAGACTACTTATTCGATTCACTTTTGTTTAATTCATTAACAAGTGAATGTACATTTATATGAGAATAAAATCCGCTCCTGTTCAGTGACGCACAAGTCGGGAGGGACGACTACATCCGTGATTCCAGCGAACGGTTAAATTCTTAACAGCTTAATGGATTGGAAGATCGTTTATATTACCAGAGTAATTTGCTGTAACGCCTCATTTACTGTAGCGGAATACTATTGTCATTTCATTTCATTAAGAAACGAACTAATGAACGAGAATATGAAATTTATTTCTTTTTTCTTATCTTAATTGGGTTCTATCTATACTAATATTAAGAATACACCATATGTTCATCATTATAAGGATTATATTAGAGATATTTAGGATTCCAATTATATAATCGTTTTAAAATAATAACGCAACAAAATAATGGTTAAGTTCTAGTAAATTGCAAGTTCACAGCTCTTTTTATTGCACGCTGGGTGCAGGTTTCTAGTTAAATATAATTGTAGAGTTAAATGGTAAGTTTACGTAAAATAAAGATACTTTGAACAACATGAACGTTTTAATAATTACTTTTGTAACGTTTCTGTAATAATTCATGACATGCAAACAGTAAAAATAGACTCATTAAACACGTTAATTTATAAAATTATTCAATTTCCAATAACTTCTCTGCACTTGAGATCAGAGTGGTGGCATTAAACTTCTATAATACCTCAGGGATTGAAGATCCGATTATTAACATTAGTGAGGGAATTCGAGGGATAACGAGTGGAATTGTTTTGAGCGGATTTCTGTTGAAAATAGATGTTATAGTTTGAAAAGCTAATAATCGTGTCTTTCCTGTTAATAATAGTCATTTATGATTGACAAGAAAGACTGGATAGGTTTCAAAAAAATATCAAGTACTGGCCGCTTAATGATGAATTAGTCCTGGTCTATAAAAATTGAGCGCGATTTAAATTATAACTTTTGGATATATTGTACAGTTCGTAAAATTTAAGCAATGTTAAAAATCTTTGGAAAATTTAACTGCATATAAGAATTAATATTCTAACGCTTTCGGAAATATTTAAGTAAATAATAAACAAATATCATAAACTCAATTATATCTTCTTAAATTAGAAAATTATTTAACTTTACAACAAGTAAAATGTACATACAATTCAAAAATACGGAAAGTAAAGTCAAGTACAATTCTCACGACATGAGGAGCCTGTGAGGCCATAAATAATTATTATATATTACTTATATAAATATATACCAAAAGCCTTAGCAAGAAGTTAAGAATAGGCGGAGAAACTCGTTTGTTCTTGTCAAGACATTATTCACAAGCATTCGGAAATAAAGGGGCCTCAATTAGCAGCCGAAAAGTTGAAAACCCCCTTCAGATACGAGATTAGATAGAAGGGTTACCAGGAAATTCATTTAGTAGACTATTCAAAATCCATTGATAAACTTTTCGGTTCAGCAAATTTTTATTTTATTATTATTATGTTGTACATTACATATGCTTAACAATTATCTTATAAGTAACATACAGGAAGTTACATACATATGTACAATTATATGAGAACTTATAATATATATAATTAAAAGGTAGCTTACACGATACCAACAAAAAAAGAAGAGAGAAAAAAAACAGAATAAACTCAAACAACACGCAACAATGCTGCTAAAACTCCTCGGCGGACCTCCATGGAGTTTTCTCTCTCGCAAATATAATATCGTCGTTATATTAAAATGTTCGACCCAGTGTGATTGTAAAAAGTTCCTTGGTTAACTTCAAATCTGCTAAAAAAAATTTTTAATCAGGTGGAGCTTCATTGCGAACACAAACTCAACAATCGTTATTTATGTAGGTAATTACACACTTATGAACATCACATAAATAAAAGCTGAATCGAATGTGACTATCAGTTCGAAAGTCAAAGGCGTACAGCGGGCGAGAAGAACTGGCAGACAAATATTTATATTAATATTTTTCAATAGCTAAGTATGTTTCTCTTACAAGAGAGTTGTAGGGGGTTGTACCATGATGCTTAGCTCCTATCGATGTATAAGAGAGGTACTTACAAATTAATACTACAAATAATACCTCCAAGAATCTGTCGAATAGGCTTAGGGCGATAGGACCGCCCACCCACATTACAGTGAGAATAAAATGAATAGTATAAAAATGCACCGCATGCCCAAATTCAAGTACGACGATTCATCAAAAGTAGCACGCGACCACAAGCCAATACGTTTTCTATGTTTTGGAAAACTGTATATTCTGTATCATATCTAATTAATTATAGACTATTATTCAAATGAAATGAAAAATATAATATTATTAAATATTGGATTCCTTATTAAAAATAATTGAGTTAAAGAATATATTTTTTAAATATATGCGTCTCATTTTAATATGTCAATGTTTACTTTGCCAACCCTGAAACAGAGCACTCAAACCAAACCCTTAAATTACACCTATCAAGGAGAATTATAAGTGATAAATGATAAAATCAAATTATACAAGCGGATCCGTGGGTGTCAATAATTGTAGGAATATTTCAAATTAACAAAACTCCTGAATTATTATTTGGATCAGAGAAGTTTGTTTATTCGTATATTTGTGAATTTATTTTCGTTGATACAGGAAATCCTACAGTCTAAAGACAAAATATATATATCATAAAAAGCCTTTTTTTACGCGTACATAATATTTCATAATCTCTAAAGACATTTACTTTACTGTGTTAGTTCACAGTTAAAATATATTCCTATAATAAAACACAAGAGTTACATGAGAATACTTGGAATCATGGAAGTATGGGAAATAAAATTAAAACAATTGTATCTTAATCAAGGCGAAGTAATTTCCGATAAAAATGTTATATACCTATGAGTATAGCCATAGATATCGATTGCAATTACGTACAACAAAAACCGTCAACGAGCCTGGAGAGGCATCAATGACAATATTACCTATAACACGTTCATGTACGAAGCGTTAGCGATAAGTGTTCAACAATCGGTATATATTTTAAAAATATTTACCTTACAGCTGCTCATGATCGAAAATCAAATCGAAAATCAATTGATAGTTGAGGGACATAAAAGTTTGTTGGAGATTAAACTGACACGATTTTCATAAACGTGTATTTTCTGATCACTCGGCAAATATCAAGGTAGCTTTTCATTATTCTTATTTAGTTATTAATTCGTTGCTACACATCTATTTACAAAATAAACACATGGGCCTACATAAAACGTCAATTTATCTTGATACCTGTCAAACCATTTTAAGATATTTTAAAATACGTGGTTAATTGAATTAATAAGGCATTTAATATTAAAAACATTATATCGTTAATAGCTTTCATTATTCTAAAGTTAATTTTAAGTAATTATTATAAATTTTGGCTTTTTCAATATCTCGCCGGTTGCTTATCTCATTAGCGTGACAGCATGTTTTAATCAGAGTTGAGTGTTAAATCCGGAGCAAGTGGGTGGTCTGATCTGATTGAGGCATTAATTGGACTTTCAATATCATGCGCTAACTTGACGCTGTTACAGTGAATCTTTAGTTTTTAAATACGAACTCAAAAATTTTTATTCATGAGGTGCCATGTGCACTTGAGAACATCATAAAACCTAAATTTTCACTAACTAGTTCCCAAGTCAATCGCGTTGAGTGGACGAGAAGAACTGGCAAGAAACACTCAGCCACTCTCTCTCTTCAATAGTGAAGTAAAGTTTTTTTACAAATTACAATTATAGTTTTTTTAATGGGGTTGTACTAACACCCATCTCCACTTGACATTTTAGAGGTTTAGAATTAATACTGAAGATAAAGAATACCTCCAAGAATAAGACTAATAATAATAATATTAATAAATAGTAATCAATAATTTATAAAAAATGTAATATTATATATATTATGTTTATATTTTACTAAAATAATATGAGGAAGTGATCAAAATATCATTGACCGTTGTTTTACAATGGCTTCTTAGATCGTGGACCCGGTCTGTCGTGGTGAAATTTCAGTTGGTTTGCCCTAAAACGGGATTATTAAGTATGCCGACGTCATTGCAATGTTATAAAACCTCAGTATAAATCAAATTTTGTCACTGAAATTTTTGTTCTCGGCTTTCAATTCATGGGCTCAGAAAAATAGGGTTTTAGTAATGTATTGCATTATATACAATAACTTTATACACTTAATTTTCGTAAATATATAAGAAGTAATGTTTACTTGACAAAGTGTCGTAACGAGGATTAAATATCAATAAAAAACTTTATCAGTTTTGGTAATTATTAAGCCTTTATGTTGTGACTAATTTAATTTTCCACACAATAATGCCACTATTTATAAACGAAAATGTAATTAAGAAACTGATAAGCAATTCAACAGCAGCATAAAATATAGATGTGTGATAAAAACGGACTGGATTGGACACCCAGTAAAGGCTCCAGAGACAGCAAATATTTTGACGGCAAATGTTTCAGACAACAAAAACATTCCAACATCGTACTTGTCACGTTCAATAATCTTTTAAAAGTTTACAAAATGAAAAAAGGAATGTTATTATATTCTATATTCACACTACTATATTATTATATTATGTTATAATAATATTTATAAAATAACACAAAATTAATAATGCTTAAACTGGAAACTAGTGAAATAACTCTCTTATACTCAAAACTAGTACAGTATTGCTAATAAATTGGTCTATTAGAATTGAATAATATGGATTTACTAAGAGTAACCTGCTTCATGAATTCATAAAACTTGCATTTATAAGCTTTTGCATTTATAACTTTTTTGAGATAGAATCACTATATTGTATATTCAATGTTGTATACTCTATGATAAGACATAATTTTTATTTACATATTATAAATAACATGACTGTACTTTGACGCATTAAAGTTATTTTTAGCAGATTTGAGACGAAAATAATTGGATTTTTGCACTCTTCTCTAGATCTGAACACATTAACCATACTATAACATACATTTATCCTTAATCGAAATCCGTTTCATTAATGGATGTAGATTCATAAATCGTTGTATCTTAGAATAAGCGAACTACAGCGACGTGGTGGCGAAAATTTTTGAGCAATTAACATCACTTGTTATAATAATAAAAATATTATTATTATTCATTAGCCCGTATTTTAAAGAAACAAATGAAATGTTAAGTGTCCTGGTTTCAATATTCAGATATTCCACCCCTACAATTTTATTTTATGTATCGATTATACACTCGTTCGTTCAAGATTCGATTTTAGATCTTATACCAAATTAAGATACATCACAACAATAAACCAACTAAATACGGAAATAATATGCACTTACAAAGTGTCTCATAAAATAAATTTACAAAATTGTATAAATTTGTTGTGCTATCATTCGCTCCGTTTCAGCCCGGATAAATTACAAGAAAGAATTTGTACAGCAGTAGCTTAACTTAAGACTATTTTTACATAATAGTATGGTATGTTAAGTTTATTCTGAAAAGATAGGTTTTTTAAGGACACAACCTACACTATAATTAAGAATATTATAATTATAGTGCTATATAATTTTTAATTTGTAACAGTACTTTTCAAGTCATGCAAAATTTCGGTTTATTCTACCTAAAATTGTTTTATACACGTAAAAGCACAGACTACCAAAAAGACCCGCTTTTATTACGCCACCAAAACTCGTCTTTTGTAGTATCTAATAAGATCTTTCTTGACACGACTTGTCTCAGAGAAAACCTAATTAGTCTGCCAAGAATACATTCAATCCCAAGTACTGCATACTGCATAAGATTCTTTAACAGTTCATTCTGTTAATTATAATTTATTAATAATATTTTTTTGTTTATGTGGTTTTTTTTTAAATTATATTATAACTAAGTAAGTGTAGAGTGTAATGTGTTGTATTAGTACCGTAAAATTCTACATTTTTAATATTAACGTTTCAAATATTTTATATATTACTTGTCAACGGTATATACAAACTTTTACTACGAGTAGCAAAATATTGTTATGGTACTAAATGAGCACAATATTTGCAGGTATGGATATCAGGATACGTCATTGTCATTCAAAATTGATAGGGAATTTAATATAATTGAAATGCATATATTCGATTAACACTAAGAATAGGAAACGAATGTTTATAACTTTAAATATATTATGCATTCATCTCTGTGAAATCCAATAAAACAAAACTACATTTTTCCTATAATCTGTGCCATTTACATAAAGATTAAATTTATTAATTATACAAGGGTAAATTACATATCATGATCCGACGTCACGCAATTTATAACGTAAATGAATCCTTTGTTCAACATGCCTTTCATTGAACAACATAAAACAATAACGCTATATAAAACTCTAAAGAAACGTTCCATTGAAAATCATTGTCACTAGCAACACTGGTAGTCGGAATAGCTATTAAAATTCTTAAGTATTTTTTGTCTTAGAAAAGTTGATTAAAAAGCTATTTCTTTAAGACCTGGAGAAATCCTTTTAATATAGCCTTTGCTAACCTGGCCGGGATCAAAGAGCAAGCTAATAACGTTATAGAGGGAAGAAGACTCAATCATGGCAACTCGATCGACTTTGAGGAAATGGACACCGCTATTAATGCACCATTATTTTACTTAGACAACTGCAGAGCTTTAATTTGGCTCCTTTGTGATATTTTAACCTACTAGGATCAGTTGTTTGTTTTATTTGCTTTATATTATAGGCAGGTATTCCGAATGGAATAACGTTCCTTCCTGTTTATTTTATATAATACGGTAAATCTGCATTAAATGTTGTCAATATAATATATATTATACTAGCTGATCCCTGTTTTGCCATACATGTGATTTCAATTTTCAAGAAAAAAATAAAAAATAAGGGTTGATCGTAGAAGGATGAAAATTTAGGATTGTATGTATTTTTGTATGTTGTGTCATAAAAAAATAGAAACTAAAAATTTTGTCTAAAAAATAAAATTTAGGGGTGGACTACCCTTAATATTTAGGGGGATGAAAAATAGATGTTGGCCGATTCTCAGACCTACTTTCATGACAAAATACGT
Organism: Pontia daplidice; assembly: GCA_963693355.1. Taxonomy (NCBI): domain Eukaryota; kingdom Metazoa; phylum Arthropoda; class Insecta; order Lepidoptera; family Pieridae; genus Pontia; species Pontia daplidice. The sequence goes on along the minus strand of CAVNZL010000072.1, from coordinate 506,104 downwards.
TGTTTTTACAATCAAATTTACAGCCATTCATAACCTATTATTGGAAATAGCTTCTTAGGAATGCAATCAAGTGCCGCAATTAAGCATATGAACCAGTGATATGTAAGTTGAGCTATTAAAACCTTTACTATGTAAAATGTTGGCCTCAATCCAGAATGAAACTCGTAGCTGCCAGGGCACCACGTAAATTATACTACATTGTTCTTTAAATGCCATTAAAAGGACTCTATATCAACTTCCCGAATTTATTTCTCACTGATAGATTGGGGTAATTGTATTTTTGCCATATTTTCTCGTTCCAAGAGATATTGTTCTTGATATGGGTTATTTATTATTCCATTTCCATATATTAACTAGGAATTGGCCAGTTCGGACGCGATGAAACGTGAACTAAAATATTGAAGAGGTTTTATATAATTTATTGGTTGCGTTCCTGTGTATTTATGAACAAGTGTACATTTTAGTAGCGAAATATTATTTTAAATAGATTAAAATTGGAATGTCATTGATTTCTATTTTTGCCGCCTCATATTTAAAAATCTTAATATATATTAATCTCCTGACACGATGTTTGTCCGTGATGGACTCCTAAACTATTTAACCGATTCTAAATTAAATTGGCACACCGTGAGCAGTTTGGTCCAACTTAAGAGATAGGATAGCTTAGATCTTTAAATATAGTCGCAATTTCATTTTATAGCAAATTATTTGCCTATAATTATTTGACAGTCACAATTATCTGTTAACTCCAAAAGATTCTAACAGATGTCGATACTTTTCGACTGGACTGAGTCAGTAATCAATAGATGGCACTGCTATGGTAAACCGACAATCGTGTCATATAAAGATTAATTGATTAACCTAAATTAAGCATACTTTTATTGTTTAAAACGCTATCGATAATAAACATGTCCCCGTACACTTAAAGCTGATAATTATTTTTATTGAACTAAAAATGTATTGCTAGAAATCACATTTATGGCAAAACAACGTTTGCCGGATCAGCTAGTAGATTAGTATAATATAAAGAGGAATATGATTACAATGACTTCTGCTTTTCTACAGACGAATTGTGTAGATAAAGTTGTAAAACATAAACTGTTTTTTAGTTTCAAAATGGTTCAAATAATTAAGCCTATAAGCTGTATAGCTTGCAATAATTAAAGGAGAGTTAAAAGCCGCTGCCCGGTGGAGGAATGCCAAATGAGGCGACTATAAACAAGCGGGGACGATAAAAATAGCCTATTTACTTAGCCCGCAATGTATTTGCATGGATTCCTCATAGAACACTTACGTATAGAGATCTCTTCAAGTATAATGGTTTTTAGCTACGGGATGGCCTGGCGACATCAAAAAGCATGTAATCTGCGGATACAGAAGGCCGCGACTGTTGCGTTGGAAGGAACGGAGGAGGTTACTTAGGGTCACACTCAACATTTAAACTAGCCTTATATTCGGCCTCTGTAAAATAGTCCTGAAGTTAATATATGTACGGTGATCACAATTTAGTTTTAATCCCCAGAGCCGAGCTGACCTGGCGCGGAATTGAACCAGTTCAATTATTAGTTTTACGCCTCACGCCGATCGCGATTGATGGACTATCTAGCAATTTTATTGCCTAGTGAAGTATGTGAAATATTTATTTATTATTTTGTTATTTTTTTAATTTAAATAAGAAGAGATCTGTAGTTGTTTCTTATAAACTTAGACCTGCCATAAATATTGATACAAAGAAAAATATATTTTCTTATTATTTAAAATATAAAAAGTATATTCAAAGTGGCCGCGTATGAAGAGTTTTAAAAATTGCACTGGGCTCCATACCTACAAATGACAGATTCCAAATTCAAACAGAATATTTTATTTATTTTTAATTGTAACAGTATTTATGCCCAGACTAAGTACTATTGTACATTAAAGACAATTTAAATCATATGTTTTCTAAGTCTGAATTAATTACAATGTTAGAGCTAAACGACCTTGACTCAAGAAACAAAGTCCAAAGTCACATATAACAGTTTTCGTAAATCTAGGCGAGGTATTTAGTCATATCTAATGTAGTTGTTAGATATGATAAAGTCAATATCAAGACGTCTAGACTTCAAATTAACCTTCGGTTTAATTTATAATTAATTTAAGAATCGTCACGACAAGAATTTCATTATTAGATTTCGTTTGATGTCAATATTATATCTTGGTTACCTCAAATTATTATTATAAGCTATGTAAATATCACCCATAAAAAGCATTAGACATAAAATGCACAAGTCGAAACGTAGTTATTCGGACTAAGTATATATATGAAACTAGTCTTAAGGCGGTTGATTCATATATATACAGGAATTTATTGACATATAAGGATATTCATTTATTTTACTGACTATACCGGGGATCGACCCCAGACCGTCTGTTTGGCAGTCCAGCATGGTGCCCGTTATTACAACTCGCACGTTAAATTTAGAAAGTAGCCTTAAATAACTTTTAAAACTTGTTCATAAAGATGTAACAGAAAATGTATCGAATTACTTTGGAAAAAGTATGGTACGGTATTTTTTATCACGGCAAGAGCGGTTTTAAGGACAGTTGGAAATATTAATATGATTTGAGTTCGTTAAAAATCTTAACAAGTTAATCGCAAGGGCTTTTCCTCGAAGAGCTTCCTAATTATTGAACTGGACTATGAATTTTATACATAATTCATACATCAGAATATAATTGTTTATATAAACATAATTGAAACTTATTAAAACGTCTTGTAAATAGGTTCATATTATATTGACAGAACAATTTCGTTAATCCCCAGGATTTTTCCAGATCATTAAGTATGTAAAAGTAACTATTTAAATAACAGTGCTTAATAGTTTTCATATTCCGGTTCGTCGTATTAAAATATAACCCTCAACTATTAATGAGACTAATTCTAGTCTATCTTTATTTTATCTAATATATAAACTTCCCGTGTCACGGTATTAATTTATTAACCTAAATAAAGCTTACTTTTATTGCTAAAATGCTTTCGATTATAAATATATCCTCGCATACTTAAAGCTGATAATTATTTTGATTGAACTAAAAAAATGATTGCTAGCAATCACATATAATAAAAAAACGTCTGCCGGGTCAGCTAGTATATCTATATATATTTCATGAACACTGCACTATCTTATATATGCTATTATATTTAAATACGTTACAGGTAAAGTAGAGAAATAAATTCTCAAATAAACAGAAATGGCATATTTAAGCTTTAAGTCAACCAGCATGCACCAAAGAATTTAACTTTAGTACCCCGAATGAACCACAACACTATTATTTTGCTAGACGTCTACGTCAAGAAGTTGAGTGTAAGTTATATCTCGAGCTTAGCCACGATACGTGACTGAAATGCTTCTATCTCGAAAATAATCCCTGATTTATGTACCTAGACGAGGTAATGACAGCTTTGAACGTATTTAATTCAAATTTAAATATAGAATGGAAAATGTAATTGATTTCATTATAATAATCTCGATTTGTTAAGCGCAAGGACACTGCTGATGGTATATAGATATTAGTTTCTAAAAAACATATATTGGTCAAACTAATTATTGGTCAAGAAATTAATATATAATGATTTTTTACTAAACTAATAATAATATGTAAGGTTGATATTTAAATAATAATTGGTGATCAGAAAGCTTAGAATATTAAATTCTTAACATTATTAGACACTGTATTGACAATCAATTAGAATTAAATAACATTAATTCAATGTTTATTTTTATCTTATAATATCAAACGATTATATAAACATCTTTTTATTATCTTTTTATTAGCGCCATCTAATGACGACTTTTGTAAAGTCACGTTTAATATTAAGATAAGTTTGTATAATTTGTGTAAAAAATCGTCTAAGTATATAAACTGGATCGCAACTGACGCTCATGCATTTTGTACAAAAATCATTTGGAATTAAAATTTTTGTGTTTTTTATGGAACCTGGACCCAATAATAACAGTGCCAACATATTCATATAGGATTTGAAATATTAACAGTAATATCTTACAACTCAAATAAATGTTGCACCTTTTTGATTTTTTAATATTATTATTAATACACTCGGGGTGTATCATTACGACCAATTGAAATTTATATGTGTGAAGTAAAAGTAAAATGAAGATCAATGAAGTAATTTTCTTTTGTAATAATTTAACCTAATTTAAATTTAATTTATTCAAAATAACGATAATTATAAAACGATAACGATATATTCTTAGTAATAGTAATATTAGTATGAGAAGTTGGAATACCTATTTTTACTGTTTGCTTGGCAACAATCTAGATCTTTTAGAAAAAACTAAAAACAGCTGAAAAATTATATTCACAAAAAATGCGATCTTACTTATTTCAACATATTGCAACATTAATCTTAAGTCATTGATTGTAATCGAAATTGATATTAAAAAGTTGCGAAGTATGTTTATATTAGAGAGGTTGTTTTGAATAACAACATAATAATTAGCAAAAAGTTTGTGTGCGTGTGTGTTAAAATCTTTGAGTGCAATGTGGTGATTACTTCGAGTCGATGTCTCTTCCAAGTTGTAGGTTGATTATATTCTTGCTTTTTAGCATTGGATGAAATGATGAACAATATATTATATAAGTTTACCTTTCAGACGGAATGAGCACTAAATATTTGATACAAAAAGATTCAACATCAAGAGTTTTCAAGTTTTCCAAGCTTTCTTATTTCAAAAAGTTTCCCTGCTCGTAGCCTCAAACAAATAAATGCTTCATTTTAAATCTGATTATACACGTATCACCAAAAATACTTTCGCTCCGACAAACCCACAAACGTAAATCAAAATTAAACGTAAAAAAGGTACGGTTCTAATTACATAAAACAAAAGGAGAGTTGGGGAATTAAATCATTATCGCAGATTGCGGGCTCCGAGCGTGTCCTGTCAATGGCTCAGTGTAAATTGTGAATGGCTCAGTTGATTATCTAGCTCCAGATCGGTGGCGACGATAGCGTACGAAATTTGGACGTACCTTTGGTAATAATTTTTTCGTCAAACAAATGCCGAGTGTGTATTAAGTAAGGTTATATGTACCAGTTGCCCAGTGGGCAGCTGCGGAGGAGGCCTTCACCCTTACTAGAAGGGTTCTTGTAAGTTATAGATTAAAAACGAACAAAAAACTTTAATTTAAATACTGTATTTTACTTAACAACTAAACTTACTAAACTTTAGATTATAAGTACCTAATTATTGTTTTTTTCGAACCAGTGTAATTTAACTACTAATAACTTCAAGAAATACAAAGCTTTTTTATTTTATATGTACCAGTTAAGGATACGTCATCGATTTTCGAATTTAGCTTTTGATCGTTATTTTGATTCATCTGCCATCAAAACCGAATATAGAGTCCGAATACTATTATCATATACCATAAGTAAATATGCTGGGAGTTGGTGGACTATACCTAATTTCAAAAATACAAAATTTCGATGAAAATATTACAAATTACCACATCCCTTTTATTATGGTTCGAGAAGCGTCAAGCCTCCCTAAGTCTCTATTCTCGTAGGATCAAAGTTGTGAATAAATAATGTAAATGGTTTTAAATTTGCATTTTACTGTTTCCTTGTTATGGTAATATTATGAATTCAAAAGTTTATTTCTTTCTAACGTATAAATAGGATTCACTTTCTAAATTACACATTGTGTTAAACAACTTAATTATATAAAATTAACTAAATTTTCGAGACTTCAACAAGAAGTCAATAAAAGACAGAGTTTATAAAAACAGACAAAGAAAGTTTATACTAAATTTTAAAATTACCGTACCGTACTTTTTGATGGCACATTTCTACAATGCATAGCGACGCCAGCGCCGATATGTTTCTGCAATACGTCAGGTCTCAGATTCTTTCTACCCAGCGCGTGTTCAAGTCCTTTACTTCCAGTCCAGCAACCAAGTGTTCCAGAGCCATCAAATTCTCGTGTCACGGGGTTCGAACTTGAACTCCTCCGAAACGGCTTGACCGATTCTCATGAAACTTTGTGAGCGTATTGAGTAGGTCTGAGAATCAGCCAACATCTATTTTTCATCCTCCTAAATATTAAGGGTAGTCCACCCCTTTTTTCCCAAAATTTATTTTTTATTTTTTAGACAAAATTTTTAGTTTCTATTTTCTTATGATACAACATACAAAAATACATACAATCCTAAATATTCACCCTTCTACGATCAACCCTTATTTTTTATTTATTAATTGAAAATTGAAATCACATGTATGGCAAAACAACGTTTGCCGGATCAGCTAGTATTGTTTTAGAATTCAAACACTAATGAAGTGAGTCACACAAATGTGACTGTTCTTTACATAATCTCACTTCAATCATTGCTGTTATATAACAATATATTATCACACACGGTCAAAAGGTAAGTTGTTTATTGCTTGTGTTATAGGTAACACACTAATTTACGTATTTTATAAATATATATTTATAAACACCGCAGTCAACAGATTAATATTGACCAGTACCAGGTCAAACCCGGGACACTGTTCGGCAACCCAGCATGACCATTGCGCCATCTGAGTCGTGACTCACTTGGTGTAATTGGAACTAGTGATGCAATGAATGCATGCATACTAGTTCTGAATAATCACTTGCGGTTCAAGCTGTTACGTTGACTAAGACATATTCCTTAGCCTTAACTAAACAATATATATTCCACAATGTAAATATTGTATGTTATCAATGTGATTCACGAATGTAGCCACAATAAAAACAGGATAGTATAGATCTGAAATATGAAATTCAAACGTTGTAGATATTTCAGTTTAGACAAGATATTTTCTAAAAATATTTTCTTTTGTACGTAAAAAGCTAGTCTTAATAACATAAAGTAATGAATTTTCCAGGAGGGGCCGCGATCTCAGAGATGATATAATAATAACTTCTCTAATTGTTTGGGTTTTATGTTAAAAAAAATGTTTACAACTATAATAGTAATTAATAATTTAAACTTAAAAGAATTTACTATCTTACCTCCCTTGTATTCATCATAAATTGATAAATTCACTTAATTTTAAAATGTCTATTTATGGGCATGCTAACAAGCTGAAGAGCATTCGAGAAGTTAGTCTGACCGCTGCTAGTTTCCCGTTGCTATGGCAACCTTTGAGAGCCGTAGGTAACGATGTACCTAATTCTGTAATCGGATTCACAATAACAATATTACCAACAGGCTTAAACCGACATTTGCTAATGGAGAATTGTGTTTAGAAATAAACTGATAAATAACATTTCATTTCATTTCTAATAAAAATGTTTGATAACCTTCAGCGGTTAATGTTTGTTAGTGTGAGAATTTTATGAGGTGTAGTATAAACGGTACGTATTAAAGTCCGGTTAATGTTTTGTCATATATATTTGTAATATTACAAATTTAATTATAGCGGGACACACAGCGCACAAGGGAGCTTTTTCACATAACCGCTTTATGGTAAAAAGAAAAAAATTAAAATAAAAAGGTGTAAAACTACGACAAGCTAATTGCTAAATTTTAAGTTATAAAAAAAGGACTAAATTCAATAAAAATCATAAAATCCTTTATGCATATATTTATATGAAATGAAAAAAGAAACTCCACGGCGGGGAATCGAACCCCGGTCTCCCGCGTGACAGGCGGGGATACTGACCACTATACTACCGAGGATGATACATACATTTTGAAATGTATAGATTAGTTGCTAACATTTCTTATCATCATATAATAACATGAATATTATGGAAAATATTGTAATCATTAATGGTTACTTAGTATGGTACTGGTGTAAATTTAATTAAAGAAATTAAATTAGGAAACTATTTTCAATTTTTTGGCGTTTTAATATAGGTATATATTATATGAATAAATATATTTTAACTTACTGCTATGAGCTACTGCTTGCTGCTATGATAATGAAATATTAAAAACTACAAATTATTGTGATATATGCTTCCACATATAATTAAACTTAAACAACAACTTTCATGATTAAATATTTTAAGACGACCGACTCGGTGCAATGGTGCGATGCCGGACAGCGGAATAGCGAGTCCCGGATTCTGCAGTCAACATTCGCTGATGAGAATCTCTTTTAGCTGAGGTCTAGGTGTTATTATATGATTTGTATCAGTTGTGTATCACCCATATCACAAGTTATAAATGACTTACCTTTGATCCGACTGACCGTTGGTAATACGTGTCCTTAGGTTAGATTAGACCAGCTTATTAAGATTTTTAACTTCAGTGTAAAGCTCCACAAAGTTAACACTATTGGCGAGGAGCATCGTTTGTTACACAAACATTTTGATCCCCTCATACTTTGTGTGTTTATTGTGACTTCCCCGGTGTTTGTAAACAAGTGAGGTGATAATCATTTATTAAATGATAGGAAGTTACGCTTACAAGTTTTAAATCTGACAGCTTGTAAGAAATAATACTCAGTGCATGTACGCTATAAATATTATAATGTCTATGTAAAAATGGTTTTTGAAAAAATGTTTTGTTTTGACACTAAAATTTTATATACATGCTTCTGAGCCATAAATCTTATGTATAAAATTCAATTCTTGAACTCCTCCGAAACGGCTTGACATATTCTCATGAAACTTTGTGAGCGTATTGAGTAGGTCTGTCATCAACATCTATTTTTCATACCCCTAAATATTAAGGGTAGTCCACCCCTAATTTTTTTTATTAATTGGTGGGTCATATATAAATCTGTATTCTTTACAAAATCTGTGGAAAATATTTACCCCTTCAAAACTTAACTTCATCTATACTTTAGTTACTTACCATATCATTCGGTTCTTCCAGTGTGTTGAAGAGAAATGAATAGCGTTGTCAGAAAGCAAGTAGAACGTAGAGGAATGTCAAAAAGTGTTCAAAAGTCTATTAGGTTTTGTTAATAACTAAAGCTTCGTAATTGGACTTTTAAAAAATCAACAGACTTTGACACGAGCCAAATTTGAAAATAAATGCTATGTTTTATTACACCTTTTTATAATGCCACTAAAAAGGAACAAATACTCAGAAGTCAAGGACGGCAAATTTAAGAAAACATTTTTAGCAACATGAATAAAATAAATTACCTGTATATAAACGTTCCTGAAATAAAGATGTTTCGAGCAATTATCATTCTTCCAACCTGCTTGAATTATTACAAAACACATTATTATTAATAATCTATATTAAATTTGTAACGATGGGGACATCTAGATGATAGATCCTTCTTAAATCTACATTAAGCGTTATCATTTTAAAACCAATGTGAAGTACCGATTGCGAGACAATTTCTACTTGATAAACACTTTATTTAGTTCAGTTTCTTGTACCAGAAATTTCTTTTAAATTTCCATCTAAGATAATGGATGCAGGTAAGTGCTTTCTGAGCCGGTAATAGATTGGTAAATGTCTATAATATTATGAACGCCACGAAACTTGACGTGAAACGTGACGAACGTTCAGACTTATGGTCTTTGTTTGAATATTTGACAAAATATGTGTAATGTATAACGTATATGCTTTTAAATAAAAATTATTATGATTATTAATTAATATACTGGGTAGTACATATCGCTCGCTTTAATAAATATTTTGGGTTATCTCATCATTAAATTCTCTACGACTTTAATCGCTCTAATAGTTGTGGTGTTTGTAGATAATCCAGTTTATTTTTTAGCTTTATAGAATCCCAATTTAATTTATTTATAAAATTTTGTTTACAATATCAAGCCATATCTTCCACACAACGTTTAAAAATGATAATGGTTAAGTGCTAAAGCGCACAGAACTATAAAAAAAATGAATATAATCAGGCGTTACTTGCGGAAATCAATAGTATAAAATTCTAATACACCAATTTAGTAGCAATACCTTTAGACCTTCAGTTCCTTAATACTTTGATAAGTGTGATCATGTTAATGATCTAAACGTGAAAGCCGATTTTTTTCATAGTGAACTTAACAAGCATATAACAAGCAAATGCTCCGCTACACTTCACAACACTACAGTAAGTGGCACAATTACAAACTCTTGTAATAGGGAGAATTGCTCTTATTATTCGCGGGTGAAACTTAAAATCACATTATCACGCTAACGAGGCAACGTGAGCTAAGTGTATGGGAGGATCTGAAGCGGATTTGAAAAACGTGCTTCTGACGAGTTTGGCCATAGAGGCTAATCTATTTGAGAATGGCCATACGGTATATACAACCTCTTTTTGATTAAAAATAAATCAGTCTAATTTCAACACGTTGAACCGTAATATAATTTGATTGAAAGAGGCGAAACAGTTAGGATGCAATAATACTGTTTTTTATCAATAACATTATAATCTTTTTATAATAGTTGAGGAGTAATTAAGGCAAGTTATTAGTAAATTCATGTACAGATATACTGACTTTCTGATTGGAGACTACCGTTAATCAAAGATAGTAGAATATTTTGATAACTATGACCTCGACACCCCTTATAGCTTAGAACATACGAGATGCGAAAAATTTTCACAGCCCAGTCTCAAAACTGTTATTGGGCGGTAATTCGGGAAAGTGGGCGCAAATGTGCCCATTCGCCGAGGCGCAGATAATTCGCCCGTACGACGATAATCGTAAAATAAATCGCGGGAACAGGGACCATTGCTCGCATATGCCGGAAGTAATTCCTATTGTTATTTTTTTATGAAACAACGGTAATAAATACATTCTGCCTTGTTAAATGTAGTTTTATAATGGAGATCAACATTTTTGATCTTATTTCTGTCTCATAATATGGTTAGGATCAGTAAAGATTTTGTGCAAATTATCGGTCCGTAGACATCTACGTGTCTTGACACTGGTTCTTAGTATCTAAGAGTACTAGAATTCTGTCACTTTGAGTCCGGTATATCTTTAATATTATATATTAAATAGCCACTCTAAACAAATCACAAGAACACATTGAAACAAATAGTGTACAAACATACTTATCCGAAAATTAAGTACGAGGTCAAGAGAGACCTACCTAGAATAATATAAAATTATGTTTACTTCACCTTTACTGACATCGGAAATAGGAAAATAGCGATGATACACTACTATAGTATGAAGTAAAGATATACGTTATGTTTTACATTCTTATAATAACCTCGGTCCACAAGATTCTCTCATATCACATTTTGGTAAATGCTCCCCAGCGATTTAATAACTGAAGCGTGCTAACGGATTGAATGCTTGTAATTAACTGAGCGTAACACGTCTTCACCGCAGCCTGTCTGAGACAGCTAATAATAAATGTGCAATATTATACAACTTCTGTACAAGAAGGATTTCCTTACTTATGACAGCTATTTTTAATGTACTCTAGGGGTATTTGACAATTTAATGCCAACAGAAATCTAATGTATAAAATTCTCGTGTCACGGGGTTCGAACTTGAACTCCTCCGAAACGGGTTGATCGATTCTCATGAAACTTTGTGAGCGTATTGAGTAGGTCTGAGAATCGGCCAACATCTATTTTTCATCCCCCTAAATATTAAGGGTAGTCCACTCCTAATTTTTTAATTTTTAGTTTCTATTTTTTTATGATACAACATCCAAAAATACATACAATCCTAAATTTTCACCCTTCAAAGATCAACCCTTATTTTTTATTTATTAATTGAAAATTGAAATCACATGTATGACTAATGGAGAGAGCTATGCTTGGGGTTTCTCTGATGGATCGTATCAGAAATGAGGTTATCCGTCAGAGGACTAAGGTTACCGACATAGCTGTCAAAATATGCAAGCTGAAGTGGCAGTGGGCTGGTCATATCTGCCGAAGAACCGATAACCGTTGGGGTAGACGAGTTCTCGAGTGGAGACCACGAACAGGCAGACGCAGCGTGGGACGCCCTCCTGCCCGCTGGACCGACGACCTTAGGAAGGTAGCCGGTAGTGGCTGGATGAGGAAGGCCGAGGACCGAGTGTTGTGGCGTTCCTTGGGAGAGGCCTATGTCCAGCAGTGGACGAAAGTAGGCTGATGATGATGATGATGATGATGATGTATGACTAAACAACGTTTGCCGGATCAGCTAGTTATCATATAAAAATTGCCGTTGGAAGTCCGCTTTATTAATCTTAGCTCTTGTTTACAGCTAGCCACGGATTATACCAGCGTAAGACAAACATAAGTTCAATATTATTGCAATTTCGATGTGTATATAATTATACGTCAGTGACATAGCTAGATGTATAGAATAGTAAGTAGTAGTGCCCTTTATAGTAAGATATTTAACTTAAGTCCCAGAGTGAGGCAAGTCTTACTCCCAACGCAAAAGGGGGATTTTATTTAATAAAGTGCCTTAGTAACTGTTAATGAAAATTCATCACAAACCGTCCTCAGGCTACAGGTGGTTACTCAATTGTAAGTTGATTTTACTCTCCCTAATTAAAACCCATAAAATAAGGGGCGAAAGAATACTTAAAACAATACTTTTCCTCAAAAATCTTTAGCCTCATTGTGGGGCAAATTGAGTCGCCATTTCTGTATTCGCTTTTGTTTTTTTGACTGCGGGCAATTGTATCCAACTATGCAACTGCCAATTTTGAGTTGGCTTGATATATTTCCAAATCTAAAGAAATAAGAACTATAAATACCTAAAAACGGACATTCGTTAATATATTATTAAAAATTTAAAAAATTAAGCAATGTATTGTATCAAAATCATTATCTTTTAAAGAGAAACACTTTTTAACGGATTTAGTTATGTATCGTTTATCAATAACATCTACTATCATTATGTACATTGATAGCTAATAATAATTATATAAGAGATAATATTGTAGAGACATTGATTGGAAATAAATGTCTCTTTGTATGTAATGTATAATTAAAATATTACTTCACCTTCATCTATAAATAAATAATAATTTAACACGAGTTTGGGGATTCCGAAATTAATGCAAATTTAAACGCAGCAGTGGACGACCTTATGGCTAATTTAATCTAGTAAAAGCGTCCTAGTCAGACTGTTAATTAATTAAAATACCAAATTTTGGTTTCTAAGTAGACAAAGTCACAGAAAAGGGCATGCACAGGACAAAAACAGTACAGGCGCACGCAGACACTTCAACAAAACGTAATTTATATGCCGTTAAGGCAGTGTATATTACAATTTATTAATTTATTTCATTTTATTGAGTAAATTAAGAGATACTATTTGTAGTTACGTGATAAAAGGGAGAGTGTTTTAGTTGTAATTATAGCATTATAATCCTTTAGTTTGTTTACAAACAATTGATATTTTCTTGTATTATCTTAAATACCCAATAATTCTCATGCCCGTTTTCCTAAAATTTATATTAGGTATGTGTCTCCTCAAGACTGTATTTATAAAAATTCCCAATGATTATATAGGTTTAGCTATAATTTATTGTTCAAAAACATTTTTCATATTAACATTACCAGGTCCTTAAGTAAACAAAACCGTATGACATGCGATAGTGGTGTCGCTGGCAGATCCAACAATTAATGAGACTCAAACAATAGAGCTGGTTATATAAGCATAATTAGTTTCTTCACTGGGCGGAAATAAAGCATTCAAGCTAATGTCACGCCTTTTCAAAATACATAGTTGAGAAGGAGCCAAGAAGGCTTTTTAGAGCCTTTTAATTCTTATAATAATCTCTAATATTTAGTAAACGTATGCGTAGAACTGAATATTTTCTTGAATTTGTCACAATTACAGCAACATTTTTGTAGGTGCCTTTTTTGGATACTTACGACCTAAAGCCGGATCATGTCTCGGTTACGAGAGAACGTCACCTTCGCTGATCGTATGCTGTCAATTACCAGTCCGCTACTTGGGATTCGATAAACCAATTTGTTGACAGTGTGTTTAAAAATATAAAGTTTAAAGTGTGTTAATAAATTGTAACAACTGTCCAAACGCTGTGTCTTAATAGAATTGGAATTTGAGTAATTAAAAAAAAATTATTCAAAAATGTTAGTCAAATAACTGACAGTTATCTGGAATGGTTATTGTCTATGGAAATATGCTTTCTTTAATTATGTATGTTCCTTGTTAGTAGCACAGATTTGTGAAAATTTTCCAAAACTTTGCATGGGATAATGGAGCTTTATATAGTTATGATACTGATTCTGAAAAATCATTTTGTATGGAGAGATAAATGTCAGTATTATTTATTGAAGAGGTCTTCCGAACAGGGTAAAATGAAGATAAGCTATCAAAGAAACTAGCTGATAACAGAATAATTACCGTCTACCGAGCTCTTTAAGAAATTAAGGCAAAGTTTATAAATACCACTTCAGTAATAAGTTAAAGGCGTTGTGTCAAAGAGCTCATAGTTCGTGCTAAGTAGTTAATAATTCCTCTAAGGAAATGTTTTCAAACGATGTACCTTTTAGTTAAATAGTTTTCTTGAAAGTTCTGTAGGGACGCGCGGCTCGGCTGGTGGTCGATAGCGTGGTACAAATCATAAGCTGGAGCAATTGATCGTTGTTTTACATTATTCTTATTTAATTATGACATATTACAATTTTAAAATACTATTATTTATGTTTTTTAGCAATGTGCTTCATGTACTGAATGTTATATATTTATTTCCAGAAGCGCTACAGCCACAGGTGACAGCCTGTGGCTTAAATTTTTGAACATCGTAATGACTTACTTGCCTATATATTATATGTATATTATTTTATTTGAAGAGACGAACAATACTTTAGTTAAAAGACTGATATTCAAATTCTTTTTAAATATTGCCGAGTCTTTAGGGTAGTTATTCTTCAGTCTTCAGTCAGTCAGGTTCATGTCAAAAATATTAAAGTTCTTTAATACATAATTTTTGTTAACCGCCTTTAACTTGCTACTGGATCAGATCGGGTCACAAGTTAGTAATGTTATTAGGAGGGAGTTTGCTTTGTGAACGGAGCCGCTGCCCGCTACTCGATGTAAGTTTACGATATTGCAATATTTTCACTATTTATGAGTTAACTGAAGAATTAGATTTGATCATCATCAAATCACTATGTTGGAAGCTAGATCTAAAGAGTTTACTTAATATTATGTTAAAAATGACTAATTTAATCTGGTACGTTCCGTACTCTTAAATCTATTCCATTTTATTTAAACATCAATGTATCGTTGAATACATTAGAATATTTTAATTTTTCGTTGTTATGCTTGAATTTTGTCAATAGAAGACAACAGAAATCCACAGATACAAATAGAAGCGTTTTAAACCAGAATCACGTCCGGTCATATGTGAAACAAGAAAATAGAGAATGAAAAATTTCGAACATAAATTCAAACGACACTCCCACAAACTCGTAAAGCAGATTCGTTTTATTGTCTCGACTTGAAATATGTTTGTTTAGATCTAAGTTTTAGTAAAATTGTAGGGGTCATAAAATTAGCATACTGTTTTGAATGAATCAGATCGGAAAATCACCTTTGCGGTAACACAAGCTTATTGGATGAAATATTTTTTTTTTGCATCTGAATATTGCAGTGCAGTAGTGTGCAGGGTTTATGGTTAACTATAGACTTAATTAAAACCCCAATGAATTTGAATAATCTCTTAAATTCTAACCGCCTACTAACATTTTTATACAAATTAATTAATAAATTAAAAAATATATTTTTAGAAATATTTAAAAGTTCCTTGTGGTTTGTAGGATTTTCACAGAACTATATTTGTTAAAAAAAATAATAATTTACTTATACTATTGATAAGTTTCCCAAAATGACCATCAAAATACGAAGGCTTTCAACAATTTTATTCGTACCGTTAGACTCTCGCCGGACACATTAGGAAATTGTATACGTGACTGGAATCGAACTCACAACCCAGATGCTGATAGGAAATATGTGGTTAGTTAATCAAAGGGTGTTCTCTGTAATACACGTCGTTTTGGATGTAGTCTAAGAGCAGAGATAAACTAGTACCTCGTTGAAATTTAGTAAATAAAATAATATATAAGTTAATAAATAAAAAGTCCCGAACCATAGCCAAGACATATGCTCAACAAATAAATATTGTTTGTAACGGGATTCGAGTCTGTTAGTCTGTTTGAACCTGGGACATCGTTCTGCAGTCTGGCATACTACTACTGCGCCAAGTGGGTTATCATAATTTTAAATTCTAGTATAGTGCATACTAAGCTTAAAGCTATCACTTCTTCATATTATTTATTACATTCATGCAATATTATTTTTTCATGCTGTATAGTAAGTGTCACATATTGTTTATATGTTTAACCCATCGTTCTTGTTGGGTTTTGGGTTTTATTTAAATTAAGCTTGTTTTTTTATACTTAAGATCAGCTCAAATTGTAATGCTTATCTTTATTACTTAATTTTATATTATATTACATATGACTAAGGTAGGGCTGATAGAACCAGTAAATGATTTTTTTATTTTAATTTAATTAAATAAACGTTTAGAATACGGTTTAAGAACATATAAGGATGACTAAGCATTTAGCATGTCTAACTTAAAGTGAATTAATTAATTTTTATATTATAGTCTCTTCCATTTACAATGCCGTATGTTTAAATCATTACTTCTTCAACTTACGTACAAAAATGCGTCTTCAGATCCCGTTACACTCACATTTATACAGTAATATTTTACGTCACGCGAACACAGCTTCTTTTTTTTTTTTTTTTTTTTATTTATTATCATATAAAAGATTTTACAAAACGCATCTATTAACTTAGCATAGCGAAACCACTAAGGTTTGAAATTATACTAAGATTTAAGTTTACGTCGCTTAGGTAAGTATCCTGTACAACGTTACTACAACAATAAACCTTCTTATTTGTACAACAACATACTCAAAATAAAAATAAAAAGAACGGGATCTGGGCAAATATAAATATACCTCGGTTCGGTTATTAAATATCGTTATAATTATACACATTTTGAAGAGAACTAAGAAAGTGGTCTTTAAGTTTATACTTTATATTATTTGATGTTAAATTGTTCCGTAATTCTATAGGTAGTTTATTAATGAGTCGAGTAACAATATAATCAGATGTTCGTCTACCATATTCATTGTTCACGCGAACTGGTTTGCTAATCAGGTGACGTCGAGCTACCGATCGGGTGTATACAGCGTGTTCCGGTTGTGGCTGATTGTTGATTACGAAAAACATTTTTTTTAATAATATAAATTTTACCTGAGTATGTACAGGCAATACTTTACAGTGCTTAAAAAGACCCGTATGATCATCCCCATATTGATGTTTGACTTTATTTGATACTATATTTTTTAGTATTCGCAGTTGAAGATCATATATTTTATTTAAATAAGTTTTATACGTACGGCCATAACTACATAAACCATATTGAATGTAAGATTCAGCTAGCGAATTATACAACATAATCTTAACTTTAAATGGAATTTTATTTTTAAGTATGATGATATTAGCCAAAAACTGTCTTAACTTATTACACACGTATTCGATGTGGTTACTCCAATTAAATTTACTATCGATTTGTAGTCCTAAATATGTTTGGCAATCCACGACATCAACCAGATCACAGCTACACTGTGTTGAAATAGATAAATGTAGACATTTATGGTCATGAGCTTTAACCCCCTTCAAGGGAACGCTTTTCATATACGGCGATTTAATGGGCAATAGTTTGGTTTTTGCAGCATTGACCACTAATCCTACATCGTGACACCACTTTAAAAGATTATTAAAATCTGATTGTAGCTTGTCACAAGCTTTATTGGGATCTGCATCGGCAGCAACCAGACAAGTGTCATCAGCGAACTGGTAGCATGTACTATATTTGACGAACTTATTCATTGCGTTGACATACGACAAGAAGTGGAGAGGTCCTATCACCGATCCTTGTGCTGTACCTTTAGTACTGTCTTTTGCTTCACTGAGAACGCCATTTACCTTCACCTGAAACTTTCTGTTTTTAAGATAACTACTGCACCACTTGAGGAGTGGTCCACGTATACCAGAGTCATCTAGGCTAGATATCAATTGCTTATGGTCCAGTGTATCGAAAGCGCATGAGAAGTCGATAAAAAGAACACATACATAAAGCTTCCTATTTAGATGCGTGTTAACTTCATCGGTAAACTTAATTAGCAAGTCGGATGTTCCTTTCCCCCTCTGAAAACCGAATTGATTTTGATAAATAATACCATTAAGTTCGAAAAAATGTTGTAATTGTTCACTAATATATTTTTCGACAATTTTGTCTATAGACGAGAGCAGTGTGACTTGACGGTAGTTTGCATAATCGTCTCGCTTTCCTTTTTTATGTATAGGTCGAACACATCCCATTTTTAAATCGTCGGGGTATGAGCCCTCTGTTACACTACAATTAATTAGATCTGCGATAGCCCCCGATACATCACCCCCTATGCTTTTGATGTCAGATATCTTTATATTATCCGGCCCAGGTGCTTTCCGCTGATTAAGATTTTTTATTATTTTGTGTACTTGGTCTCTAGTAGCCTTTTGAAAATAAATGCTGCAAAAAATGGCCTTTACTTTAGCACTAGGTATGATGCAGTACTTGTCACCATCACCGTGGGTGGGCCGAGCAACACCGGGTTTCCTACGCCTTCACCGCATAGTGTCCATCCTAACTGAAACTAAGTTCGTCACCCGTCCTTACGGGATACCATGAAGCTCTTGGTTTCTTATAAAATGTTTTATCTAAAAACTGAAACGTTAAGTATACTTTAGTATTTTACCGCTTAACAGATACGATTAGGAATTGCAAGGTTAACTATATCTAACTGAATATTTAAAATATAACATTATAATAAATATTTAACACGGAATTAAAATCCCATTACACACGATGCACATTTGCTCTCAGACTAAACCTTCGATTCCGGCCCTCTTATTAGGGGAGTATTATAATTGCATATTAGGACCCGTTTAAACTTATCTTGATGGGAGAAATAGTAATATTAGTAGCAGCTGTAATTGATTTGCGTAAATGTTCCAAAAATTTAAGCAAACACCTTGTGAACTTGTGAGAGTGCTTGCAAAATGTTTATAATAATTTTACGACAAAATTTAATTTAATGTGATACTCACGTTACTAAAATACACATAGAATATTATTAACAGAAACTCCGAAACCCAAATAATCTTTGTACGTCAAGCGGTCTTCGATATTTAAAAATGAGTTAAATCAAACTATTTTTGTGAGTCAACAAACTCAACGATAAACTAAATCCAACGAACACCACGTCTGGTTAAAAGGAATAAAGGACATTAAATGATACCACACAACACTAGTTGCACGCATACTCATGTTCCCTAGTTATTGCTTAAGCTTATTCTTACTATTGTTTATTTGCTATACATATATATTTTATTACATTAATAACATTTCTGGAACTAGGATTTTTTCACTACGAAATGTTCAAGCTCCTTTCTCACTTCAATTAAGGATTGGACTAAAAATATTTACCTATTTGTTTACTTAAGGGGTGAATAGTTTTGAAAGGTTGATAGATAGATTCAATTATACCACTAGAAAATATTCCAAATTTAAAACCTGATACAATTGAATAGCCATAAGCACTGCTTTTCCATGTATCAAAATTTTTGATTAGATTTGATTCACAAATACTGGTTGTATGTCTTTTAATATACTAATAGCATAATTAAAAATTTAAAAACAGAAAGCACTCACGGCGAGATAAAAAGCTCGCGGCAGGTGCAACATACATTAGCAACTAAGTGCCGACACTCCGACACAGATTAATGCTTGCTACATGCCAGGAGATTTCTAATCTGTTATGAACTACACTTAGTGTTTTCATGAGCTAATCTAGGTTTTTTATGTATTTCAAACGAATATTATGCTTTGCTAAGATTTTCAATGATTAACGCCTTACTTCAGATTTATATAGGTAAATTACCTCATGAAGCTATTTTGGAATTGTCCTAGTCTTTCAATCTCTATATATCTATCGTATCTGCAATATTATAGCTTAAGGGTGTGTTCCCGAAAATAAACAAAAAATTATTCAATACATGTGTTTATTTATAAGCTTTTTGCTATTGAATAAAACATATTTGCTAAACAAGTATCTGTCGGCCGGTGGCGTGCAAATGGCTCTATACATCAGGAGTGCACTTAGCTTAGTTTATTTACCGGACAAGATAACTTGTAAGGAGCACCAGATGGGTATAGAATGCTCTTAAGTTTCCTGCGAAATTGTTAAAGTAAAAGATCGTGTTGATAAAATAATAAAATGTATTTATCACACCATTGACTATTAAAGATTTTCTGTATTAATCTTTATTTTGCCTTACTCTAGTGATGTAAGAATTAACGATAACGCGTTAAGAAAAAATGCAAAATTATTTATTTTTGACTTCAGTCCGATATATTGGAAATAAAATTTCCAAAAATTGTGCAATTACCTATATAATTATTATTATTATTATTATCACAATACCTATGTAATTATTATTATTAATTATACTGTTTATTTTAATAGAGTGTAACTATTGGATGCCAATATACCTTCATTAAAAGGATGCCTGTATTTGAAGGAATAGGCTTTATTTTTTTTAAGTTTAATATAATAATTGCATTGAAACAACATGGAAGTTAAAGCTTACACATCACAACATTTTTCCCCAAAAAAAAAAAAACAAAATACAGTGAAAACTTAAATCCATTGTATAAATAAAACGTTATATTACAAAAATATATTCTCCGTTCAGTTCAAATATACGAAAACCCTCTGTTTAATAAAAGGCGTTTGTACACGAGGTTCCATATACGCGGATATAAAATGAAAAGCTTAGGAATTTTCATTGTAATATTCTTTAGGAAATCTTATCTTGCGAATACCTTGAAATTTAAGAAGTCATGTCGTTTGATGTTTGACAATATTATTGTGATCCCCAAATGCTTTTGTGCATATTTTGCCAGCTACTTTGAGAAGAGCAATAATGTTATTAAGCTTTTATATTTATACTCGTAACTTACAGGGGAGCTTAAAATAATCAGGCTTTTCTACGATTTCTTACAAAAATATTGCGAGAATTATTCAATATAAAATACAATACGTACAATACAATACAAAAAAAAGCAATATTCATAGTTCGATGTATTGTTTGTGGAGTTCCAAATCTTAAATAAATCCTCAAACAGTGCCACACTCATAAAGCAAAATAAGAGTGTAAATTCTACAACAACGGGGATTAATTCTTCTTCTTCGCGCGCCTCTCCATTACTTGAGGTCGGCTGTCAACTTTTGAAGCGTCCCTTGTCTCGGACCAGGTGCAGCAGCTCCTCAGCAGTTCTAATACCCGTCCACTCCGTAACGTTACGCAGCCATGATTTCTTCCGCCTACCAACTTTCCTTTTACCTTGGATTTTACCCATCATTATAATTTGGAGCAGTTGGTATAGGTCATGGCGCAACACGTGACCTAGTTAATCAATTAAACCTAGGGGATTAATTCAATCATTATTAAAACTTAAAATTACAAAAGCAGTCTTTTATTTTTGCGTCACGTCATGCCCGTTTATCTTATTCATATATAAATAAATGGCTTTTTAGTTGGAGGCCAATTGGAGTCGACACAGTGTCATAGTGTGAACATACGTATTCGTATTTGGTTATAATACGTTACGTTTTAATTAACTAAATCGTTATAGAAATAATCTATTTATACGAAATTATTCATAAAAAACGAATCAGTATAACTCCATTTTGTTAGCTTCTGCTTTAACTCTATCTGTGAAATTGTGTTTACACTGAGTTGAAAAGATACATTGAGAAAGAAGTTAACACTACGTGATTATATTTTACAATTGAACGAGTCCCGTAAACCCATACGAGTATTATATATGTTTTTACGTCATATATTGGTATGAAAATTTTAACGAGAAATAAAATAATCGCATCCTTAGTTATAATTATCAGACGAGAAAGACAATATTTCTATAAAATAACCTCTGTACTGTCCAGCACCAAACTATCTCCCATAACACCTCATTTTACGAGCTCTCTACATAAAGCACTTCATGCCATGTGTTATTATGACAACTTATTTCACAAAATGTACATTTAAGCAGGCTTCACTTGCCACCCGAAACCCTGCTTTATTTCAAAGTAGTTTGTGTGAGAACCGGGTGAAAATGTGTCAAAAGCTTTTTGATGTCAGTCCCTTTGTGTGTTGATGACTAGGTGATGTTTGACGATTTTAGTGTTTCTAGATTTATAATAGCCGTATTTTGTGCTTGTTTTACCATTGTTTTGCGACAGTTACTTGTTTTCATATACATGTATTTCATGTGATTCAATAATGTTTTATATTCGTTTCTTTATTTTTTTATACCGTGTAATATTGCCCATACTGGGCACAGTGAACTGTTCACTTTATGAAGCATAGCAAGTTTTAAATGTGTTAGTTTCTGTTTTAGTATATTTTTTTAATTCGATACGTTTTTAGTACCTATGATATACAGTAAGGGCTTATGCGTTCAAAAATACTGTACACCGACAGCAGTCTATTAATACAAATCAATTTTAGATGCTGAATAATCCCAGGACCCAGCGTCTATGGTGGGGCTAATTTATTAAAGTAATAAGCAGTCAGTTTCTAAGAACACTACAATGCACATAACACCTCTTTGAAAATTGTTTTTCGTTTTTGTATTCACTGCAAATGCTACAAAACAAAGTTTGTTACATTATGAGAAAGAAAGGTAAAGAAATAGTAAAGAAAACAATCTGTGATGTGATACGTGCATGGAGTTACAATCGCTTTTATCTTAACATCCCATTTCCTAGCATTTAAAGATCGTATGACCACGAGTATAGCGTTTAAAATAAAAAGGAAACATCTCCAAATAATAATGCTTAAAATAATAATGGATATTATGTATTTTCATAAGAAACTAATTTTTATAGCAGAAGATGATCTTATTTAGATAAACTGTTTGATATTCTCGGAGGGGTCCACGAGTTTTAACAATAATAGAAGAAACAATTTCTTATATTTTTTGTGTGTTAATTGGATTTTTCACAAACCCAGCTATAAACAGTTTCATTTCCCTCGCCGTTGCGGAAGAGTAAAAGTAATTTTAGATGGGGTGAATTGTTTAAATACTAATAATAAATTGAAGTTTATAATTCTAATAATAATTTGAAGGAGGATTTTGTATGAAAACATTTTTTTTAATTTCATAACAATTGTAATTAAGTGGCAAGGACCCGAAGCTCTCCCTCTCAGTAGCCATACGTGAGTGCTCGGTTTTCATTAAAAGCATGCGCCGCAAACGCTCGACGTCATTTCCGGCCATTACGGACCGTACAAAAAACTCTATATTACTCATCAACGCAATAAAACTTTTATGTTTATGATTATCGGGTTTAGTTTTCCTACTGTTTTATTTTTATAAAAGTTTAACCTCAGTATTTTCAGGACTCACAACGCGATAATGCACTTAAACTTTTCGAACTTTTCTCGAATTATAACAAATAGATTTTATATTAAGATTTACGTATTTCGTAAGCTGCTTTAAAATGAAAGAGCAGCTTTCTATTATTTAATATATCCAGTATATTTATGTAATAAATGTCACATTTATATATGAAATTAAGACTAATTGAATAATCGAATTACTAATTTAGCAATCTTAATTTCATCAACAAAGCGAAAAAGTGTAAATCTCTGTTTGTTTTTTTCTGTTTAATAACTACTTAAACTGGTACGCAGCTACGCATACCTTCGTAGGGACGATGCTACGTCGTAGGTGCCGTAACTAATATTTCGCTGAGCTTACAAACATTATTAAAGCACAAGAGCTATCTTTAGTAAATTGATATGATTTGGGAAAACGATCCAAAGTATCATTTATTATTATTAACAAACGTGGCGTGAATAAGGTAACGATTATAATATTCAGTATTTTTTTATTTTTAAAGGTATTAATTTAATATTGGTATAACAACAAGGTTTATTGACCTTGAGCATCTGTTGCTGCAACCAGTCTGTTATCTTGCAATCAGTCGCTAGACTATTAGTAGATATTTTATTTGAGCGAGGTATTTCTCGTATAGAAACGAGAAAGATATTTAAACTTTTTAAAACTCCACACGTACGTAGAATAAAACGGCCTCTATTTACCTGCCAAATGGCTAATTTCGTGAGGGAATCGGGTGTCTTAGACTCCATACGGTATCTGAAAAGGCTTTTATCGAAATGGAACGTTCCGGGAATTTTTTAACATAATTACCCTTTACAATTGAGTTTGCTTACGTTACGTTAAAAGTGTTTCACCTCAGAATAAATAATCGAATTCTATTATCTATATTTCAATTCAAAAGCATACAGATAATATTTGACGTTAATGTAACAATAGAAATATATGCTTATATATTAAACTTGTTATTACTCTATTCTTACTGCTTTGTATTTTTTTTTTTATATATGTCAGCACCCCTCTTCCCTTAGCGGAAGAGTCCTTATTTACATAATTTATCTTAAATACATTGTTTTTATAACTAGCATAACTATATACACATTACTTGGTCTGGTTTCTTTTTGTGACTATATTTACAATTCTACAACAGTATGTAATAAATTTGTATGTTGTCTTTTTGTTGGCTATGAGGTCTCTGGCGTTTTCGGCGCACACCGCGACGCCCGTTTCGGCTTCCAAGTCGTACCTAGCTTGTCCACTCATAGGGCAGTCAAACAGGCAATGTAATATTGTTTCAATGTAATATTATGCAAGTACCCAGAGAACCCGCCATGTCCAGTGAGCGCTTGTGTACTGCTTTGTATACGAGCATTACTGGTAGTTGAACGTGTACTTAATATGGTAATTAATGGATGTTTTTCCCTCCCTTTCAATTATGACCATGAGGATTACGTATAGTCATTTTACATTGACTAAGGCAAATCTATTGTTACGATTTTGATATTGAGATTAGACACACCTTTTCCATTGTTTACTGTGTTATTGTTCTATGATAATTAATTTCTTGATATTAACTTTCGAAAACTTATATGACAACACAGGCATTTAGATATTGAATTCGAAGCTAAATGACATCCTTTTGTAATAGTTGTGATTGATGAGACAAATTCATTTTACAGTTTGGTGTAAATATAAATTCAATTTTGATAGGATTTTATATAAAAATATAACACTGTCTCTTTAGGAAGATTCTTATATGCATTTGTAACAAATTATTATGTATTCTGAATAATTCAATTTTACGTTATCAAAGCATAGGAAAATTCCCAAAATTAGCCGTTCCCGTAGCCGTTTTAAACAGGCGTATGGCGAAGGTCAAAGGTTGATTGAAGTCATTAATTTATTAGTGAGATTAATTATTCCGACAGTTTACGGGCCTCTGAACTGCGATATTAACAATAACAAGAATCTTGGATGAACCTATTAATATTATAGTAGTTTGAAAGTGTAATATGTTCCTACATCATGATTAAAAGCATAGTAAATAAATACATTTCAGTGAACTATTTTATATATTTCCAATTATTACAACTAAAACTAATACCTGACATATATAAAGAGAGTCATTCAATATGCAGTTTGTGTTCATGTAAAATATGTTCGTTTTATCCTGTTATTATATTATTTAACACTGCGTATAGAGTTTAAATTACTAGCTAGCGCCTACGACTTTACAAATTTATTTAAGTTTATTAATGACTTCTAATACATACATTATATATGTAGATTTATCATTATAGAATATAACATTAATATTTCTTAATTGACGCCTAAAAAGATAAAATGTAAAAGCTACGTATTACATAAATCTTCACCACCACAAAGTTAAGCTTACGAAAAAATAATTCTAACAGATTTATTATTTGCAAATTAAAAATCCTTTCATTAAAAGTTATAATGTCGGAAGTATTAAATAATGCAAACGAAAGTTCACAAGCACATTTAGTTTTCCTTCGTTCATTAAATAAGCATCACAAAAACGGGGCCGCTAGCTACTAAGCTTTTAAAGCTTGACATTTCCTATGTTTTTGTTCCATAATCCTTGACTGCGCTGAACAATACTCGACCCAGCAATCGATTTTATAAAGGTCCACTACTGGGAATCTGGAATCGGTTTAATATCGATTAAAACACGATCATAGTAATATTAAGATGTTCTCGAGTAGAGCGACTCATGAATTTCAAAAAGCAATCGAATTGCATTAATTCGAGATGCCGACGTTAGAGCCATCAGGAATTCGATGGTCCTCAAATGATTTATGCGAAGGAAGCCTTCTTGAATAAGATATTTAACTAAGAAATGATGCAGCTCCAATTTTGGTGAGAAAGGGCTGGCGTTAGAATTGGCTAATACTCGTATTATTCTGACGTTTAATTCACGATTGTAATATTATTCAAAGTTGAGGAGGATTCAATTTCGGTAATAGCTTAACATATGCTTTAAGTATTTACTAGATAGATCTTTAGGTGTCGGTACTAAAAATTGAATTATGAATAATTAAAATCCTACATTTAACTACATGAAAATCATGTCGATTTACGATAAACATTTCTTATCGTCAAGCTTGTTTTAAAATAATTAATTTTAAACTATTTAATTTTACAGAATAATTCTTACGCTCTCTCATTTTACTTCAATGAAATTCTTAGAAGGTAACATAGTTTTGAAATAATACCACAACAAAATGAGCAAGGCGAGCGCTAAAGCGAGGTGCTGCTAGTATTCAAGAAAATACTTCAATATGGAAAAATTTAAAAAAAACAAACTCTAAAATCCAACATCAGAAAAGCTTGACTTTAATTAGGCAACAAATACCCTATACGAATGTACGACAGTGTAAAGCTTAAAACAAACAGACATAATTACATAGTCGCATTGTAAGTGTAGAGCAACTAAGGTACAGAGCTATTTGATAAACATGACGCGAAGAAATTGCGTTTATTAAATGTATGTATTCAATTTGTATTAAGTAGTAAGGTAAGTGACCATAATTTATTAAATATACCTCTGTTAGCCAACTTATATAAAAGGAGATTTTTAAACAAGCATAGAATCTAGTCTTACTATAAATTTATTTAGAAAATATGATTATAATAGGTTTTGGAATGCGTTATTCGACTCATAATTTTTAGGTACATACATTACCGGTTTTCATCTAACGTTGAGCATTTCAATCATTCTCTAATTGTACGTGAAATGCGTTCTATAAAACTCCCATTTAATTATTTCAATGAAACGCGACAAAAACGCATCACATAAAAATTCCCGCAACGATTGAAATCCATTTCAAATTTATCCGACTCGAATTACTTCAGATCAGACGTACCGTAATAAAATTGAGACATAAAATAAAATTTTCCATTAAATTGAGATCAGTGAAATGAAGGATCGTCGCGAAATCTACATTTTTACGGCACATTCGTCATTTATTGCTTGACACACGGCCGGAGGATTATTTATCATTAATTAGAGTGGCTCATTACTTAGTCGGGAGTAGCATTTGAAATTAGCCGTACGGTTCTGAAATCACGCTTCGAGGATGTTAAATGAATGTCTACTTTCCCTCGTATTACATTACCTTTTTTATTTGTATCATTTTATTGTATAAAATACAGTGAGCTAAGTTTTTCTGTTGGGTTTAAATAATGACATTATTATTGACATTATTACAATTTAGGGAGCGACAAAAACTGACTTCGAAAATGATATAAGCTAGAGAACTTCATTCAGGGCTCAGTGCATGTAACTACTTTTGTTACAAACATTAAAAAATAAGAAAAGACAGCTTTAACCACACTGCATCAATCTTCAGAAAGATTACTTATTGTCTTTTATTAACATAACTGTTACTCATTTAAAGAGACTACCGTGACCACGCACGCTGTAAAGCACGCGAAACGTCGGGAAATTTTTTAAATAATGTAAATATATTTAAATTTTGCAAAAAAAAATACATAACTAAATCCGATAAAAAGTGTTTTTCTTTAAAATATTACTTATGTTTGTAATAAAATAAGGATTGCTATTCTTACGCAACGAAATTTAAACAGATAATATAATAATCACTATCGGTCGTATTGCAAAGTAATCGCGTCGTATAACAGTGAATCGGTTAAGCCACACGTCACCACTCACGCTCAGTCGCCTCATGACAATGTCACGCATATTAATAAACGCTGAAATGTGACATGCCATTAATATGCGAACTCTATTAACGGCTTGTCTGTGCGCCATGTGTCCGACAAACAAAACATGGACGCTGTTTTGAATGTAAATTATCATTGTTTCGTACCTTCTTCTTATGCAATTACAACGTTCGCTTGAGCGAATGTTTGCAAGTTTCAATATTTAAACTTTTGTATTTATTTGCTGAATTAAACTTTAAAATTTCATCTTTCTTGACAGAAAGACAATTTATGATGTGCAATAGGATTAAAAAGGAGGCACAAAATATGATTAACAGTTCAAATGTTTTGAAAGGTGTTATAGAATATTTTCTTACTGATTAATTTTGATTATTTAATTGGTTATGTTATTGTTTAATTTTTAAAGTCGATTCTGTTTTTTTTGCCTTCCCAAAACCTCCCCACTTAAAGAAGTTAAAATTGACTTTTAAGTATTAACGAGTCTTTTGTATGGTTAATATTTTAGTTTAGATTTTTTAGATGTCTTCAGGCAATTTCATTAATTATCACACCATATTGCAAAATCAGTTCGGCCGTTCTCGAGATTTGTGCTTTGCAACACATTCAGCAATACCTTTTTATACTATATAAGTAAATTGTATAATGTTCGGTATACTAAATTTGTCAAAAGCACCTATTAATTAAAATACATTAAAGGCTTTCGATTTTATTTTAATATTATTAATTAATTATTTAAAGCTTAACAAATTGACTGGCTATCAACATTTGACTGTGACGAAGTGGAAAGGCAAATTGCATGAATTTCGTGGAAAATATTTATACTAAGTAACCTAAGTTAAAAAAAATACGTTTAACGATAAAAAATGTAAATATGTAATATATTGTCAAAGTAAAAATTCACAGTTTCACCTGGCATAACTGGATATAACTGAAGCTGAAAAGGCATTGTATCGTCAAACATGTACATTATTTACATGTAGTTTTTAAGTGTGTTTTGGCTATAGGCTGTAATTAAATAAATAAATAATTTCAAAATAATAATGAAGCACTTTAATAGCAGCGTCTCATACAAAAACAGTGATACTTAAATTTATAGGTATGGTTATAATTAACGAGGAAGTGGTTGGATGGATATTTATTACAATTTCACGTAAAAAGTATTGATTTGATTTTACTGAAACTTAACAATAATATAGTTTTTCCATTGGAATGCAAAAAGGCTAAAATTTATAAAAACATTGTGTGAATTCTCTAAAATATCAATTAAGTAGGAAAAAGTCTACCGTCTGCGAGGTATTCTGGCTTGCGCTGCCAAAACGGTTAGTTACACATATGAAAAGATGATAAAGATGATAGCACAAAGGTATGACTGCAGGATTCAGGCTCATTGGGTGGCTATTTGCATTGGTGGTGCAAAGTGGACAAAATTATTGTTTATTATGTACCTAATGACGAATTTAATTTAATTTAATATAATTTTACAAACATAGTTGTTAAGAACAAATGTTACTAACCAAATATGGACAAATGGTAGTCTGATATAAACAGTTATTATTATTATTATTATATGTTAGATATTATGGAAATTTTTACCTTAAATAGCTTTACAAAAAGCCCTTCAGTATATCTACGTGTAAGCCATTATAGCCAAAAAAGTGAACTATAACACACATTAAAAATTGATAAGTTATTTCAAATTCACATTTGGTAGTAATTAATTGAGTTCTAAATGAAAAAAGATACTTTTATCAATTATAGTGTGACTATAATCTTAATATTGTCAGGTTGTTATATTTCAAATGCGACCCAAAAATTATTTACGTGATTCTTTTAATATCATAATGTTTATTCTTTTCTACGCCATGTTAATATAAGTATGCGCATGCACAAACTCGTAATTCGTACTTTACATGGTCAATATTGAAAAGCTTAAAACAAGAGTTAGGTTTTATATACTTGACAGAAATGGTAAGAATCGTATTCTATAAGAAAAACACATATTTTGGCGCCTATTTCACAAACGTTTTCCATCTAGAAAATTGATCGATAAACAACAAGGTATCACATGAATTATTTAAAACAATTAATATATTTTTTAAATTGACTAAGTAACAAACCTCAAAATCACAGGTAATTAGTAATTGTTACAAGATGACACTTATGACATCAACGATAAAGATGTGACGAAGGTTTATATATCGAAAATGTATAATTGATTAAATGAATGTAAATTTAGGAATAATCATGTTACACTGTACCTATTAAAAAGGTGGTATTATTCATCATGATCTTTTAGATTTATATAAAAGTATATGACGTCAAAACGAAAACAAGACGTAAATTACGCATTAAAGAAATATTAGTTTACATTTATTAACATTAAGAAAGAATATTTCATACCATCCATCCATCAATCGTTCATATCATCCATCTGTTGCGTTTTGTAGCCCGAAATTTATTCAGCTCATAGAATCCAAACAATATTTGTATTGTAGGATTTCCTTATTTTGTACGGCGCAAGAACTATTCCGAGCTTTGCACATTTTTTACATCACATAATACTGTAATGACTTTAAGAAGCTTTCGTTTATCTACATTGGCCCCTGGTTCTACAAAATATATAAGTTAACAATTTAAATTATTGCCATTTACTGAGCATTCGCTTTGCACGTCGTAATACGAGTGTGGTGCAGCTGAGGCACTTTCTTTAGCATAATATAATAAATAGGATTGGCGAGTTTTACATGCCTGGATACGATAATCGTATCAACAAAACAATGTTAGTAATATGTACCTACAAAATAATCTTACTGACCTCCATGCGGTTATAGACCAAGACGCAAGACATCAAAGCAAATGCATGTCGAATCGAGAATCGAACACCATGCAGATTGGGAGGATGTGGAACGGGTCCATAAATTTGATTCCCTTAAGAGAATCGTGTGTGAAAGGCGATGTTCGACTTGTACTTCGGTGTGGCAGTCTCTAAAAGTTAAGAAGTTCAGATTCAGATTTAAATCCGTACTGCTATGAGGTTGTGAAATGCGAAAGGTTACTAAAGACA
Source organism: Pontia daplidice (assembly GCA_963693355.1). Classification (NCBI taxonomy): domain Eukaryota; kingdom Metazoa; phylum Arthropoda; class Insecta; order Lepidoptera; family Pieridae; genus Pontia; species Pontia daplidice. The sequence goes on along the minus strand of CAVNZL010000072.1, from coordinate 474,870 downwards.
TCTTCAGACTGCCGGAGACAAGACGTTTGCTTTAGTTTTTTTCAATTATAATTAAATATATAAAATAAATAATTAAGTCATATAAGTGTTTAAACTTAAAATGTCAATTTAAAAAATGCTCCAAGAATTGAATATTGCATAAGTAGATACATAATGTTTTTATCGCATTGACTTCCAGAAATAGTTAGTTTAAAAAAAAGTTTTAGTCCAGACATAGTTAAAATGTAGTTAGTTTTAAATGTAAGTTGATAGTTTTACACTATTCCCACTCATTCCAACCTCTATAGTTGCCGTGTAAAAATGTTATCTATTTTTAGTAGTGAATATAAAAGTTGGCATTTATTAAAAAAGTAAAGCATTAAAAAAATAAATTAAGGATAATTTTACTAGTGTATATTATTGCTTTTAATGTGCCGAAATAAAAATGATACTTGTGTGTTTATATTATTTCGTATGATATCGTACATGTTAAGAGTCACCAATGTCCATTTGGTGCGCAGTGTAATGGTAAACAAAGTGTGCCCGCATGCCCCGTATCGAATGTTTGGAACAATGTCAATACAATTCTGATACTACTCGGAGCTGATATTACGTGTATTGCTGTTATAGTAATTTTGTTGATTACATACGGGTTTGTTTAAATGCAGTTATATTATCTCAAAGATAGTGTTGCTTTTAATACATTATACGGGTAAATATTGTGTAATTTGTAGATTTAAAAGATTCTAATATTTAAGCCAAGAATCTGAGAATAAATTATATCAAGACCTTATTGAGTCTTTTTCTCAAAATCAATTATATAGTAAATTAAATATTCCAACAAAATTATTAAAACTCTAATATTACAATTTAATAAAAGTGTTCTCTTAAATTGTTAATAAAAAAAGCTTTTAGTACCAAATTGCCTGCTATGCCGAACTAATACAAACTAGCTCTTTAAGAGAATGTAACGAGTAAAATAATGAAAAGCTAAGGGAAAAGTTGAGTAAATCTCAGTTGAAGTATTAATTAAAGCTTGGTAGCCGCAAGCGAGCCGACTAAATCAGACAGAGTCTATTATTTAGTTGCTCTTTTAACTTGTTCAATTTGATCTTACTACGTCGGCTCTAAGTAATAGTTTTATTTTAACAAAGGATATCGAGACTCCGAATATCTTTTACGTTCGGCTCCGCTTCAATTTGTGTATGGTCAATTTTATTAAGAAAGAAAACATAGCAAAAAGAATAAAATAAATTTCGTATACGCTTCCATCGAGTTGGAGAAATAAATATATTTTTATCATATCGCAAAAAAATTACTCATATTTTTAAAAATGATCCGTTTGCAGTGTTTGTATGCGTTTAGCACATACCCTCAGCGTATAAAGATTAGTTTCTTAAAGATACCTATGACTTATGAAACTTACATAGCGGTAAACTGTTACTTACTGACTGTTTCTAAAGTTTAAAAGATGTGATAACCACGTTCACTTGTGTTTTCTTCTAGTTATGATACGAAAATAATGTGGTTGAAAAGAACTGCATATCTCTTCACCAGATCCCTCGTATACTGTGTCCTGTACTCAGAGAATGATCCTAGAGTTTTATTGAATTATATAATATCTAATATTGTCCATTGTTTGCATGAATAGTACTCTAAGGTCTCGTTTCTTAAATTTTGTTTCTATAGGCAAAAACGTCCAAATAAAATGCGTAAAAATACGTATTCAATTATGGGTATGACTAAGGAACAGGAAGATCTGTATATAAAATTATGTATTGATAGCGTCGTCTTTCCCGACTATGAAATAAGTATTAATACTAACTTTAAAGTCTAACAGTGTTATTCATAAAAAAACCTTAGCAAGAGGTTAAATGATATGTTAACGAGAAAAGATTCTAAGCATAGCAATGTAAGCCTTTATAATTCGAGAATAGATAATACTCATATTATAAAACATTAGGGATGTTTGGTTGTTTATTTATTTGTAAAAAGACGCTTATTTCAATGATGTTTCCTGAAATTGAAAGAATTTGTTTCTTTGTTTATATAATCAGTCCATTATTCAAGGAAAGCTTTAGTCTATGTAATGCATATGCATTTTCTATCTAGCTTATTTTTTTATAAAAAATATATAGTTGAACATTGTTAAATTGTAAATCTGTTATTTCATTAATAGTAGTAGCGTAAATTGATTAATAATAGCACGTAAATAGAATTTGAAAAGCAAATATTAAATTACAATGTTGCTATTAGGCTTTCATTAAAAGCTAATGTTACCGTCAGTAACTGGATGCTACCGTTTAAGCCCTGATAGAGCGCACCAACGTCTATGACAGACATATCAAAAAGTTAGTTACGGGCTGGTAAATTGGCTATTTGGTCTGTTTGCATGTACTTTATGAAGGGAGGTCATTTAGCTTAGGTGATAGGTAAAGCAACTAACTCTTGATTTTAAGAATAAAGGATGAGAAATTTAGTTAGTGTAATGTACAAATATATTACTTTGTAGTAAGGGGAGGTAAAGAGTAAAACTTGTAATGTCGAAATTCTAAACCTGTATCTTGCATATGTATGCACTTAATGAATATATTATGAATTCATGCTAACATTTCTTTAAATTATCTGTTAACTATCGAATAGAAATGTAATCGATTATTTGTTACGTTCTCGTGTTGTCAAAAATTATTTTCATCAAATTCACGACAAAGCTTTATAAATCTCTCGCATCGAGAGTTGTCTCTCATTAAATTTATAATGTATGTACTAATAATTCATAATCCAGTATATTCATACAACAAACATACTGATAGCTCATTGCAGATAGGGATTTGCTAGGATAGCTTGGCCAATACGACTGTTTACAGATGTCTAGTAGAGGAATTATAGTTACTGTATGTACTATTCACCTTATGGCTAGATACCTATAGTAGTTTAAATAAAAGTTGTGGATATAAACCCAGTCCAAAAAAAAAAGCAATGATATGATTCAGCCTTGCAATGGAGTTTATATCCGTTTATGAGTATAGCCTTCGATCTTATTTTGCTTAGGCTTCTGTGGCGTGCCGTAAGAAAGTCAAAGATAAGTTAAAAGTAAGAACTTTACGTTAATTTTCTTTTAGCGATTTGTAAGGTACTGAGAATTGACTTAAAACATTTTTGTACAATACATTGACATTACAAAGATGGTGGAACGGAATGTCCAATTAAATTCAATAAATCAAGCCTACAAGCTTATCAGTGACCAAAGCACATAACCCAGTTATATATGACCGACGATAAGGTTTACGTACTTTATGGAGGGAGGTCAAGATATAATTGGCGATTACACCAGTTAAGCCTGACCTCTGATAACATAAACATTCTTCAACTGAATGGGTCACTGAAATTTGACACCCACTCCAATTTGGTGTCCCATTACTGGAATTATTTATATATTTTCACCGTTTTAATGTTGGCTGTTGCAGGGGTAAGAAAGAGATCTTCATAAAATAGTTGTTTATACATGTGGCGTTCAAGTTTTATAAGTCTGGGTTAAAAATCTCATCTAAATATTTTCTCTATATATGTTATAATATAGAAATGATAAACTTAATAAGTGTACCTACTGCCATATATTAATTGTTGAGAATGTAAGAAAATACGATACGTAGAAAGAATTATATAATAATAGAAGTACTGATCGCGTGTATGATGCTATAGCTATATAAAAAAAAATCACGACAAAATAAATATGATTATAATATATAATATATATACACACTTACCATTCATTTAAAATTACTCATTAGCATAATCCCTTGGGGCTAAGCTTTTTGCATTACAGTATGTCTGTTGTAATATTAAGAGTAATACTGTGTCCGTTGAAACTTTCTCTTACACTGTTATGAACTTAATGTTACAGGTAAATAGAGAATCTAGTCTCGCTGCTTAATTTCTACCATTCGCAGCATAATGAAAAGCTTTTAACAGCTTTACCTAATACATTAAGTACTAATGTGTTGTGATTGGGTGCATAATGCTAACATTTTATACTTACGTGTAGTTAGCTGAAAAGTTGTAAATGTTATTTTTACTAGTTGTTTTCATTTGGTATTCTTCTGTGTTATTCTCATGTAGGTTTTATAGTTAGTAAAAATCCATTGATTTCTTTTACTGTGAAAAAGTAAGAAGCATCCTTAAATCCACGTAATGTTTAACGATATATAATGGGTTACATGCTAGTAAATTTGAAAAGCCTTGTATTCAAACCTGAACAATGACACAAGGTAGAGCGGCGAGTATGGCGTCGCCTTATCAACGTCGCGCCTCCGGGGCATTGAGTTTCCAACTAAATTTACCGTTTGTATTGAAATTTATCCTCATAAAAGCCCCGGAGCTCATTTTATTTATCTAATAATTGTATAAATTTAAAACTTGGCTCGTGCCAAATTCGATTGCAAAAGATCTACTTACCATCTCCTCATCCGCAAAGTATTTAATGTAGAAACTTAATAAAGATCTTGTAGAATAGTCTCGTCCACTTAGATTTAAAATTATGTATAAAATTTGTTAAAGTGTTGCTTGTACTGCGATATTCATTTAAAAATTATGATTTTTGATACATATATGATAACAAATAGGATTATTGAAAGTACAGACAGAGACAACAATAAACCTCTTTAAATTGTTTTTTAAACGAAATTTTATTGTATTTATATAAAAATTTGTGAAGTTGGTTCGACTGGAAGAGTATAATTCAAAAAACAAAAGAAAAGTGATCTTGATTTTGTTATTTATGTTTTATTTGCCTAGCCATTACCATTTAAAATGGCACATATATGAAACAAATTAAATTAATACGTTTTGTATCCAACGGAATCGGATCTATTAGTTTCCGTATCTGATATATAAAATTCCTCCAAAACAGCTTTACCACTTCTTATGACATTATCTGTCTCTGTTAATAGGTATAGGACGTAAAAAATGTTTCTAAACCTAAACCATAACAGTGCGTCACACCGAAACATGCAAACACCGAAAACCGTCTACATCTATGTCATTTGAGACTTAGATCAATATATGTCAAAACCATGAAACAGAAGGAAATATGTTATTTGACAACAATTATCAGGGTCACAAATTTAATTATTTGACGTCTTAGCGCTACATTTAACACGCTATTCCTGAGGGACCGAGTACAAAGACCCATCTAAATTGCGGACATGACCCTAACAATGTGTAGTCACGCTTCAAAGTCTAATCCCCGATCTAGTTCTTGTGTCATCAGTTTACAATTTTGTATAAATTTTTAAATCTATACTCGCAATGTTCTAATATAATACATGCAATACATCCTGCATGCAGTATCCTTACATGGTTTTAAACTGTAACAATAAATATGATAAATAAATGGTTTATGATATTGACGAATTGTCCTAGTGGCTACGGCGTGTGACCTCTGAGGTCGTGCATTTGAATATTGGCTATACACCAATGGATTTTCCATTGTTTTCATATGCGTAACCTATATGTATTGTGAAGTAAAACATCACGAAGAAGGCTATTTTATCTATTGATAAAAAATGTTAAAGAGTATTAAGATGAGGCTCAGACCACAATGTTATACTGCCAATTATATATATTATTTCTCACTATTTGATGTAATTGTATGATTAAAAAATATTTGCATTAACAAATATACCACAAGAAAAATGTTAGTAGCACAAAGGATTTGTATTTTTTTATCTCGCCTGTTGACACGTCCAACTAATCCTGGATTTGGTCCCGGTCATGGGACGAGATTGCGAGACGAGATCTGCCAATCCCTGCATACAATATTTCTAAGTGTAGTTTATGCGGGTCTTTGACAAAAGGCTTACCTACATAATGCAATGCTTGAAGTTCAACTGTTTCTTTTAGTACTACGAGCCAAAATTTGTTAAGAAACTGCAATTTTTCTTCAAAAAATTTACAAGCGCTGTAAGCAGATTGGTGGTGTTCATCTCTTACATATAACGAAAGCGTTATCACTCGTAGCTAGTAAATAAGAAAAACTTATTTATACACGGAATATATTCTATTTATGTACATAAATGATTACATTAGATCGACATTCAATTTTCTTTGCACAAAACCGGCAACTATTTCCTAAGAAAATAAGATCGTAGTGGAAAATGGAAGAAAAACATTGTTTATACGATTTCAGCAAAGTTTCGCTGATATTATTGGGAGTTGAACATTCCTTTAACAAAGTATGTGTACACATTGTTTCAAGTTATGACTAACATTTTAGTTTTGTTTTGTTCTATTGATTTTAAACTTTTATTTCTTATTTTCTGTTTTGATTGACAAGGCTGAATTATTTTCCTATGTAAATTGAATTTGGGCAAGAATAGACTTTGTTTAAAGTTTAATCATAGTTCAATTATTCTGAGATGATGCTGATTTCTTAGAAAGATAAGATAAACCTCTGGCCGCCTTATATTGGCTAGGTTGTTTGTCAATTCAAAATGGAGATCTTAATAACAAACACGGTAAATTGAGTTTACCTCCGTCTTATTTATATAATAAGTTAGCCTTCAATATTATTCACTAAAAAATCTGACCTTTCACTAATAAACAGTTTGTTCAAGGCCTCTTCTAATTCCATTTCGGTCCTGCAAATTTCTGCAATTTTCCCATCGTTGGCGAGCGACTCAGCGCTATTATGGACGGTCCTGAGATAATTTATTTATACAATACCACAAATATTCTTACTAATTACAGCCACTACCAGTGCCAATATATTATATTCTACAGAAATACAATTAATTTATCTTAATTAATACTCGGTTAATGGTCTCTATGCTTTGGAGCAAATATAAAGTAAAACTATTGTTTCCGTGCCTTATATTAACATTTAATTATCTGCACTAAGAATAATTCGTAACTCGGCAATGGTTTCATAACAACTAACCCAGGTAAATCTATAATAGATGCCATTTTTTGTTATTGTTATAAATGTCCTTAATTTTTTACGTTTAAAAGACTTGATCGTATTTTTAAATAAAATAAAATAGTTTCTTATGCTTCTGTATTAAACAATGTTGTTAATTATGCCGCGTATTTTAATGAACTATTTTAAAATGAATGGAATGATTCTCAGCAAACAAGATATAATTAATTGGATTTCAGTTTTGTGTTACATTGTTTGCAGATTTATTCACGTTTCCTTTGCATTTGATATCTCGTTTTTAATTATACAGTGAAGCAAATAAACAGTGTTTATTTAATAAACTTAAGCAACGTTCGGAATATAAATCGACGATTGTTATGTAGAAATATAAATTTAGATATCAATGATATATTATATGATATTTACTCTATCTATATGATGATGTATAGATAAAAATTTGGTGAAATGTTTGATACAAATATATGATATAATATATATCGATCCATTAATTGAATCACGCGTTACTTTGCGGAAGTCCATAGTTCAAAATCAAAAAAAATGATTGATTAAAAATTGATAATTTCTAGTTGCGACTAGAAATTATCAAAGAAAAGAGCCACAATAGATATGCATTGTTAAATAAACAAACTTGTTTGACGACGTCACCGTTGATCAATTTGTTCGGTGGGGGGTTTGGTGGGGGTAGTAGTGTATAAAAAGGGAGGGTTTGGTTAGCAGCGTTCACTCATCGAACGCTGTTCGTAGAGGCAACATCTCCTGATGATGCTCCGGTGTCGGAGCGAAACGTACGTCGAGTGGTTGTGGGTTTTTCGCGGAGTACTGCTTTCATACTGGTCTATTGGGATTTTGATATATCGATCCTTCAAAACATCATGTATACATCCCATACAATACCACGAGAGTTAAAAAGTGACGTCCGCTTCTGTTCTAGTGAGGGTTGGAGATTGTAGAAATGTATATTTAATGTAGTATTTAATGTTAACAACATTATTATTTTATAAATATGTATATTCGAAAACATTCTTGATTGAATTATTCCCGCCTAAATCCTTCTATCTACCAAATCATCCCCAGAGTAGTGTAGTAGACAGAAAGTTACACAGCCTTGATCTTAGGTTTTATTTGTTCGGAAATACCTGAACGTTCAGTTTTTTCCACATCTCGTAAAGGTAGAGCGTTGCTTTAATTTAGTAGTCTGAAGGTTATATACTAAAAAAGTAAGTCTACAGTCATTATTCCCTTCTCGAGCCATATTTTAAAAATATATTACGTGAATTTTAAAGTTATCGTAATCTGAAAAATATTTGGCAACGACAGCGAAGGCTGCAGCTATGCATAACCCGATAAAGTCCTAACACCAAGTCGGTCACACTCAAACATGAACGTTAAAATATTACCATAACGTTGAAGTATTATTTACTTTTGTTACAAAGTTTGCAACTCTTTCCCTAACCACAAGACGTCTGTTTAAATACAAAGTCAGTTTCAAATCAAATTACTTTGGAGAGCTGGACTTATTCTCGACAAACGTTGTGATATTGTTACACTGTTTTAGAGCGATGCGATATAACATTTAACACGAGTTAGATTGAAAAATAAATAACACTACAAAGTAAAACTACACGATCTCAGTGTTTATACTATTTGTTGTAACCATTCGGCATATGTCAAGTGTAGCTTACGTAGTTTACTGATATTATAAATCTTTAGTAGAATATGCTATTCTCTGAATATTGCAAACATCGGATCTCTTAATTAACGCAGGTGAAATCATTGGTACAACGCAGTAGAATTCAAACAAGATTGTATTTGAATGTATTAATTCATTGTTATATACAATATTTGGTAATATTGTTGTTACAAAATCCCCGTCACAAATGTTTGCCATAATAAGACTTTAAATTCAAAGGGTCAGTTAAGTGTCCAACAAAATAACGTTGTTAGAACAACCCAATTATGACTAACAAGTCTAAATTGTTGATATAGCCTGAGCAGAAATAATTTAATCAGAATAAAAACATCGTTTTATGCGATTTAATAAAGTTATTAAACAATTGTATAATTTCTTTAAAGCTTATCGTGTAATCATCACAGCCAATGAAACTGAGCGGAAATTACGAAATTATTTGTTTGTAAAATTCATTTGTCTAAACTTCGTGCATTATTATAACGTCCTTAGGATCGTCTCGGTTGCTATGGTTGCGACGTCATTTCCATACCTTAAATAATAATGCTGCGTTGTCATAGTCATTATGTTAATTTTTAGCTTTAGTCCACCTTCTGTAATAGTAGGGCCGAGTAGGATATAGTTCTATAAGTAGCAGTTTTCTAAAGTGTTATAATTATATAATCTAATTTCCATCAAGTTAATACAAAAGCTCATATTTACTTATTTCAGGACGGACTTGTATATAGCCTAACATGTTTAACGACATAATCACTATTACCTTATTACTTTAAATATAAAATCGTTTGTTATGTAATAAGAAATTATTTCATTTATTTCATTCGTAAAAATTAAATGTACTTATCATATAAAATATTTCATAATTTTTTATGTATAAACATGTAATAAAATACAATGTTTTCAGTCTGATTTAATTTACCTATACCTTATTAAACTACGATCGACGAAGACTGATAATTTCATTTACCTAACTTTGAGTGCCTACCAAAGAGTTTGTAACGAATAAATATAACGTCCTATCTGACATAATTCTACTGAGGTAAATGAAACGTTCTTCAATTGTGATAAGGCTCTATTTTGTGTGCAAAAAACGCAATTACATTTATTGTAACACGTGGTTTCGTGTTGGGAAAAATTTCATTAAATTCGGATAAGATTGGACCCACCAATATATTGAACAAGAAGTTTTTTTGCTGGCTGTAAGCTTAATGATATCCGTTTTTTGTTTAATCCTTTTTAATACTAAGCGGGTTTTGGGGGAATTTGGGCTACGGCCAAGCCGAGTATAGGCAATATACAGTAACTGGCAATTTCCCCAAATTTGTATTCAGTTTTTGGTAAACACTATTATAAATTAATTTATCATCTTAACCACATTGTGGTTTATTTGCTCTCACATAGTAAAACTTTACCCTATCTTTGACTCTGCTTAAAATCAAATTTGTAGGTATATTCGTAAAAGGATAACATTATGCATATATATATGCATGCAAAGCCTTTCTCTGAGGAACTATTGCTTACGTAGAGTAATTAGTATTATATATTTTTTCAACATTCACGACTAATTTTCAACAGTTAAGAGTTTTAAAAAACCTCATTAATATATAATAACGGTTGGAAGACGTGAAATACCAGGAAATACAAAGACTGACCCGAGATAGAAATTAAACCGCCAAGCAATCCAAACATTAGCATAATGTTAATAACATTTCAAAGTACTTTATGTACAGAGAACCGCACTCAGCCGGCCCCATGGGGCGCGACTAGCGAACTTTCTAGAAGCCTTATCTTTATATTTTCTTAGGGGTTATAAAAAGGTAAAACATATTTCTTGTATATTCACACAGTTTTCGCTCGAGGGACTCTGTTTTGAGATTCGTATTAAAATGATTGATTTTGCTCTTACTTATGGAGTTGTATAACAATATTTTTACCGTTTATAACACTTCAATGTATGTTTTTATGATGTTTTTATCTAAAATGGAGATGTGCGGGGCATGTGTGCAGGCTAAAGGACGATAGGTGGGCAAAAATCATAACTGAGTGGACCCCACTTAGCCGCAAGCGTAAACAAGGCAGACCAAAAAGAAGATGGAGGGACGTATTTTCGCAGAAGTGTGACCCGGGATGGATGACCGTAGCAAGGAATAGAACAAAATGGGAGGATTTAGGGGAGACCTACGCCGTAGAGGCGACTACTATAGAGATAAATTAATTTAGCTTTATGATAGTCAGTAAAAAAATTGTCTAGTTTAGGTATATAGGTATAGTAGTAATAAAGGCTTTATTTATTTATTTAAAGTACATTTAAATCTAATTCACAAAATGTCCCATCCACATTATTCAATCTGCCAACTAGTATTAAATTTGAATGAAAACAATTCATCTCAACAATTAATATTTATTGTTAGATTATATGTTGGGCTGGTTGGGTTCCTTACTATGTTAGGACAGTTGATGAACAGCATCTTTAATCAATGTAACAAATAATTCCCAAGTTTGCTGCGGTACACATCAAAGACAAACTACGAGCAATAATTAGAAACAAGTACCGAACTGCTATCCGCGGCGAATTTAATTACGAATCGCGAATTAAGCGAGTGCTTTAACAGAGACGTAATAAGATAGACTATGGGACCTTTGAATCTAAACATATCTATTTATCCCTTCTTCAATTGACCCAGAACTCAAGTAACGTGGAAATTATGAAAATGTAGCCCGGGATGCCCTGGGAACTAAGAGGAGACCCAATGAGAGGTGAAGACTAAGATAAATGCACTATAATAAAAATAATTGCGAAATCAAAGAACATTTGTTTTTATTAAATTTGCCTATCTTATGCTGTTAATTACTGTTGTGTAGTCTTAGATAAGGATAACTACAGTGTTTTATAAGATCCCTGAAAATTCTCTGCTGATTATATAACACCAAATTTATTAGATACGTATGCAGCTGTAACGTAATAGTAAAGAAACAAAATAGTACAACGTCATCTGTTTATGAAATGAAACACGTTCCTTATAAATAATAATAAATGGAACAGGATCCAAAATGTTAATATGTATTGAATTATGGTCAAGACTACTGTTAATTTAAAAGTTGTTGACGTTTCGTATGCTCCACCTACTTGTTTATTTTATAATCGTGTTTATTAAAAGGTTATCGTGACAGAACTGATACAGCCGTCGGGCAGACGGCTATCAAAGGGCATTAAAGCGTAACTCCATAATTCTTTGACACAATGGTACAGTGTTGAAAAGTGAAATGTTATTTGTTTCAATATCACTATATACTATATAGCTAACATCACGAGATTCGTCACTGTGATTGACACGACCGCGCTTGAATTCTGCAAATCACCTATTAATAGTTGTCTTGCAAGTTGCTTCATTGCCGAATTCGAAATATTTTTCGAATTAAATTAAAAACTAATCATCAATTTTAACAAAACCTTGAACATCAGTTGAAACAATCTGCATTCAAAGAGTTGAATTTTCAATAGTAAACAAGTAGCCTATGTTTTTATAGAATTCATAGATTTAAAGTAAAACACCCTTTGCCTATAGTATTTTATACTATTTAATGGGCCCTTCACATCACCGATGCCTTGAGAACGAAGTAACAAACAACTTGACATGCCAAAGCGGCCTTATAATAAATTAATTATTCAACTCTGGTACTGTTTAAGGAATACCCGAGGATCCAAGACCCTGCATAAATATTGATACAACCACAATGTCAACGTTTTTCTATAAATTTTATTAGACGAATGACTACGTAGACCAATTTAATTATTAATATTTCATTTTTAAGCTTATACCTCGTGATACTGCTCGTGTCCATCCGTTCTGTTGGAATATAGTAGTTTTGGGACAAAGAAAACAGTTATGTTGGCCTGACTCAATAGACATAAAGAATTTAACATCAAAGCGAGCCCTCTGGCCCTGTGAGTGTCCACTTAACATGTGAGCTTGACTAACTCTTACAAACCTCCTAATCTAAATAAATGACTTTATTAATTAAACAGTGTTGCATTAAATCCGTATGCTAATGTTGCAAATATTACAATGAAAAGTTCTGTTGCAAAAAGAGCGGACACGGCGTTTCGTTCTATGGGCATTAAATTACATGGCAACATGATAAATTTGGCGGTTTAATTAAGTGCCACGAAATCCGCAGTTTACTGGCAACACTGAACGAGTTGACTCGATTACAGACTCAATGTACACATTAATCACATTACTTACACTGTCATGCAGATTATAGGTTTTAATTAGTGAAATGTAGTGAGTAAATGTCGAATCTTTTCTTCTAGAATGTTCAAAGTTGTGGTATTAAAGATATAATTTTCTTTAAAGTTCGAGTGTTTTCATGTTTCATCTGCTCTTCGATGGTTTGTTGTGTTTAAGTAAAAGATATGGCACACAACTCTTAAATTTTCAAATATTTTTGTTTCATCAAACTCGTTACAGGCAAATTGCAAGCTTCGTTGCAAGGTTATGAAATTTAATGTAGTGTCTACGAGAATAACTTTCCTACTTTGTCATTGTAATACCTTTTATAATATTATTTCTTGTATAATCTCTTTCTTTTTATATAGGAATATGAATTGAAAATTCAATAAGTTTTATTTAATACGAAAAATATGTAAATTGAAAAGTTACAATATCTTCTAAGAATAATGAAGTTTTATTTTAATCTCTAAATACTAGAGAGAACAATTTGTCGTCGGAAATTAAGTGTGCGCTTTTCTCAGTATTTCAAGTGTTACAAGATGTTGCCTATCTGAAACCTGAATGATTATTACTTGCTTGTTAAAATACCTTAATAATATTTTGTTTAATTAGTCTTATATTAGTCAGGTCAGTTAAGTATTGTTGAGCTATAGATAATTTTTATAATTTCCTCAACTTTTAAGCCACCGCATAAATCAATCAATAAATAAAAGTTTAATCATATACAATATGATCTTACAAACGAAATATTTGCTTCCCTTACACAGGGTATTCCTACCTTGTATTGTGTTTTAAATATATTTTATTATCATTAAACGCTACTGTTAAATAAGCAACATTAAGAAGCATTATAAAAGCCAATCTAATGTTGTTAATAAAACATTATTGAATTAGATGAACAATGAACCTGTCTCCTCAAATAGACTTTAAACGGAAGCGGTTCAAATGGTAGCTACATAATTTTGTCTTCATAAACATGTTTTATTATCGTTAAGTTACTTTATGACATCAATAAAGGTACATGAAATAAAAGTTATGAACATCACATACACAGCCGTAAAACGTACAACGTAACGGTCACCTGTCGGTTTATGAAAATAAATGCGTTTGATTAATATGAACGAGCTGTGTAATGTTCTTCGTTTTTCGAACAAAACCTTATTTCTTCGGAGAATGTTTGATGAAAATTAAAGATTCTTTGTTAACTTCGGCACTGTGTATAACTAAATTGTATACGATTGAAACGATTTATTGACTCATACTTTTAAAAAGCACAGTTTATTTAAGCTCATGATCGCCATTTAAGTCCAGTAAAGAAACACATGGTACAGTTTATATCGGGTCTGAGACTCCTTTGAGCACTTATTGACACTCCATATTAGTCATCTACGTCTTAATAAAAATTCATCTGCATGCACAGCCAATGAATGTGTTCATTACACAAATGTCAGAGTAATCAAACTCGGGACCATCTGGCAGTTCAGCACCATGCCAACTGAGTTGTAAAAAAAAAAAACAATTCAATCCAGTCCAAATAAAGCTGTTGTATTCATTGTCTTGTAATAATTTCTAGTTCTATATCAAATGTTGTTCCACAGTATACAAGCGTAGTGATGAAAATTCCAGCAAAGCTTACACATAGGTAATCAAAATCTCGTAGCAAACTACACAGGACTGTTAATATTTGTTCTGTCCAAGTTTATCCTGTTTGTCCACTACCCGTACACAATACAAGGAAAATACAAGGCTCCATAGAAAACGAGATATAATTGTAGTAATATCTCTTTTGGGACCAATCAAGGATACATTAAAAAAGTTTTTCGATTAACAATTTTGTGTTGTTAATATCCGAATTTTTAAAATAGTATAATAGAAGTCTTTCATGTAAATGATTCTTATATGTAAATAATTTTTAGTCTTTTGATGTAGATGATAAAACGTAGAGTTGCTGAAATTTGATCAAATTAACGAAGGTCCATGAAGTCCCTGAAACCACAGACATAGTTATAAAGTGTACTCGGAGACTGGGGCCTGGTAACAGAAACTTCCCGTAAATATTTGTCCAGGTGTTGTCCAGTTTGCACTGTCTATCTTATGTTAGAATGTCTAATTTCGTAACGACGGTGCTATACAAATAGGATGTACAGTGGTCAAAGTACTAGTGGAAAGTTAACTGTTGAAAATTATAAATAATTATATAAATTAATAAAATTAAAAGCGTTTTTTACTCTAACCTAAACACCTTACAAAACTGGTTAAAGCAAGGATATGTCCAATAATAATGAACGCCATTTCTTTGTAATAATAAAATTTGATTTCATAACTTGGGTCCAAAAAATCGTCATTTTTGCGTTCTTGATGGGGTCTGAGGTAACCGAGCCTACGAAAACGAAGAATTTATTTGTAAAAAAAAAATGATCAAACAATAACAAAAAATAATTAATTTTTTGAAGTGATTTGTACAAATGATACGTTTAATTTTTTAAATGTATGTTATGTAAAGTATTTTATGTTCTAGTAATCGCAATGAAAAGTATAGTGTAGCACATTCTGTTCCATTTTCTAAAACTATTCTAACCTCGTATCACTTGTGGCCACTCATATTACTTACTTTCTACAATTTCTTATTTAAACAGGAAAGGGTGTTTTAATAATTTGTGCAAAATAGCTTTACCAGAAATTAATTGGTAAACATCTTGCACTGTTATTCTGTTAACTGGGAAGACATACCTTCAGAGAAGTTAATATTTCAGTCCCCCAACCCGAACGTGACCGCCTAACCTATATATATTTAAAAGTTATAATGATGTTTATTACGACGTTATTTCGGTAGCATTAAATATTAATGAGGGGACGATCTGTTAGTCTTCAAATGGAATTCAATAGTACGAAAGCAGTAATTTTTACTTTTATGTATAATGTTGTATACAATAAGAAATAGTATGAGTGTATCGAATACATCGCCAAGTCGAGAATACATAGATATACATAGATATCGCCATAGCATACTTTTCCCGAAGCCTATTTTAAACTCTTTTTTAAACTTGTAATTACTTTATGAAGAATATTGGAAGAAAGAAGTTCACACACGTCTATTAGGGTAGTAATAGCTAAATGAAATTAAATTTGAACAAGGAGCAGCCATTTCGGAAATTCTTTTAGGACTTTCTAGCAAAAGATAAAATGAATGAGTTCATACTCCAGCTCAACATCAAGTGATGTACCTCTTACCCGAACTCTTATCTTATAAACAGAAATGTCGCAGTTTTTTTGTTATAATCATAACAATTGCATACATGTAGCAAAAAGCTATTTAATAAGTTAATTCTAGTTATTATTTAAGTCGTACAAAAGATATTGATATACCTAGTTACCATTTTATATAAATATAAAATAATATTTAAACTGAAAACCTATCATTTATAAAAAATTGGATAGGCTAGCTGTTCTCATAGAAAGCAATATTGAATTACAGGCGTGACTTGGATTAGATTAAACAAAAATTTTAACGGCAGACGAACTGTGCCAGAGTTTTGGGTTTCGTACCAGAAGAGCTTGAGCATTTGGATATCTGCTTCACAATGAACATGCTAGCTTCCACCCAAACAGGCATCAGAATGGCAAAAGGAGATTTATGTCACCTTTGTCGACTTCAAGAAAGCCTTCGATACGCTGGGGTGGCCCGAGAAAATCTCTAATGAGCCACTTTGAGCGCTACCACGAAACCCCTATACCCCAGCAGATCAAAGTGGAAATAGATAGATTACATATTCCGATAAGACTCCAATGATATCCCAAAATATATGTTATAATTAGTTTTGAAAAATATTGTTCATGTAAGTGACCAATGCAGGAAACTTTTAGTGTGACCTATGTAAATTTTATGTTAAGTTATACTGGCACATTAAGTAATCGTATTACTTATCCACAAAGCATAGGCGTATTACATATTAAACAAAGCAAAATATACAAAGAAAATTTAATCGCTTCCATTAATTACAAATCTTCTTGTCAAAGTAATTTCGTAATAAGATGTTTATGTATTATTAATAATAATTTAACTTAAAGGGAATATTTTATTAGGGTTTATGCTTAAACTTATACTTATACACTTAAATATGACTTAATTTATAAAAACATTTTATATTTTAACGCAACACCCTCGTCTCTTAAATAAATAAACCAATTTATATATACGGGAACAAGTTTTATGGAATACATAAAATATTCTATGAATACACAAAATTCATACAAAAAAATTTCAGTTTTCAAAGAAATGTGACTGTGGTCAAACATCAAACGTTCTATGTTAGATCAACACTTCAAAAAAGTACGCAGTTAAACCAAATAGCGATAAAGATTCTAACAAATATACAATGTTTATTTTACTCAGTTTCGATATCTCGCTGTTTAGGAAAATATAATTTAAATTTGAAGTCGGAACCGCATCACTATTAAAGGCAAAACGCGTTTAAATTATTCACATTTTAATGAACACAAATAAAATATTCACTTTTATTCATAAGTATCTAAAAAGCCCATTTGTGTATTAAAAAATGTCCGCGTGACGTTGTTGACCGACAAAATTGACGAAATCTGTGAAATGTTGTATAAGGCAGGACGGACACGGACAAGCTTAAAGACCATAAAATAATAGCATTATTTTGACATAGAAACTATAGTTATTAATATTTCTGGTAATATCTTGCTTGATCGTTTTTCACGTTTGCATGATAAAACATTTTTATGTGTTCTACGACTTCCAAAAGTACAGAAAAGTTTAGATATCTTACTCTTTGTGATTGAGGAAGGAAAAAGACAGGCAGATCTTCTGACAAAACATTGGCAGATCGTTCCATTTATTAGATAAGCATATGTACGAAGTGTGTTCGCACCTTGTAGATGATACGTTTAGAATAATAAAACTTCTCTAAATATAAAAGTTTCATTAATTACAGAAGTTATAGAATTAAGTTATAGAAAGTCAATTGACCGCAAAGCAAGTTAGAATCTTGATCTGCACCGATTCAGAGTTTAAATCGGAAGAGAAAGTTTTCAAGAAATAAATTCGAGTTTAAAAGACAATTTATTCTGCGAGTCATCACCGGGGCGGGACGAAAACATGAATTATGTTGTACTGTTTTAAAGTATGAAATATTTTAAAAGTTTCACTAGCTTCTGAAGTGAATTTATGGCACGTTTCGGCTGTTACCAACTATTTTATTGCCTGACGGATGTGGGCTGTCGGCACTATAGCCAAACGAGGGCCTCTGTAGTTTTATTTAATTAAAAAACAACGTTGGTCTACAGCCATTTCAAAAATATATGATGTCAAATTATTTTGAATTTTTGGATATCATCTGGGCCTGTTTTGGTATTTTTTGAAAGTATAAATGAGATTTAATGTACAATTTTGAAGTTAATAATTTTTTAATTGCGAAACTGCTAACATTTAGCAGTTTCTTTTTTATTACTATCACATGTGTAAGGTTATCGTACAATTACACACATATACTATCATACCGTACATACCATTTTTCTCAATATTTCTTAGCTATAATATATATATATATATATATATATACAAATATCATATATCATCTCAATCAACTCATATATCCTAGGAGTGAAATATGTAATAATAGGTAAAAATATACAAATCTATTGACAATATGCAGCCCGAGTTGCCAACACATGTGGAACATGTGGACATTTGGAACACATACTATGTATTCCAAATGTCTGATTTGTTCTCTAAATTGCAAATAATTTCTAACAATATAATTTCCTTCAAGTTTACGGTACTTCCGTTACAACTGTCTGTGAATATATTACAAACTCTGTACTATGTTGTAGATGACCCGTATAACTCTAAAACTTCTACAATAACTAAGCAACACCAAAGACAGTGTTAGTTTAGCAAAATAGGTGTCTACAATAAATTGTCCGAATTTCAACATTGTCTTAATATTTAATCTTTTATGCAGGCAGCTTTAATAATATTAATTTATTTGATTTTGGCTAACATATCTACTTAATAAGCAATTGAGCAACTAGGAAAGTCATATAAAAAAGTCGGCAAAAAGTCTGTTTTAATTCTTACACATAAGAGAAAAAAATTCACTTAATTTTGTAGATTGGGATTCAAACTGAAATTATTGAAAAGTAAATGTGTTAAAATGTATAAATGGTGCCAAAGCAACCGCAGCCCCGGTTTTGTAAAATAAAGGAATATAATTACAACGAAAACTCCTTGGCGACCCAAACCGCGTTCAATTGTTTTACAGAAGGATTATAAAATGTATTTGTATAGAGGTGACATGCTTACATGCACCTAGTAGGCTTCGCAGTAGTAGGAATGGCTTTTATAATTCAAATGTTCATATAAATATTTGTAGCGGGGTGTATACATCAGATAGATAATTCAATAAAAGATATATACAGAAAAGTTACACAAAAGTCTTTAAAACAAAATAGATGGAGTAAAAAGAAAATTAAATAATTGTGTCGACATGAGCAAAAACAACCATATTCTTTATTAATTTATTGACAGTGTGTCATGGCAACGGAATGTCATTGCAGACCGGCCTACACACCTAATAAAAAATGAAACAATTATATTAAATTACATACAGGACATATGCTACACTACATATTAAACTACGATCCGTAATTATTACGCCTCTGTACAGTATAGAAACGTAATTTTAGTACATTAATATTGCAAAACACACTTAATAATTAACTTCAAACAAATGCTATTAGGACCTAAATGGCTGTAACTCCCTCCCTGCTCGCTGAAGTAATCTTTCATTTTCATCGTTTTTATTTGCTCTTGTGAGATTTATGACTTAGGTATGAGGAAAAGGTAATTGTTATAGCTCTTACCGTCCGCTTTTTATAAATGGTTGAGTATTCTGTTTATTTTATAAATACATTTCGCTTTATCTTTGTAGATTCAGTAGCGCCTGCAAGGTATTAAACCGTTTTAACTAAAGTATTCTTTTGTCGTTTTCTATCAAATTGTTTGTCCCATATTAAAGTGTTTCTATTTATTATAAATACGTAGAGAATATTTAAGTGTCGGAAAAACAAAATTATGGAAAACTATACAATATTGGAATGTTATTTTATTATCTACTAATATAGCTCAGTATTCACTTAGTCTTAGAAATCACATTTTGAATTTATTGTTATGTTTCTTTTTTGCACTGAGAGTACAAAAACGACAAAGAATCTTAAATAATTAGGAGTACAACATGAAGGTAAGGTATCTATACATAGTATTAAGGGGACATAACTGCTAAAAATATACTTTTTATAAATACTTATATCACTCAGACCAAATCCAACAAAAAATTGTCGGATGAACAAATGTTCATAGATCCTCTGTTTGGCTGTCGGTCATGGCCATTGGATCAACTTGGTCATCAAACTGCATTGTGAGGTTATTTAGAAACTAAAATCGAAAAATTTGCCTGAAATTACATAAGCGCAAAAATCATAAAGGAAAAACAGATGTGGTGCCATTTATAATTTGCCTATACAATGTACGGTAATAGCTAAGACGGGGGCTGTCAAAATTCTTTATGTCCCGGCAACATTGGTGCGTAATCCGGGTGTTCGGTCTCGTAGGACTAAGATAATGGTATAACTTGATAAAAGATTTCCCGTGACACCGATACTTCATAGCCTATGAGCTGATTGTGATTAATTCGATGATTTGTAACTTATTTTTTTATTAAATACATTCATTTCATTTGCCGCGTTATTAATACATTTTATTGTGTTTATGATATAATTATTATAAGTGTGGGAATTTTCTTATTGTAAATACTATTCTTTATAAGTACTGGTAAAGTAATTCACTAAAATAATCGCATTAAAATACAAAACTGCTCGCTCCGATTACGCCAAATATAATTCAACTAAACTTTTTGTTCTAAACGTTCTCAGTTCTTATGCATTCATGGGCGATTCGCAACTCGGTGATAATGCCGTACCTAAATACCTGCTCATTTTATGCCTAAACAAATTTTGTTCTTAACTTACGACACCCATGCAAAGTCCTTGTACTGAAATGTATTGGGTGACATAAATATATCTTCTACTTCATACAATCAAGAATTACGAAAATATTTGTAACCTGCTTCTTAGGCTATACGACACGCTGTCACACCATTTTAACTTGAGAAGTGGCAAGTTGAGTTTACTTGTGATGATAGTACTCTTTTATCGTAACTTATATTAAACTTGCTAAAGTTTAGTCTATGAGGACTCTCGAATTAACTGCTATTGAACTGTATCACATATTGAGTATTATAACATATAGCGGCAATTCTTATCAGGCCTATCATTTTACAAACCGCGTGACACGTGTCCTGATATTTTTTTATATAACAAATACATACAATAGAAGAACACATAATCTATAAACGGTTAATAGGGCGCTTAATAACCAAGCTAGCATTTTTCTATTTGCGTCAGACTGAATGTTAGATTAGTATAATAAGGTCTATTGTACTGCTCTTATGTACGATTGTAACGAAATGTATTTTATCGATTATAGGAATCAGTTAGTATAGTCGAAAACAAACGAATAAAACTAATAATTTTGTTGTATAAAAATCTTGCATAAGTAATGGTTCCATAGTAAAGTCTTGATATATATAAATCTCCTGTCACGATGTTTGTCCGCGATGGACTCCTAAACTATTTAACCGATTTTAAATTAAATTGGCACACAGTGAGCAGTCTGGCTCAACTTAAGAGATAGGATAGCTTAGATCTTTAATTATAGTCGCAATTTTATATTATTGCAAATTATTTGTCTATAATTAATTGACAGTCACAATTATCTGTTAACTCCAAAAGATTCTAACAGATGTCGATACTTTTCGACTGGATTGAGTAAGTAATCAACAGATGGCACTGCTATGGTAAACAAACGAACGTGTCATATAAAGACTAATTTATTAACCTAAATGAAGCACATTTTGATTGTTTAAAACGCTTTCGAATATAAACATATCCCCGCACGCTTAAAGCTGATAATTATTTTTATTGAACTAAAAAAAATATTGCTAGAAATCACGTTTATGGCAAAACAACGTTTGCCGGATCAACTAGTTAATTATATTATTAAATTGATCTTTCAGTAACAATATAAGTATTTGAAGCGAATAACTTATAGGTAACAAATGCTTTTTGTATCTTTTCAAATAACTTATCGATATCTATCTTTAGTCTATTTAGTATAATAATAATGGTGTGAGGGCTACGCGGGAAGCCAACGTCCATACTTATCCCGTAATATTCTTTAAAATACAGGTAAAGTTTCCCGCTTCACCATCTGACATTACCTACAATATTTCAATCTTTAAAAAAAATGTAAAGTAAAACCTATTTCCTGGATGTTCAATACATAATATAGTTGCTCCTGAGTAAGGCTTGTATGGCTCTTTATACAGAGTAATACGCTTCATAGGACTCCGGGTTGGCCTGCCCTTGTAGGCAGAGCTTGTATAAATGGAAGCGATATAGATAGATTTGATAGGTTTGTTACCATTTCCTGTAAGCATTTGTACTATGAGGCATATGCTCTTTCCTTTGTGATGTTCATCAGTCTTTTTAGATTGATAAATCGGGCACTTCATTAATAAAATATTACTTAATCAATCGCCATGAGACGGTGCAACAGACAAATTTGACAGAATAAATCTTTATAGAACACTATTAACAGAAGAAAAAAGTTAAAATTCGAAAACAAATAAATTGTTTCATTCACAAGACGCTACAAAGAGAACTTCCAAAAATGTATTCTTTGCAAGCGGTCAGCGGGAAACTTTTGTAAATTCCAAATTTCAGAAATCGCAACAACGGAATTGTTTCTTTATTTGGAAACTAGTGGCACACCCTGACTTTACACCTAATATAGCTTCAAGCAATATCTAAATTAAAAGTAAGCGTTTTCACCTCGCACATAGGACGCTTAGGCTTTTGTTAGCCAATCAAAAAAAGCCAGCCAAAAAGCTGTATGAGCCATCAGTATAAGCACTGTATAATAGCAATGTACTGTACGAGGGGACGTCATTTTGTACAATTTACGGGAAATCAACGAAATACAATGTTACATTAGTTGTTATGAGGGTATATCAAAATGTTTTATTCCTGTAAAAAAAATGTTTAACTAAGAACATAGTAACTCTTATTGCAAAAGACTATTATAAAACTACATTGTTAACTAAATACAGACATAGGCCCGTTACAATTTTATTATATTTACGGAAATAAACGCCTCCTAAGTGCTCGTATTCGGATCAGATTTATGTTGGAACTTTTTTAATATTTAGTGATAAGGGACCATTTTTTGTGTTCACTGAATGTTTTGGGCGAGTGAACCATTTTATGGCTTTCAACAATTTGGCCAACTATTTTATTCAAGGACCCACGAATAAAATATTACTGAAAGAAACAATTTACAGCTTTTCGATGGTTCTATTGAAATAAATGTAGGTCTGGAATATGTTGTTTATTCCATCATTGCTTCGTACTTATCAAAATTATATTGACAAATAAAAAGTAAGGCAGCTTTAAATCATATCTTCTAGGAAAAATATTCCATCTTGCCCAGTATAATAATGGTTTTATAGATCAAGAACGCATTAATATCTTCGGTTGGTGCTGCCCTATACTTTTAATTTTTTTAAATTCAATACACTTATCAAACCTTTGAAAATATGTTATATTGAGCACGAAGTTAAATATAAATAAAACATAAAGGAATATTCGAATGCAATCTTGTGTCTGGAATCTGGATATAAATGGAATTTGTGAGTGATGACGATCTGATAACTGTTTATTTTATCCTACTCGCTGTCACCCATCTTTTTATGAAGTAAAGTAATAGGCATGTTTTTTACCAGCACTCCTAGTTAGATGTTAACATTTAGATGTGTTTTAAACGAATCAAGCCATGTCAGCCTTATAAGCACTCATTGGTCCTGGTGTCATGTAATCTAAGCGCCATAAATACTATACTATAGGGAAATTGGTAAAACTAAGGCCTCTAACCTACAAACGATATAAAAAACAAAGCGAATTTTAGGCTAAGACCTAATAAATCGAATATGTAACAAATTTGATTTTCCAACAAGCAATTCTCCAAGCAAGGCCATGTAAAATTACAACGGCGTATCAAACAAAATCAATGCTCAAATCCCGCTCAAGATCTGCAGCATATTATCATACAAAATACCGAGTATAGATTGGAAAGCGATCCGACAGGCACGTCCCCGAACCGGCGCTGTAACGCGGTTTTATTTCCCGGAAAATTGGCAAGTCATAATAATACGCTGACTCATAAATAAGGATCGACATTGGCTCTCTCAAGGAATTCTTTTTACGCCACGATTCACTCAATATGCCACGAGTACAAGTGTAGCGGTAGCGGGAAGTTGTTGATGTCTATCGCGGTCAATTTTAAAGGAGTAGTGTTAATTTAAAGTAATTATTTTTTATCATTATTATTAATTAATAGAATCAGGCGCTACTTTGCGGAAGTCCATAGTACAAAACCCCAATAAATCAATATACAAGCAATACTCCGCGAAAAAACCCACAACCACTCGGCGAACGTTTCGCCCCGACACCGGAGCATCCTCACGATGTTGCCTCTTCGAACACCGTTTATTTATATATGATTATCTTAACAAGTACGTGAATATGAGATTTTTGAATACTTTTGTGTACGGAGAGCACAGAACTCAAAACACTTTATAATTATGAACTAAAAAAAACTTGTATTTGAATACAATTTAAATAAATATATTAATGTATTAATAAAAAACATAATCGCTGTCACTTATCTAATGCATCCCATAGCCAAACGGACATTTGGTCCTAGCTAGCATATGCTATATCCTATTTATATGAAACATTTCATACAATTCTATGAA
The DNA here is from genome assembly GCA_963693355.1 of Pontia daplidice. Classification (NCBI taxonomy): domain Eukaryota; kingdom Metazoa; phylum Arthropoda; class Insecta; order Lepidoptera; family Pieridae; genus Pontia; species Pontia daplidice. The sequence continues at coordinate 450,075 of CAVNZL010000072.1, read as the reverse complement.
TTTATATCACGATATAATTAGGAACTTATCAATTCTACGAACTAATAACTATATTTTCATTGAACCTTAAATCCTTTTAATAGTTCTGATTTATCAGGTATAGATTATTTTATTGATATATCCATTACATTACATATATTAATTGAAAATTATTATAAATTTAATTTTTAATTATAAACACATGAACGTACATCATTATCTCGAAACATGTATAACTTTCCATAAACACCTGGCTTCATAACGTAGAATGTAAAAAGAAAGTATTTCTTCACGTACTTGTTATGGTAAGAATTTGATCCCCATAAACGACGCTTATCTGCGTCACGAAAATTTGCGACAAAGTTTTGAATGCCGTAACTAGCCCTATCTTATGACCCATCACATTCCTTATCCTTGTTTGCTACAGTTGAGACTGAAACAGTATAAGATTTACAGTAGGCAATCTTTATTACCCAAATACTAATAAATATGCAAACTTATTCGCAAATTAAAATACAGTAGAATTTTTATTTTTATTTATATAAGTCACGCCTGTTTCCTATTGGGGTAGGCAGAGAACACAGACCTCCACTTGCATACCTCTCTCGCTTCTTCCACACTCATTAAACATAGTAGTATTATCTCTTTAAATTGTCAGTAAAGTAGTTCAAACTATTAAAAACGAACTTCTTTTATAAACATATTATAAAAATCAACCGTTATTTTGAATTAATAAATGCCATAATGGACAAAATAAAAACGACAAGGCTATCTGCTCTATTTATTCCAAAAAATAATCAAAAGTAATATAACCTAGGAATACGAAATATAAGTGTTCCCCAATGTCCTAAATAGACATACTAAAATTTCCTTTTGAACGAAGACATAACAATGATGAATTAACCGATGAATCATTTACGAGTGTACATATTTTTTATTTTGAATAATTTATTCGATCAGTGATATAAAATTTAGGTACAATATACTTTTCCTAATGAGAACGGAGTGTGGATCATGTTTTATATAAAATCTTACGCCTTTACCTTATTGAAGAACATTATTCAAAAATTTATAAACATAATCATAATATCGCAAAAAGATATGAATGTGTAATTTTACCAGCGAACCAACCTAATTTAGACAATATTGCTATTAACCTATCCGCTTTGTAGGACTTTACGTTTTTCATAGATTCTCAGATTAAAAAAACTTACAGCATAAACGTAATGAATGGTTGAAATAAATTTGAAAGCGACTCATTAGTATCGTTCATCGCAGATTTTAACCTACATCTTATTTTCAACGTCTTTTCATGAGTTTGGACACGATTTGAAAAGAACTCACTTAAACAGAATGAAATGAAAATAAAAATCAACTATATGACTTAATTATAAAATGTAGAACGATTTTAATAACTTCAAAATATATATTGCTAATAAACACCAAATATTTCAATGAAGCCTAGTGTGCCTGTTCCTATAATATGATGGGAGTGAAGCAAAAGAATTTTATTAGAGAAAATGTAGATTTATCTACAAAGAGCTCCTGTACTGTCAAAGATATTTGCTGAGTTAATAATAATAAGTCCTTGATCGTTTAATTAAAAGTTTATGATATAATTTACGTAGACGAAACTTTTTTAATAAGAATTAACATTTGTAACTGTTGCTGTGTCACGTTTAATTAATATACCTAAAATATTATATGATTTTGAGGTGCACTGAAAAAACGAAAAAAACTTTTCTAGCACCAGCGAATATGAAGTAATATTTTGCCACGTCTAAAGGGACTCGATAAACGCGAGCACGTTATTTTAGACAAAATAAATTGAAATAGTTGAGCCTCAAATACCGTGTTAAACTGCTCCCCTGTAGTTATTATTATGTTTCAAAAATTCCTCTCTTACGCTTTGTGATGTTACTGTTTCGCTCTAATAAAAAATAATGAAAGATCCCTAACTTTATTAAAACGAACATTCTGAGCCAGCGTTAACTAAATTACGTCTTATTTCGTAAAGCCCTGCGGTTCGTATATCTTGATTTAATATATTTAATTTTGAAAAACAAAGTGAGATTAATAATCCCAGTGGATCAGAGGAGAAATATTATCTTCGCCGTTGGGAGCGACCCCGGACCGACGTCACAACTTTACATTCATTTGTGCTGTGTTTGCTTGAATCCAAATAATAATAATAATATAAATTTATTTAATTTCATTCATAGAATGAGATAATAGGAATTATTAATAGTTTTACTTTAAAGCTATGTTAGTATTTTTAATTCTTATATTTTATATCTTTAATCTTTTTTAGGTACACTGTTCATGCAGAGGTTATGTGGGACTACACTACTTTGCTCTACCCAACCTGACGATAGCCTGGAGCTCACCATACCACAGCTAGGCCCTATTATTATGCTTATATAACATTATCTTAGATTAACTAGAAAGCACTCATAAAATGATACAAATATCGACTTAAAAATAAATACCCATTTCGCATTATATCATTTTAAGTAATTAAAAATTTCCTTATCTTGACTTTATCAAGGACGATAAACTTTGCAAAGTATTATCTCAAAAGATATTTGGGCCTGTAATTAGAAGAATTCTTAGGGGCTTATTAAATTTGTAATTACGTTGTCGCTTTGGTATTGTAATGTTTCTTGTGAATTTGAAAATCAATGATTGTCGCTTAGTATTATAGTACGTACCGACTTTTTTACCTAAGTAGAATGCTTATCCGAGAATTCCCTACTTGGGACGCCTATAGCTTCATAGAGCATTTTATATCTAGGCTAGCGTAGGACATCGCAAAGAGCGACTTCAAACAGGAAACTCGATTTTCTTAGGTTAACGTTTACTTCTCTTACAATGGTACCACCTATGCCATATATCCTTTGCAACAATTAACATAATAAAACAAATTAGAAACCAGATGTTAACGAACAATCATAATATAAATAAATACGATTGAACTCAGTAACCTCTTTATGAAGTAAGTTAAAAACAGCTACCGTAAGCTACTGAAGTTGGCGTAACCACCTTTTGCTCACAGTTTTGCCGACAATAGTTGCACAACACTGGAAGTAAAGTCGCATTAAGGTTTAATGTTGTCAATTTAGAAATATACAGAATATCCGCATGTTTGACAGATATAAAACTAAATTTAAAGATTTTTTAATTTAGAGAGTGTACATCAATCGCCAGCAATGAATTAGTCACGATCCATGGCCAGTCTTTGATTGACGTCATATCGACGTCTCATTGGCGACGAGTGCAATTGTTATACGTGACCCCTTATATACGTTTGTGTTACTTATGAGATGCCAAATTCAAACCTTTTGATAGAAGCTGGGGTGGCTGGCAACATTCGGCGTGTCAAGCAATTTATTATAATAAATGAAATTAAAAGTAATATGCAAGTATCTCTGTTAATGACTGTCGGTGATGTCGGTGATGCGACATATGTGCCATTTGTTAACGCTAGCAGAAAAATATTTTGAGAGTTGATGACCTGGGTGGCAATTCGTTTGGAACGTCCAAAAAATAGTCAAGATACATGCGTTGTCTATCCTCTGTGCGAATTTAATCGTAATGTATATATTTTTATCGTGATCCAAAGGACCAACTCACCACTAATGAATTACCCCGGGTGACATACACAGCATTTGCCGCCAATCCAGAACCATTGCGGTGCCCCACTTTCTCCGCCAGCCGCCATCTTGCGTAGCCGTACGGGGATGAGTGTATTAAGTAATGGCTGGCCATAATTGTGTTAATTTGTATTAATAAACAAACTACACACGCTGCCTCTTTTCTTCTAGAAAGTTGCCGTCTGTATCAAAGTGTATATTAGATAGGCGTTCTGTTATTACGATGTTAGTATGAAATTATCTACATTTGGATATAAATGCGTACAATTTGTTTTAGTTTTGTCCCCTAAATTTGAAATGCACGTTCGGTCTCCTTTGTTCAGAATGTTTACACCTCTTCTGTCGAGAGACTAGGAGGTGGCTGACTTATAAAGCACGTCTTAAGATATAAGCGGAGAACAACGAGTTGTAAATTTATCCCTACAATTAGTCGAGCATAGAGTAAATGTACCATAGAGACGTATAAATACGTCGGCAAAGTGCAGATTCGCTCGTTTCCTTTGGAGACAAAAACCCTTGTCGCCCGGAATCTTGTGCGATGTAACGAAGCGTATGGACCACTCCGCGAATGCAGAGCGGGCTGCAAGACATAGAGTAGGTTTTTAGAGAGGAATTATTTCTTTTCAATAAATAGTCAATCGTATGTTAGTTTCATAAGATTTTTTTACGCTTAAAAGAATAAACAGGTATCGCTGGTGCCCTGTTAAGTAAAGCAACACAGATGTTTTACGACTCCCTATACAATAGACTAATTATTTGTTTTTTTTTTAATATGTGGCTCTTTATTAAGTAACATCCCGCCCATGGGTGGCCCATCACACTGCCAGTAAGCAAGTAAGCAAGTAAGCAAGTAAGCAAGTATATATAACGTAACAAAATGATTGCATTAATAAAATTATGACATCAATATTCGTTTAACGGCAGTGATTATGAAAAAAAATAATAACATCTAATATGTGTATTAAAGGTAAATGCTAAAGTGGTCATCCCTAAGGTCTCTGTAAGGTTTTACTCTGCGTGATCACATAAAGCTAAATACAGATGACGACGCGTTTCTTACGCCCTGCCTATTTCGAAAGTCACTTTGTAAATAACGCTTTAAAACCTTCATATTTTGAGAAATTATTTACGTTTTCCTAGACATTGCACTGTTACTATAAACAGCCTTTCGAATTTAATTTTGGAATTAAAACAACGAAAATATGTTGTGTTACTTCCTAAGCCGAGTAAGTAGATTTTTGACAATTTGTCAGCATAACTAAATATATACGTTTCATAAGCAATTGGTTTAGTAAGTAAATAGACAAGAACTGTAAGATTTTATATAACCCTAAAGTTTATGCAAAGTTTTGTCTTTATTAAACTATGCCTCAATATGTAAAATGGAATTTATGACTCTTTCAGACTAAAATAAGTTTAGTTTGGTAACATAATAAAGTTTATAATAATTTAATAAAGTACGATAACAAATAATAGAAACTTGGATGGAATTTAGTTTAACTTAAAACAGCATATCAGAATATTACCATTAGAAAAGAGTCAGTTCTTAATAAAGAAAACTTGTCTCATCGGATGTGCACGCCACTCAATTAACAACCTTATCTTAAGACAATAGAATATAAATTGCAACACTAATATCGATTGCAAGATAAGGTGCATGCTTCATTTGTATTCGTATAGGACAAGGACCCCAGAGATGCTCATTTTCTATTCCGTTTATAAGTACAAAGGTGAAACTTTTACATTGGAAAAAGTCATTTTATTTCAACTTAAGTGTGAGATAAGGGATATCGCATTTATGGTGGAGAGAGTTCGGATGTTTGTTCGGATTAATACTTCCAACTGAATTTCATCAATGGACGTCGAGGCAGAATATTTATTAGAAATAGAATAGAATATATATAATATGTTAAACATATGTTGTACAGGAAAACTGCTAGGAAGTTCAGTACTGCAGTACTCTTGTATTAAACATAATTTTCCTTATAAGTTAATTCAATGCATTAAATTTACCACTATTTCTACTATTCACTATTATTGAATTATCTTTTTAAATGGAAAACACATTTTCACATATTTATATCATAAACCTAAAGGTGCGAATGGAATAACAGATTTGCATCACTTAATGGAATTAGCATGTAGTATTTCCGATTTAGGGGTTACAGCGTAGTTGTTAAATTTCGCTACCCTCTTTTCTATAAGCAGTATTATTTATCAAAGATAATTTTAACGGAATAAAAATACTAGTACATAAAAATAGTAATGCTAACAGATCTAACAAACAAATAAACTACATACAAATAAAAATTGTTTAACGGATGATTGCACTCGAGATGTCGAGTCATGTTACAAATGCACATTTAGACTCCCTAAAGAAGTTTCATTTTAATATGATGCCGGCTCTCACTGCATGTTTCGCTCTGAAATAAAGCCGACAAATACATCACATAAATGTTAACGGTACGGTCTCTCTATTCAGCAGTTCGGGTGACCAATCCGTTAACTTGGGGTCTTCAATACATCAGAATTTAATATTCTTATTTCTCAACTAAATGAACTTTGATTTTATGTTTTGCATATCATGCGATAGGTCATACGCAGTTTCGTTTATCGCAAACCCTTTGGTTTGCGTGCAAAAATTGATAAACTCGGAATGATAAAACGCAGGACAGCACATTCAAGGTTTCACGAGTGTTAATAGCGGCATTTTTTTGCCAATCGCAAAAAAATGAATTTATGTTAAACGAGTTTTATTATTTGTTAATATCCTCCTGCTCCTCCTCCTTAACACTTTCTTAACGAAACTAGGGTAGTTGACAAAATATTTTCATTTGTTTTAAAATATTTATCAAACGTATCGTATTACTTAATATATAAATCTTTGACCTTAATTAATAACAACTCAATCAACCAAACAGTAGTAATCATTTTTTATGAGAGGTATCGGTCGATGGTTGAGATTGATTTGTTCAGCAATGCGGGGAAATCATCATACTTTTACCCAAAAAATTATTAACGTTTTAAATATCTCCGTAAAATTATCAAAGTATCTTGGCAAACGTTAGTAGAACACGTCATGAGGCTGTGCTGGCACAAAATCGATTGAGGCCAATAAATATGGTTTTATTTTAAAACTTTTCGAAGAACTGCAGAGACAACGCGATGTCGCGCGATATTATTATAGCTCAAAACACATTAAGCTGTGTATTTATGGCGAATTGTTTATTCTATATTACATTGAAACATAACTTTGGTGATCGGAAAAAACTTTAAACGCTAGAATCGAATTTTTTGGTTAGTATTTTTGAGATGAATTATTTTAAAGAGTATTAAAAATAACATTCCTTAAATACTGTTACACTGTGTACTTTAATATTTATATAACTTGTGTGCATAGGAATTTTCTGTATTTACGAGATATACACCGGCGTATACTACGTCGCACTGGCGTGGCGTAGCAAACTTGGAGTATATCTACGAGGGGGCTACGAGACTACGCAGAAGAAAGTTAACATCCCAACAAAACAAACATGACCCGTTCTAGAACGGGTCATGTATTTTTTTACATGGCACTAGTGCCATAAAAATCCTGTCAAGACCACAACGGTAAAATAATTAATATGGCAACAGATACAATAAAATTAGTAACAAGGTATTTATAATAAAGTCGGTTACCTGCTTTAATAGATATTGATGATGATTGGATTTCATAACTTGGTACGGCATAAGACGGGTTCGGCTTTTACGAGATATATGTACTATGATATTTTTGATACGGTCATATAATGTGCTCATATAAACTAAGGAAAGTAGCATATTAATAATGTTAAATGCCGACATACAGACTGTGTTATTAGTACTGAACCTAGAAAATAATAGCATGTCAAAGCATTATTGTAGTAGCACCTCTTTCTATATTCAATAGAGCTTATGTTGTACATTCTTTAATGTTTTCTAAAAATATATATTCATCTATAATGAATAATACATTAATTTGTACTTTACTGTATAACAAGTTTTTATTTGGTAAGTGAAAGAGAAAAAATGCCTTATGATGTGAACTGGAAAATGGGAGAACATGGCATAAATTAAGATCTCGAATCTTGCCGAAGAAGTGAAGAACGATGCATTTATTGCATACACAAACACACACACACACACACACGTATATATATATATATATATATACATATATTCATACGATACCATTTTTTTATAAATTAGTTACGATCAATCATTGAAATTATATTTATATTATTTAAATGACCTAATTTTCATAGGTTAATTTGGTGGATTATTTATTGTGGCATTTCCACTTTGATTCGGAGCCTTCGAAACGCGATGAATTAAACTGTTTGCTAAAAAAATATTCAGTAAACATTATTATTAAAACAATAAATTTAAAGCTAATTAAGACGACGCCACATAAATTAATTCTATAGTTATACTACGGAATAAGGCACGCTATTTTATTTAAAATAGATCATAGTTGTATTTTGAAATAAAACGAGCGGAAAGCTTGCCATGTCAGTCGTTGGTTTAATGTGATTCAGCCGCTTGAGGTTTACGCGTTATCTACTGCTATGTGGTGGACGTTGGACTTTTACGATGGGGCTATGAATGTAGCGATTAACTATAAGTTTAATATAACAAAAAACAATAATTTACTCTATGATTACCGCATTACCACAGACGATAATTCGATCGAACTTTAAAATTACCTGAGAATATACGAGTATATCGGTGGTTGATTCACATATGTTTAATTATAGTATCATTTATCTTACAAACAATTTCTATTCTCTGAATATTTATAAATTTTTAATTCAAAATTCGTGAAATTAAAAAAGTGTGTGTTTTAATACTTAAGAAGCCATATAGAGATGATGTGCAAGGGTCTTAAGTGAATACGGGCTGCGGCAAAGAGCAATTAAAATCTTTATCAAAGAACCCGTAAATTTTATAGCCACATCATTAAACTTTACTGACCAGCGTCGACACGAATCCCTCAGTTCTCACGTGGATGTTGCCCCCTGCTCTCTGGTGGATACTCCGGTGTAAACGGGGGCAAATGCCCCCCCAGGGGTATATTATGACATCAGTTATGTATTTCTCTCACACTGGTAATGGAAAAGTTTTGTCAACCTCACATTATGGACCATAGTTTTGATCCCTTGTTAGCGTACTGCGATTATGATTATGTAATGCCATTTTGAGGTTATTTTGTTATAAACTTTTTATGTGCAAAAATGAATTATTAAATTATATTGATATTGAGCAGCTTTGGTAAATAAATCATCGTTCAGAAACTGAGTGATATCATCTTAGTCTTCGATGCAGACTTTAGGTAAAAAAAGCCCACCAAAATAAAACATGTTAAAAATGCACAATTTTCGCAATAAGTCCTTTAAAAGGTATGACGACTAATCTAGACCAAGTCGGTTAATTCACTGTACCAGTCTACGACAGCAGTTATCCGACCACTATGTTATAATTGACGCTATGTTAGTGGACTAAGATTATTATATTGAAACTAGCTGATCCGGCAAACGTTATTTGCCATACATGTGATTTCAATTTTCAATTAATAAATAAAAAATAAGGGTTGATCGTAGAAGGGTGAAAATTTAGGATTGTATGTATTTTTCAATGTTGTATCATAAAAAATAGAAACTAAAAATTTTGTCTAAAACATAAAAAAAAATTAGGGGTGGACTACCCTTCACATTTAGGGGGATGAAAAGTAGATGTTGGTCGATTCTCAGACCTACTCAATACGCTCACAAAGTTTCATGAGACCGATTCTCAAGCCGTTTCAAAGGAGTTCAAGTTCGAACCCCGTGACACGAAAATTTTATATATATTGTTATATATTAGTAATAAATTTAACACTAAAACGTACTACGATAAATGACATATATCTGTAAATGGGTACAAAGAGCCAGTGAGATACTTCACTCAGTGACAAAAGAACTTAGACTTGCAGTGATTTCCAAACTACATTCAAATTTAGAACGTTTTTTTTCCACAAAGTTACAAGGGTTTGAAATTAGCCTGATTGGCTTCGAACGAAGTATACTACAGCCGTGTCTTTTTTGCTTTACTTATTTCTGTGCGCTCAGATTAAAGAATCAGCTATGGATAAGACCTATAAGGTATAACGATAGTCGATGTTTATGCTATTTGAAAGCTATTGTACTAGTCATAAATATTTCCTTAGCTTATTTTTCTTGCTAATTATGCTATTTGAAGTTTATTGTAATATTGTTCAAATAGAGTACACCGATAAAAAAATGTGAAAAGATACATTTATCCATGCGTACGTAGTTTGTACATCCATTTCATTACGGAATTCGTGCAGTCGAAATTTCTTGAAATTGAACACAGATCGCAAGGAAATATTGTCAATTCCGATTTTAATAAAAAGTAACTGTGGAATGTCCGAGTCGACAGTACGATCAAATTCGAAGCTAAATTACGGTGTATCTTGTGAGTGGCAAGCGTGTGTACATTTTTTGCTTTTATAACATAAGGCTTAAAGGCTAGCATTAGTAGTAGCAGTAATAAAATTTAGTACTATACATGTATTCTCTGAAATGTTCTACATCTATTTACTTACTATTACTTAAACATGCATATTCAGTCAGTGTACAACTAAAGATATCTTTAGTCAAACTTCAACGAGGTTTGTGTATCGCAAGTACATGAGTGGATAATGTTAGACGTTAGTTTGCTTAGTTAAATATAGAAACCAAAGATAATAAAAAACGTAGTATTATCTTTCTTACTTGTAAATTAACGTGTTACATAGAATACTTTTACCGTACTTCATAAAAAAGTATCCCAATTCACTTGAATCGCGTTATTCTGTCACTTAGACTCCACCGAAGCACTCGGTTGGAGTAAATAAGATTTCCTATACAAAAGTCCTTCGGGATTCTTTCCGAATTAATCTTTTAATGCCTACCCTTCTGCGGGGATGATGAAGTAATTAATTTAGTCTTTTTTGTTTGCAGATGGTTTTAAGATGACCATTGAATTCCATTTACCTTTTTTCATTCAAACAAAATTTGAAGTGAAACTGGATATTACGGAAGATTTATTTTGTTTGTCATAAATAAAATTAAAAAGTTTGTAATATCCGTAGAATAAATGATCATTTGATTGTGTATATACGCAATCGTAATATAAATTTTATTCGCTCCCACCATTATAGGTGAATTCTTTCATAATTCTTAAACTTGTGTAAATAAAACCTCTTTGTAAGTCCTGGCATGTAAATAAAAAAATGACGATCGCCAGCGTATGTCAGACAGACAAGAAAAGAATTGTAATATATTAATTTTTCGTGAACATTATTTGCACATGTTTTAAAAGTATTTTATTTGAATTTTAAATATTTTGTATTATATTGTAAATAACAAAAGGGTTTTATTCACTGAATTAGTGATCACCAACCCGCATTAAACTTATGACGCATATAAAAGTATTTTGATTTAAAATATAAAGATTAGATTTTCCTCCCTACAATATTAATTATTTTATGTTACTTATTAAACCTATCACGTAGGAAAAACTGTAAGAACTCAATTGTCTTGTAGAGAAAGTTTTCCCAATATCGTGATTCGAGGATGCCCGTCACGATAAATTTAATATTTATTATATGCGATACATGATGATACATAGGGTGCTTGATATTACAACAGGTTTAGCTGAGCCTTCATTCATATAAGAATCATCAGCATATTCTAAAGATATAGTTGTTAAAATGAAAATGGAACTAAACAATCTGCATCACTGTGAGACCAGATCTGTGTTAGTTCCAACGCCGTAGTGCACTGAAAAATAATGCTCATATCTTACATATTACATTATAATTCAAGTTAGAACAATTTTATCAAGAGCCACATGAAAGTTTTAATTATAAACACAATGATTGAAAAAATGTATGAATAAATCTGATCTCAAACTGTCACGACTTTCGTGACAGTTTGAGACGTTTTATATCGTAGATAGCTTTAAGTTAAAAAAACAACACCCCTATATAAAAGGTCATATATTGAACGCCAATCACGAAAGTTTCATCGGAGACTATTCTCAAGTCGGCGGCGCGTAACAATGCTGCTCATTGGGCCGAAACACGTTACATTTGTAGGCTAATAGGCGCCTTTTGTTCAAGTTTTACGTAAATATTATTAACGAGAAACTTTTTTTGTATCCATTTATTCGTCACTGAACATTGTTTATTAGGGTTTATTATTCGTAAAAAGTGTTGTGTTAAGAGTTTTTTTAAGCGTAAACTTTCGCAATGTTATATCATGTGTTGAGCTAGAAGTCTTTCTAGAAATCAATGATGTTCCACCAAAAAAATAAGTTTGGCACTATCGGCTGGATAGCCAAAACAAAATATTAAAATTGTTCCCAATTTTACGATATATTTTAATTTTATAAGCAAACGATATTCTAAGATTTAATATCTTCAATATTAAGAGAATCCGTTACTTATAACAAATATGTCTTATAGAGAACCAGATCACGTAATCGGTCTGCAACAATCAGTATGCAGCGAGCGTCGACCGATACCGTATCTTAGGTTATTAATATCGAGTCTCATTTTTTTCATTAAATCCTACTGTCTTATCTAAGCATCCATATTTTATATTAGCCCATATTCTTGTAGATGTTGGGTTTACAAATATCTTTATTAATAAAGCGATGTCTGTATTGAAAGCTAAGGCACTGAAATTGAGCGAGAGTAGTGTTTGTTTGAACTTATATTGAATTACAATATTAGTTAAAATAAATATTATACAGAAATAAAACTCCTGCTAAAGCTATGAAAACTATGAAGTAGAGGATAATATACAGTTACTCTAACTATCTTATATAGAAATATATTATTTATTTTTGTAATAATAATAATTGATAGACTTACGGTCAGATATGGAGGGTCGTCCGGATCAATCGGATAATCTGATCGATTGGGAGAATTAGTTGTCTGTTACAAAATAAAATATATATAATACGTTGGGGATAAAGTCTTTTCGCATTCAGTATGTATGAACTTATAATAAAGTCTGTTTTACTATAAAATTTGTACCTGGCTTGTTTTGGTATTCTTAAAAAGATTTAATTTTAATTACCTAAGACAATTCCACCTTGGAAAATGGGTGATTTTCATTTGTTTTTCTTATGGTTAAAATGAGTGAGTGAAGAAATTAAATGTTAAAATGTAGACATACAACACAAGCCGCGAAAATTATGATGTTCATGGACTTTATGCAGTATCCGTGAGAGTGGCGCAAATTCGGTTTAGGCGTTACCAATCTGGATATTTTGATATCAAAGATGCACGTCGCTCTGGTCGCCCCGTTACGGACAAAATTGATGGCATTATTTAGTTGGAGCAAGATCGGCATATTAGTTGTTACGATGAAGATGGAGAACTGGGACTTCACAGCGGTCTTTAAAATAGTTTTAGCGCATTTGAAAAAGGCTATTAATTACGACTTAGGGACCTTCAAGAAAAGAGCGTATAATCTTAGAAGCCGGCAACGCACTGGTGAGGCCTCTGGCATCGCGAGTGTCCATGGGCGGCGGTATCACTTAACATCAGGTGAGCCTCCTGCTCGTTTTCCCCCTGTTTTATAAAAAAAAGGCTGGATACACTAATAAGCTCGACATTTGGCCTCATGAGATGACTGAAAGAAACCCTAACCGTGTACTCATTTGTGATTATTTATTAATGTCGTAATAAAACAGAACAATTTTTGAAGAAGTTGATAACTGGTGATGAAAACTGGATCATGACAAGAACGTGCGATTAAGATCTTGGTCCACAAGATGATGCTTTTTTTTTTTTTGCTTTGTTTTATAAATGGTATACATTGTTTAACTGTTAGGGTGGAGGAGAAGGAAAGAAGCGGCTATTTGATACCTTCTTGTTTCCTTCTCCTTTACATTGGTATGGTAGTTTGTTACATATGGTGTTTAACCAAGGAGTCGCAGTCCTTGTTTGAAAAGAAAGTTATACAATACTAAGTGAGATATTATTAATTTAAACAAGAATTTGTGAAATAGCATACGCAGATGCTTTTACTACATTTTAAATTTAGAGAATCAAAAAGAAAAAAGATGAGGTGAACAGAAATATGTTAAGTTTATACATTTAAATTATCTTACATTAAGAATTTAATTGGTATTCGCAGATACCTGTGAATTTATCTACTTTAGTGTAAATACTGAGTTTAATGAAAAAAAATCACAGATGGTGATATATTAATTAGGCTTAGCATTCGCAGATGCTATAAAAAATGCCTTTTTATTATTTAGAGACGGAAATGAGAGTAAGAGTATTGACATTGTATGACTAAATAAACTATACTGGCATACGCAGATGCCTTTATTGCATAAATTTGAGATTATGGTCATGTGCAGTTTCTTTACTGGGGCTGATGAGATGATTTTTATTTTATGAGAATATTTTTATGTTCGGTATTTCCTTAGGCAGTGTCAGGTTTACATCACGAGAGCAATGCCAAGACCTCACCACACTCTTGACTTATGAATTGTACAACTGTGAAAGACTCTCTCTCTGCAGCTGCGACACTTATTTTGACAATTAACATCTTTTGTCTTCAGTCTACCGTGACCACGCACACTGTAAAGCACGCGACGAAACGTCGGGAAAATTTAAAATAATAAATTTTGTAAAATAAATAACTTAATCCGTTAACAAAGTGTTTTTCTTTAAACTCTGAAAGAATAAATTACGAACTGAACTAGTAATTGAAACGGTATGTTCAAATACAACATTGGGCCCACTTATTTGTTTTAATCAAAAACTGCTTATTTTATCTATTCTTTAAATGCGAAAATGCCCTGCATTGTAAAGCATTTACTAAAATTGTCTCCAAATCTTTTTAATGAGTCGGAAATAATAAAGAAGCAGATTGGATATAGACGTAAAATATTATTTTAATTAAAACAGTGGAAGTGAAACCTCGCAAATTGAATTATAATTAAAATCTTTGTGATTCATACCGTAGATTATAAGGTGAATTATTACCTCAATAAATGAGGCTTGAACGTACATTGAAAGTTTAAAATGAGAAATCTTATAAGTATGTATGAGTTACTGCGTAATTGAATTGTTTTATAGCAGTATTCCACATATAAATTAAGCTAATTCAGGTACAGTATGGACTTCTGAATGAGATATAATAATTTTCTACAGTAAAAAGTATTGAGAGAGCTTGCACGAAACGATGTCTTCAAGGTCATTTCAAATGAAAAGAAAATATTTTTACTTAATTATAATAAGTTAAACTGACTGTTACTCTTTTAATAAATATCTGAGGTGATATCGTATAACAACGCACTGAATAATACTCATTGGCAATGATTTGATGGAAATAAAGCATTAAGGTTTAATAGGTTCAAGGAATGATCAAGTTAGAATTCTTGGAATTATTCTATATCATATACATACACAAAGAACAAAATATGATTACTCTAGGAAGTCAAATCATATTCTTAAACTTTGTCAAAATATATTATTCGGCTTTTTGTACAAAGTCGTAGGGGAGCTAAACCCGATTACGTCTTAATATAACTAAAGAACTAATCATAAATCAATCGTCCAAAGAACTAAACAAAAGAAAGCTATTCATTGAGTTAGAACTCGAAAGAGCTACTTTATTTTAAGAAACAATAGGTACTAATTTAACTTTAGCTCGCACAAATCCTTTAAAAACTGTTATTTTTAACCCACTTTCAATTGGTTTCTTAGCAAAGAGTTGAAGCATAAGTCTACCACAGGTTATAGATTTTCTATAGTAGGTTCTATTGGAATATGATTAGAATCTAGTATCATGTCTGGAATTATGTATTAATATTGTACAGGTATGTATATTATCTATTAATTGGAAATATGTACTTAATTTACATTTTTTTAATCCATTTAAATACTGAATTGTAATAGACTAATTATTTTCTTCTTATTTAGGAAAAAAGTATATTAACAACTTGTTTTATACCATACGGTACAAAAATAAATATTTCATCACTAACATAGTAATAAACTGTTTTTTAAGTTTTTTACGTATTGTTTCCACAAGCCGCAATTTATCAGCGATGAATGGAGGACGGAGATGCATTTTAGAGAAGTCTTTTGTGAAGGCACAATAAATGTCCTTCCATTTGACGTTGGAATTGTCCTTTTTGAAGCTAAGCTGAATGATGACATATCCCGTTCATGTTCTATAAGCCTGGTACAAAGGCCGTATTTAGAAATTTGTTACATTGAAATCAGCACTATTGTGTTTACTAGTTAATAGGACACATGAAACCATATAAGTGTGGGTGATATTAATACGTTAGATAAACATATTTCAAAAATAAAGATTTTTAATTTTTGCAATGATCTTTAAATTTTAATTTAGGTTTAATATAATTAGGTTTAATCAGACAAACATATGGATTATATTTATATAAAGTGCTCGACCATATCAAACCGTTTATTTTGTGAGATATGCAATCTCTGTAATCGTGAGATATCTTCAAAATATCATATTACCTGCGATATTCTATTACATAAAAAGCTCCAATTGAAATATGTATTTCCAGTAAAAGCTCTTCAGCAATTATGTTTACATAATATTATTCTCTCTATATTCGATTTAAGTCGCAGGACGGGTATAATCTTCTGTGATTATTACCCATATGCTTAGAGAATAAATAATTATTGTTATAAAAAATATTATGCAAAGTATCCCTTTACTAATACAAAATAAAGCAGATATGTTAACAACGAATAAATTTATATTCTTGGAATATGTGAACTGTTAAGTTTATAATTGACAAGCATTTAGATATTTAATGTAGTATGTGCAAACAGTTATTATAAATTAGTGGCCATGAATCAATATAAAGATTTCAAGTCGCGGCAAAGGCTATTTTCATGTGCTCAAAATGATGAAGAAACTGTCACTAAAGCTTTAAAGTTAGTATAAAATCAAAAACTAGGAATCTCTGGGTTGTTGAGAATGTAAAACGAAAGTCGGAGCGATAATATATTTCGTATTATCAAATCGAATGACGAATCGTGTTGTGTTTGTTATAAAATACAGGTACTGCTTACCAATCTCTCCACATCTCTCAGTATCTTCAATAATTTAGTACGAAAATTTTCCGTTTGGTCATAAAATTTATATATGTTTTTCCTCATACATTGAGCTGGTAATTCATTAGAGTAATGAATATTATTGGAGTGGCTAATTAAGTAACGCTCTTCGACTGACCGCTGTCACTATTGAACCAATTTCTGTAATTAACTACCGAGGTATATTCCCAGAGGCAACAAGTAATACCGCATATTGGAAGTGGTATAAAACGAATATTTTAATAAATGTATGTACTCGTATTATATTTTTATTAGAGTTTAACTTGTGATACATGGGATTTTGCATTAAGTTGTACAGCTTTAAATCGTTTTGTATTTCGATGAAACTGTGTGACGCAGCTTGGTATTGTACTATTGGTCTTACTATAAAAAATCATTCAGAAATAATCGAGCCTTATTAACAACTTGAACCACAAACCACACAATTATTAATTTTAGGTAAGCAACATAATTCTATTGATCTCCTATAACTTGATCCAACCCTGTAAGGGATCTCAACCTGACAAAGCATATATTTCCCGGAGAGAATTACTAGATTCCCGGAATCAGGTGAGACCATGCTATAGATCTTGTTATGATGTCGTTTGATTCTTCTCTGAATGTGTATATTCAGTAAGTATTTTCGTTCTTAACTTCTTTCTTTCGTTGTTCACCCAGTTTCTGAACAACGTCAACGTTATAATTTCTAATAAATTTTTAAATATCAAGTGTTAAGCTTTTGCAAATATTGCATCAAAGCACCGGTACTACAATTAAACTATCATTTCAATATTGGTGGCTGAATTCCAAAATACAAGCTTAGTGTAGGCCAGTTTTTTATGTTTGCATATTTTTCTGAAGTAACCTTTAGAATGCCGTTTCGATGTAATCTTTGAGTAACATAGACTATTTTGATCAAAAGAAATATTAGGGGATCTTAATAATTCGTCAATAATGTAAATGCTGTATAATATGTATATCGGAAACAAATGATGTTAGAAAAAGATGTTCTACAATTTAAAATATTATCATTGCCCTATATCCAGCTATTGTAATTATTTCATTGTAACTACTTTTAAATTTTAACCTTAGATTGTAATGCCCTTATATTAATCAAATAAATTAATTCATTGTATTCAAAACTCTTTGAATACCTGAAAATTATTCAAATCGGACATTCTATTCAAAAGATATTAAAAGTTAAAAAGACATTCTATACAGCCAATATTAGCGAAGAGAAATAATCGAGTTTTATTTACAAAATTGAGTAGAATATGATTTAAGTCAATTATATAACGTATTTTAAAGCAACACGATGTAAATACCAAAAATCTACGTAAAAATACAATTCGTAATGGATGATTAACCTGAAGAATCGTAATGGAAACTCCATCCATGGCATCCATCTAATATAAATTTTAATCTAATATATAAAATTCTCGTGTCACAATGTTCGAACTTGAAGTCCTCCGAAACGGCTTGACCGATTCTCATCAAACTCTGTGAGCGTATAAAGTAGATCTTAGAATCGGCCAACATCTATTTTTCATCCCCCTAAATACTAAGGGTATTCTACCCCTAAATTTTTTATTTTATTTTTTATACAAAATTTTTAGTTTCTATTTTTTTATGATACAACATACAAAAATTATACAATCATAAAATTTCACCCTTCTACGATCCATCCTTATTTTGAAGAAGAAGAATAAAAGGTGAAGAAGAATAGGAGAAGAGGAAGAGGAGAAGAAGAAGAGAAGAAGAATAAAAGAAGAAGAGGCGAAGAAGAGAAGTGGAAAAAGTAGTCTCATCTTATTCTTCTTCTCTTCTTGTTTTCTTCTCCTCTTCGTATTCTTCTTCTCCTCTAATTCTTCTTCTCTTCTTATTCTTCTTCTCTACTAATTCTTCTTCTCCTCTTTATTCTTCTTCACATGTAGGCAAAACAACTTTTGCCGTATCAGCTAGTTTATTTATAATTTTAATTTCTCACTCACCTTTTTGGGTATATTTAAATAATATATACCGAACTCCTATTCTCCGAAACCGAACTCCTAAATATAATTCCCTCCATGAAATATACTAAAATTACATCGTAGCAAAATAGTCGGAAAGAGAAATTAACTGTTTTCAATTTATGATAAAACTAATTTTTAAATACTACAAGCTCGCTCGCGTCCAATTATTATTACTTTCTCCTTTGTGGACGATAGTTTATAAATTCAATTTCGTTTATAAACAACAAATTTTGTAAAACATATTATTTACAACATAACAACGTTATTATTCACCAGTATGAAATTATATAGGTATTGTTATAAGTAATAAGAAATTTGCCACTATCCTCTTATTTACCTTTAAAAATACCAAGATGGCGGCACTAATTAGGCATTCATTTTTAAATTTTACTTTCAGTGTAATATGTATTTACCATTACCTTGATTAAGTTGACGTAATTAAGAGGCAACCGACTCATTAAGTAGTAATTTAGTCGGTTCGGAGGCTTTCTCGATTCTCTCAAAGACCAAGATTGTATGGAATTCAGAGCGATTACTCTGGCGTGAAAATTCAATAAATCCAAAGGGCGAGGTTAAGTTTTTAGTATAACTAATTGAATTATATTGAAACTATAATTAAAAATCTTATTAAAACGATATTAAACTCAAAGATTTATTTATTTTAATATATTTGTCCTTTTTTCTAATAACGAAAGAACGAACGAAAGAACCTGTATTTCTAATAACGAATCCGACTAATAGATATTATAACCGAGAACGTTTTATAAATTCCAATAATACAACACTTATTAAGATTTTCCCTTAAGATAAGAGTCTCTCTTAAGATTTTCTTTTTGTATGTAGAGAAGAAAGATTGAATTGTTTTAAATCAGTATAAGTACAGATACGTCTTATTCACCATATAATTTACATCAAAGACATCAGTATTGTCTCTTCTTACTTATACAATGAGGTCCATCATTTTACCTGCATAATTTTGAGAAAGTGACGTCCACTACTGTATATACTGTATGTTTTAAAATATAACCATACACACGTTACCACGTTATATTCATCGCAATTATACCAAAGCAAATTCGTTAAAAATGTAAAACATTCTAATATGAGCAACTAGTGTTCACGCAGTGTTGGCCGCGACTCTGAGCGGTGCTTGTAATGCCATGAATTTAATATTCTCCAACACGCATGGAAGGAATGTGGAGCACTAGGAACGATATATTAATTAATGTGTACTATTTTAATTAAAACCAATTTTAATTTAATCTACGTAATTTTGGCTTCCATGTCTAAAATCAAATAGCGACGAATACCGTAACGTCACATGTCTCAATTGTTTATACTATATCATGTTACATGTATCGTTTATATGCCGACATTAAGATATTTTCGTAACGTATAATATATAATGACTAAATATTATATTTCTGCATAGAAAATTGGCGGCAGCCTCATCTGAATCACGATTGCCGTGGCAAAATCTATGCGGGGAATATTTCTAAAACATATTTCGAAATGTTCACAGGGTCTGCTCGCGGGTTCAAACAATGATTCACCATTAGTAATATTTTTTTATAAAATATATATTTTTTTAGTATTATTATAATATAATTAACTATACTTAATGTGTAACTAGAGCACAGAGGTTTCGCTTTGTTACGGTGAAATAATTTTTATTGACATAGTTCATGTTAACTTATTCACACGATTTTTCTGTCTCATTTGATTTTCATAAATTTAACCATCGTAACATCATAATTATTATTAATTTCCAAACAGATACGTTGTGACCGCTAATTAAAATTTACTATTAATGAGGCTTTGATAATATATGCTTGAGTGAATTTGTTAATTTGTTACGTGTAATTATCAAACTGTACGAAAAATGTGGGTTTTATTACACAGCTATTAAGCGGCCCCAGGTTAACATTATTTACCTACCGACGGCTACTCCGAAAAAATAACCACATGATATCACCTCCATAGATATGGGTGTGGTCTTGTTTTAGTTTGAATATGAGTAAATAGTGTTCAAAAGCCCCGGACCTAGTCTTGATCTACGCCATATGGAGTGGGATGGGCCTTTGCTACCTACTTTACATGCCGCTTTTAGATCTTAAACATTATTGTTACTTCGGCTGTTACGCCCCCTATATAGTACTTGTCAACCAAATCAAGTAGGTATGATCAACCTTCGGTGGAGACAGTGAAAATTGCCTGAGATATAAAGTATAAGTCAAGCAGTCAAAGGGATTTCTTTTGATTTCAAAACAATTGCATTCGAGTATACTGAGCCTAAATGAATACATTCATCTATCTTAAGGAATCATTTGAATATAAACAAAGCAAAGGTTTGAAATATATTGCAAAATTTTTGAATTTCCTGGATGTACGAAAATTGTATTGAGTTTGAGGATATTCTATGTTCTTATAGCAGGTAAGAATTAGGAGACTGTCTACTACCAATCCCAGTTTTTTTACTTTTAAAATTTAAAAAGTGGTTATTTCAATTACTTTTACCCATAATACAATCCATATAAATTCCTTACCGTAGAGCTAACCAACCGCGTGCGAAATCTGGTCGTTCCTAAAATACTCGCAATATACCTAACTACTTGAGTGGATTTTCTTGTGAGATAAGGTGGAGTCACCAATATGAATAAAAAAGAAAATTTGAATAATTGAGTGATCAATTAAAAAGTTATACATATTTAAAAAAAATTGATGAAGCTTTAATACGAACTTTTATACAAATTAATTGGCAGGTTAATATTCATGCGGAGAATATTTATAAAGCAACAAAATATCAAACAAATTGCTTTTAATTTGAGTGCTTTATCTCCGCTATGTACGCGGTTTTGAGAGTTTATTAAAATATTGTTGTAATAGTTGTTAACGTTTTTAATTATTTATTTTATATGTTTAGTTATAAATTCATTACTTTATTTCAAAAAGACCAGTTTGTCAGCATTAACTTTTTTAATTTTATAAATAATTTACATTTATAAACTTAATATAATTATAACTTAGTATAATAAAATTTGGCTTCACATAAATTTTAATCATATATCTCTCAGTCGTCAGGGGTCCTCCGGTGATGCTCAGTGTTTGGGTGCCTCCAACGACTGTCATTTACTATTGACTTTAGAATCTATAACCATTTACTTTCTAAATCATACCATAAAATGACTTTATTTTACCTTCGAAGAAGCGCTTCCAAATATTACGAGAAATCTTTAAAATTATTCTATTCCCATTTAACTTTAAATATAACAATTTTCAATAATACATTACCGAATTAAAATTTAATTCACAGATTTAGTGGTATCAAATTAATTTTTATAAAGGCAAGCCGCAAACTGGTACGGTTCCCTGCCGTTGACTGATTCATATTAATATTGGCCGACACCAAATTTGGTACTGGTTGATCTGCGGTTTTATTTTCCTCATTTCAGCTATAAAGCTTTATTAATTCATCATTTGATGCCATTAAGTAATTTTGTAAATTTATTCATGTGATCCTAGTTATGAAGATTTTTATAGACTTTTAGTAGGAGTAGGTGTTCATCATTCACTCTACCGGCGAAACATTTCTGGACGCAAAAAACGAAAGAATAATTCTTCTATCTAGAATCGAATCCAGGACGTTAGAGACCATATGCGCTGGCTGAGGTTTTCTGTCTACATAAACTAATTATTATTCTGTCGGAACTTCAAATCCCGGAACTTTTTTCTTAATATATATAATGTGTATTTTTTAATTAGAACAGTATATTTAAATCTACTAATAAATCTTCATGCACCTAAGAAACACAATTAGCATTGCTGGGATTATTGCATGCGCATCGTATACCTGCTGAATGCAATATGCAATTAGGATTTACATATATTATTATAATACAGCGGCTGTGCAACTGGGGTAGTTTTATTAATATAAAGCTTTCTCGGAACATGATCGAACAGCGTGCCAGTTCCTTTATTTATATTTAAAGACCTTCAAGAAAAGAGCTTACAGGTATCTGAAAGGCCGGCAGTGTCCATGGGCGGTATCACTTAACATCAGGTGAGCCTCCTTAAAAAAAGTCTGTCTCTTAACTGTGACTGTCAAATCATCATAAAAACTTGACTATATTAAGTAATAAATTCATTGTCTAAAGAAAAATTAATTGACGATTCAACAAAAAGTCAAACGTTACATGAATTTACGACTATTTCCTTTAACGTTCACACCACAGTTTCATTGCTCATCTCATCAGCTTACTATGTTGTAGATAGTAAAACTGCGAAATAGCAATCTTTTGCCCAATACCATACACAATTACCGAGCCTTTTTTTTTTGAATAGCTATAATAATTTGCTCACATCAATACAATAAAAAATAATATCATAATAATATAGCAGATGTTCGAATAAAAGTCAGAAGGAAACATAAAACGCATCATAAACCAAGCCAAGCGTTTGAATCATGCCGGGATTAGCAGCGAGAAGATCCCGGGATAACGGGAGTGGGATCTCATCCTGGGAACTAAGCCCGCGTTATTATTGTAAACGATACAATAGAGTCGAGTGCTGTTTAAGGAAATTTTAATAATTTAATCAGAGTTCAAATGTTAACATCATCACGTCTAAGAGTCATCGTTGGCTTTCCATACTATTGGCGTAACTGTAACAACAAATGGTATTTAAGGTCTCTTCCTGGAGGAATTTCAACAATATGTCAGAATATAAATATAGATTAATAGGTAACATATAACCGATGTTATTATGCAGTTTTTGTCGAAGTGTTAGTCTAATTTGTACGTACTACAGTAGTAAGTGACTCAATGTGTATAGATAGGTCATAGGACTCTGAATTCATTTCAGAGTTTCAATCATGAGCCATTGATTGAAACTCTGAGCCAAACTTTGGTAGGTTTTACTATTAAATTTTCTATAAAATTCCAACCATTGAAAGTTGCTAGAAACAAATGAAAAAATAAATTTAACTTAAGTATTGCTTCTTAACACAAAAATTCTCTGGCAATCTACATGTTTTATACGAAAAGAAAGTCAATAATAGTACTGGTTTCATAAATGCAAAGCTTTATTCGTTGAATAATAACAAAACAAGAGTAAAAAGCAATTATTTGTGATTCAATAGCGGTATTAGAAAAATCATTAAAACTTCGCAAACTTTTTCTGAGAATTAAAAAGCCATTGAGAATTCCCCGTCCGTATCTCGCTTAGCCTTTATATTCGATGCGATTAAGATATAAACACACGGAAGATATTTCTTGTCCATTGTCTTGATTCTATAAAATTATGTCAAAGAGTCGTTTGTCAACCGTTTGTCTGTATAAAATTGAAAGGAGCCTATGTTTTTATAAGTGATAGTAGGTAATCAATAATCATTACTAATTGGCCGTAATTATTTTCTGAAACGTAATTACCATTGAGTTAAATTTAAGACGAATATTTCACGAAACTTCATCTTAAATTTTCTTTAACTTTCTTTATCTTAATTTAATTTTTTTGCGAAAAAAATTTTATCTTAAATTTTGTTGTCACATTTTGCCGTCGTATATTTTCAGTATAACAGCTATTGTTGGTGTAACCTGCAAACGGCAGTTAGTTACAAAGACATAGATTACTTAATAGTGGTTTAAAGAAAAATTAAGTTTTTATTCTGTGTAATTACTGAGTGCTTCTATCTTAATAACTTTAAAATTAAATAAATAAATTAATAATAATAAAAATTAAATGCTTGTATCCAATTTACTATATAATATATATACTATATAATATAATAATACTACTTATTCGTTTTCATTTGATATAGAATACTCATTACACGTTGCATTTTATCAGCGCTGCAATATATTAACACACTTTCAAAGATATAACTTCGTCTACCCAAGTCAGTGCTGACCGTCGATCGAACAATATTTAAATATAAACTGTCATCAGAGTGCTGACACCATATGGTATGCCTTAATTAGCATATTATTAAGGAATGTAAAGTGTTCAAACACTCCTTTATAGTATTTCAACCTCACTGTAATTTTGATGACGACAACAAATAATTTTTCATTATTTGAATGATAATATATTAATAATAACATCGCAATTTTTCTCAATTAGAACAACAACTAAAAGTGCTTTAACTATTTTAATAAAGTTCACTAACATATGTTTGATACGTAATAAAGTAGCAAATGTTAATGTTGTGTGTAATAATTATTGAATAGGAATGTTATTCACCTGAGATTCATATTAATGAAAAATTTTAGCTTTTTTTGTAATTCTATTATTATTTAAGCTATTATATTATCTTTATATCTATTATATCACTGAAATGCAACCTTTAGGTCTATATAAAATAATTTCTTTATAAACTACAAAGATTTTACATGCCTTAATTCCTTTAGTTAACTTATAAATAACTCACGTGAGAAGCTATATTTTGTGGTTTAATCTTGGTTTGACGAAGTACGTACGAAGTTACAAAATTATCTTCGTTAGCCTACTTTAAATGCAAAGTAAACCATCCTTTAAATATCACAGTGTATTTTGAATAGTAATACTCCGACGCATTATAGCCATTACTTTTAAGTTATAATTTTTTTAGTGTCTCTTAGAGAACAAATTCTAAATAATGCACACCTATTTGTGTTACTGAGCAAAAATAGACTTGGAACTTAAACTGAATATTTTCTTATCACATTAATGTGATAGCCCATTACCAAGAACTGTGTCTCCACTCCAAGTAGCTATTATTATAACTATTTCGTTGAGAATAAAATAAATAAATAAAATAAATGTTCAAAAATTATCAAGTGTCCCAACTGTTGAAACATAGTGATTTGTTATTTATGCTTTAGTAAATAAACATCATTTGAGATACATATTGAAGTTCACGACACCGTTAATAAGTTGAGCCAAGAAAGTTGTTACAGCCGAATGAATCGGAATATACATAAATATTCCGATTCGTTCACACACTACTGGTAGTAAAAAGTCTATTTCTATATCCTAACATATACTTTTAGGTAAGACTGGTCGAAGAGCTTCTCTTTTATATTGTCTTTTATTAACATAACTATAACTCATTTAAAGAAAAACACTTTGTTAACGGATTAAGTTATGTATTTTACAAAATTTAAGTGTATTACATTATTTTAAAATTTTCCGACGTTTCGCGTGCTTTACAGCGTGCGTGGTCACCGTGACACACTTAAATACACTTAAATTTTGTAAAATACATAACTAATTCCGTTAACAAAGTGTTTTCCTTTAGCCTCTCTTAAGCTGTATGTAACAACTTGCTTCTTTTACAAAGGTCAGGATTACTCTTAATTGGTATTAAGCTTAAATTAATATCGAAAATCACATTTCAAATTTCTGAGTAGAGGCTAATACTTGTTCTTCGTACTTCATACCTTTATTAATAAGTGGTTTTGTTGGGAGAGAATGACTGTATGAAACACGCGAGTGTTACTCACATGTTATACTATGGGGAATCTGCGTTTGATTTCTTTTAAAATATTTATATTTTTTATTTAATATACAACGATAAAAAATTTAATGAAAATATAAATGTTAGAAAAATTTCTTCACTTATGCGGTAGTTTAAGGGAAGTAAATATTTATCTGAGACAATAACATGACATAGCTGTGCTCATGTACGTAACTTTTAGTAAAATTATTAAGAGTGTTATTAAATTCCAAAAAATAGCAAAGTTCAGTTGCGAAGTATTTAATATAATATCACAAACAGATTTCCTTTTTGATGTCCGACCTTTGTAGAATTTTAATATTTGATTTCGTGTTAGTGTTTGTATTGTTTATCTTTAGGCTTTTATAAACAAATATCAGTTTTCTACGATATTTTTAAAACTTTCACTATTTGCATATATTCAAATTATTAATATTACGTATGTTCCAACATAAAAAATACATTAACTCACAAAAAACAAACAGATATTTGGAATAAGATGTTGCTTCGTTGCCGCTCTGTACGTATAAAAGCAATTAAATAAGTAAATCATTTGTACTTGTCAGGTTTTCCTTCGATATAGGCCTCCCCTAGTGACTTTCATCTCATCCTATCGCGTGCTAAGCTTCACCTTACTTTTGGTAGGTCATCTTCCCATCTTTTTATTTGTTGTCCGCTTTGTTTCCATTACTAGGATACCACTCCACAGTATCCTTCCTGCATTTTACCAGATTTGACCTCATAATGTGTTCTATCCAAGTCCATTTTAGTTTTTTATCGCTTTAAGTACATCCCTTACTTTTGATCTTCTTCTAATTTTGTAAGTTTTTAAGCGGTCTTGATAAATTTAACAAACTTCTTTCTGTTTATGACCATTATAATAAATATAACATAACAAGTATTTAATATAAAACATTAATTCAGATATAAAATTACAATCACCACTCAGAATTGTTATTCCTCAACTAAATAAAGTCTTTACAACTTAAAAAACTTATTTAAATAGTATTTATTACGCTAAAGGATTTCAATAAGCGATTAAATTTTTATAACAATAAAAACTCAAAACCGTTACGAAAAATTTTATAACGAACCTTAACAAAAAACATCGCAACTCAAAAGACAAACGCCGAATTTGAATATTAATCGTATCAGCCGGTGTAGTTGTGGAACATCAGTGCAATTAGTTGTAGAATATATTTAGCAAGAATAGCTGTGATAACGAATTTGCACAGTCGCGACAAGTCCGTTATTGGGGTTTAAGGTATGGGCGAGATTGTAAAGTCTTGGGCGACCCACGGTGAACGTGCCGGAAAGCCGAACAATGGATCATGGGTTCGATCTCAGTTACAGTTGACATTTGGGTGATGAGTTGCATATGGTCTAGGTTAGGTTAGGTTAGGTTATATAATAGAAATAATAAATTCATAATTTGTACAAAATATGTATATATGCGTTTACGTTTATCAGTTGTGTTATCAGCTAAGCGAACAATAGCTTGACTTAACCGAAATAACTCGATAGAACTACTAAACTGTTTAGAAATCGCATCTTATTTTAAGAACCAGATAGATTCCGGTATAACTATAGTGTATATATTGTGTAGCAATTGAAATATACCATTTTGTAGTATATCTGTATCATTTCAAGAGTTGTCTACGCTATTTCTTATTCCTTGCACTGCTCACTTCGGCCGCTAGCAGCGACTGTTTAGCAAGTCTAGGAGAGTTCGTTACTCGATTAGGCGCCGGTTAATCAGCGCCTGGCAGCAAACAGAATGTATTCGGAATGAATAATTCCGTGCATCCGACGTCCGTGGATCATTTGCATTATTATAATAATTATAAAACAGCTTTAATTTTAATTAACTTGAAATATATTTTTTTAATAATTGAAATTAATGACGATGTACACTAAAGTAAGAGTAATGAGTCATTAACAAAAAAAAAAAAATATAATAATAGTGCCGAACATTTTCTACAATTTCTATTAAGCTTCACACTTTGATAACATGTTGCTTTAATATAATATGAACATTTCATAAAAAATATACATATATATTAGCATTACTTTATGTGTTAATTTACTTTAAAGTGAAATTAAAAGATTATTATTAAAACTAGATACTCGTTGTATAATTTGTGTTACAATGTAATTCTGACATTGTCTCCATACTCGTGTTACCTCATTATCATAACTGCGTAACTTTAATCAAAATCTCGCAAGTTCATAATGAATTTTATTGAATGTCTGGGTGACTTGCAATTTTGTAGAGGTCGCATTCAGGCCCGCTGGGGAAATCTCGCGACGTCTGTTTATAATTTATATAGTTTTTGCGCTAAGCGGTTGAATTATAAACGTTTGGTGGAAGGAGGAAATCATTTGTCTCACATAAGAAAACATTTCCTCTCACACTAATGCTAATTTAAATTAAATCATTGTCTATTTATTTTCAGGTATTTTTGAATTCAAGATACTAATCATAATAATTTTCTTTTCAGTTATTTTATAGATAACCACATATCTAAAATTCACTAATATCTATTTATAAAACTGTAATGTCATTATCGATCAGGTAAAATAGCTATTTAATAAAAGTATGGCGATGCCTTTGAGATCCATAGAACAATACTAATGTTAGTTGTATTAACTAAAACATATCGTGGTTTTAAATCGTTGTTCTTTTCCTAATTTAAAAAAAATCACAAAGCAAATCACAAAAGAGGATCAAAATTCAAATCATCGATTGAAAGGAAAACATCAATCAAGGTTTTTAAAATATCACAAAGTGCCAGTGAAAATTTAATTGTATTTCCTAGAACGTAGAGTCGATTACTGTCAACGTCCCTCCTTGTCCTAGATTCCTGGATTAGGATCCACTTAAGTTCTAGTGGGGATCTGGTGATAAACGAAGCGTGATAGTTAGGAGTTATGGAGACTGAGATTTATAGACCATCTGTATGTGAAATTCAGTACCGATCCGTTTACCTTAAGTTATACTTGACAAAAATTATACATCGCATCGTGTGTATAAAAATTAACGTTTGGAAATTCATTGCGAGTAAATAGACTTTACAAATGTATGAATACTATCTATAATAGTTAATATAAGACTGTTTGCGAAACAAAAGACAAACTCTTTGTCATTTTACTATTGATATAGAAAATCATAATTTAGGTTGACGGCTGCGATTTCGGAATTTTTGATACTTCGCATCGTTAATTCACCGGAAATTTAAGTTTTGAGTATTTAGTATGTTTATCTCAAATACAATCTTAATATCTTAAATACCCCAAATGGAGTTACAAAAAAATCTACGAACGGTAGCCGAATTGTAAGTCCCTCTTCAGTTTTTTGAAGTCTGTTTAAAACTATAGTATAACAATATTACAAAAGTTTTTCAGTAACTTTAAAGAAATACTGTATGCATATATTGGTAAGTCCTTTTAAACTTTTCTCCTTTTATAACCGAGTTGCAGAACATGTACAGAGGGTCAGGCCACAGTATTGAGTTGGGCCGTCGCATCTCAAAAATCTACGTCACATCGTGGATAACATTATTGTATGCGATGATATTTACTGCATTGCCACGTCGAATCGTATAGCAGTGCAATTGATATTTTGCGACGCCGCAACGCTGCGTGTTGTGGTCTGGCCCTAAAGCGTGTAGTTTACAATATTTAGTTGTTCATTTTATTATATGATAGGTAGTACTGTTACACGAAGAACGCTGTTATTTCAATACAAAATAGGTCCTTATTCACCCTCCTACTAATACAAGAAGTGCCACCCGCTTTCTGTTTTCTTTCTAAAATGTTTTAGAGTTCGCTTTTTATTTGCGACACTAATAACACTTCATTCTAGCATTCTAAAATATTATGATATAAACATAATAATGTTTGAAAAATATGCTGTCTCTTTTAGATCTTTAAGCTTCGCAAACCTTGATACTAGCTTAGACTGTAATTTTTTAATTGTTGTCCAAAAATATTATTATTTTTTATCTTTTTTTGGTTAAAACACAGATCAGAGTAACAAATGATATGCTCAATGTAGATGACTATCCAAGCGATTTTGTGGTTGCAGCTATTTCCTACGTAGTAATTATTTACATATACCTATTACAATGTCTGAAAGTTGAGAAATCCAACACAACTAGCCAATATTGCAAAAAATATTGTCATCGTCGCGTCGCGTTGGTGCCAAGAACAATTTTTCATAGAGTCACTTGCACGCATATAATTTGGATCGTAGGAGGAAGCTTTTTGTTGAGAAAGTGTACACCAGATGGGCGGTAACAAGGCGATAACTGTATTATTTATTAATTTGCGCATTTTATATATTTTACTCATTCACTATTATTAATTTAATTTAATTTAATTATTAAATGGCCTGGCCTTTATACAAGAGTACCTCATAAGGAAAATGTAATTATATATAGTGTCATGATAATGAATTACCACATTTTTATATAATTAATCATCTGTCCTATACTTTCCGATAGAAATTAGTTATTACGATTCCCAATCAGACTAGCTACCAGTGCTTTTGATCGACAAAGTTCCACGTTGTGAAATGTGTGTGTGCTAAAGTTGCATTTATGCGTACCTACGTATTAAAAAACACAGGTATCACTGTTACTTTATGAAACCTTAGAGTGCGATTAAGCTGGCACGAGTAAATTTAAACAGTTTGTTCGAGCGCTGTGGTGATATAATTTAAGTTTAATACAGATCGGAGTTGGGTTTAGACACAGCTGCGCGGTGACCCAAACTTTACCAACTTCGAGTCTCATTGTAATTGACTACGAGGTTTTATGCCAGTTGCAAGCAGAAACTAGAAGTTTGTATCTTTTTACATGTTGTATATTCATATTTTGAATATACTAAAACAAAGAAATGTCCTGTTTCACCAACGATGTCCAAAAATAATTAAAACGTCTTCTAAAGAGTACATATTATTATATATATATATATATATATATATATATATATATATATATATATATGAAAATATCGGCTACAATTTATATATATATATTTATATATATAAATTGTAGCCGATATTTTTTTTATATATATATATATATATATATATATAATATAGGATAGATTTCATTTATCGCATTTATATATTCACTAAAATAATTTATACATAAGTTTGCGATTCCCGCGCTATACATATCCAAAAATGATAATTCTACATGCAATGCTACATAAAATTGTGTTATTAACACTATCTGTTTTTGTTTTTTAATTTTGTTTCTATTTATTAAAACGTCAAAAACTTAACTGCAACCGTGAACGACTTATGAATATTGATATGCATAAAAATGAAATGCAAATATCTCCTTTTATTGTACCTCGAGTCTAGATAAAAATATTTTTATACATTATCGATTCTTCTTTGTATTGCCGCATATTGTTCATTATTTTTGCTGACGTCGCGTAATTAGCTGTTGCTCTGTCCTGGGTTTAATTACGCTCTGATTGCAGCCTTCGAAGCTAATATGAATTACCTATACACCCTTTTCGTATGCATTCGTAACGAGCCGAAAAAATCGAAGTTAATATTTGAGGAATACGTCGAGTAGTCTCGTAGTTTCTGGATTTCGTAATTGTTAAAATATGAACTTCAATTTCCACAAATAGAATCAAAATAGAAAAATATTTTTTCAGTAATTTATAGGTATAAATAGCCATAAAATAAAAAAATCCTTCAATTATATTAATTTCACATTTAACATGTTCAAATTATTCCATAAGGAACGAACACATCATCAAAATAAATATTTAATGTTATATGCATTTTC
Source organism: Pontia daplidice (assembly GCA_963693355.1). Lineage (NCBI taxonomy): Eukaryota > Metazoa > Arthropoda > Insecta > Lepidoptera > Pieridae > Pontia > Pontia daplidice. The sequence continues at coordinate 417,982 of CAVNZL010000072.1, read as the reverse complement.
ATGATTAACTCAGGCTCGTTTCGGCATCGTAACACGGGTAAAATCACGTAATAAAGCAGTGGATAATATATTTCGATCAACTTCTGTGTGTATGATCAAATGCGAAATTTATATGAACATAGATTTCAAGTAGTATTTCTTTTGTAGTTGAAATGAAGACGTACCGAATAGCAATAAGGTATGCAAGGATTTGAAATTTCAATATCAAAGCAACAATTGACAGTGCAAATAGGAATTTATTATTTTTGTAAGCTTAAATTGATATTACTGTTTACTGTTCCGTTTCCTTGCGCTAATTCACAACGCGCGTTGGATTTCTCGATAAATTTTTTTATTCAATTAAAATCAAATACTATCTAGATTTTTTGTATAATATTATCATATTATCAAACAGAGGGCCAGGTAATAATAATATGCTATGTAAGTTGTATTTGTAATAAATTTAACAAGACAGATTTTTTGTAAAAGAAAACTATGTGAAAGCGACAATTTTCTTTTGCCATCCTTTTTATCTCCGGTTTACCTTTTCAGGAATAGCAATATGAATTGTTCACTTTTTCTAGAATAAATAGAAATGAGGAGCGATAACGATCTGCGTCCGTTTAAAATAATTTTTGATACTATGAAATAGAAATAGAAATTGAAATCAAAACCGATACTACTTAAATGGCAATTTTTTGAAATTTTGCATTTGAAGGATTTTTTATTTAGACTGTATTTAAAGAATAAACTATATTATTTTCTGGGAAAAACGTAGAGATATTTGCTTATTTTATGCCGTGTTTTATGCGATAACAATTGAGTGTTTTTATATAGAAAACTGCTCTTTACTCGATATATAATTTATTATTGCTACAAAAGCAAAATGAACCTATTTATCACGCTCTCAAATTCAGAACTTCACTTAAACAATTAAAATTATTGAATTTATTATAAATGAATTATAAACAATTAAACAAGCAATGCATATGAAACAAACTATTTATTATATTAGTATATAATTATTTAGTCGATGCTAAGTATATACTTTGTCAAAATAACTGCAGTCATGGTATGTAATACATTAGAGTAGTGACAAAAGGCCGTCAATACGAGTCTAATAAAGAAGGATTGGTTTCGAACATTAAGTAAGATATTTAGATGCGGTTTTTATTCCAATACGAACATTGAAAATTTGTCTACGTATAGAGGTTTAACATAAATGTTAGTTTTGTAAAGATACCATTCTGACGCCTATGTCGTTCTTTAAAAAGATATGTTTTATTAATAGCATGCATACTTATATTATTAACTAAATCGTTAAGTGAAATTAACAATAATTTACGTTTTGAGACGTTCCCAGAGGGTGATCGTCTGGAGCTGACGCTGACAGCATGCAAACCGTCAGCGGTTCTCTGCTGAAGGCGTGCAGGAGCCGAACACACTACAGCGGATCAACTGTACCATCCTTCAAAAATAGCCTGCTGTGCATTTTTTTAAACAAAATAGGAAAACGAGTAGGAGGCTCGTAAGTGCGTTTCCGGATCTATATCTTTTTGGGATTAAAGTCGACAAGATTTAGAGGTCATAATTATTGTTGGGTAAATTCTGTTATTACATTAATTACTGAAACATATACTTTAGTATATACCAATTACAAATAAATCTAATATATAAAATTCTCGTGTCACGGGGTTCGAACTTGAACTCCATCGAAACGGCTTGACCGATTCTCATGAAACTTTGTGAGCGTATTGAGTAGGTCTGAGAATCGGCCAACATCTATTTTTCATCCCCCTAAATGTTAAGGGTAGGCCACCCCAATTTTTATTTTTATTTTTTAGACAAAATTTTTAGTTTTTTTTTACGGTAGAACCTACAAAAATACATATAATCCTAAATTTTCACCCTTCTACGATCAACCCTTATATTATATTTATTAATTGACATGTATGGCAAAACAATGGTTGCCGGATCAGCTAGTATTATACATAAATTAATTAACATAAAAGTTCTGAATGAAACAACTTAGTCTCTTATTGAGTTTGCTTAAACACACGGGTTTAACATACGTCATTATAGATGAGTACAATACATTTATTAGAAAAGTTTTGAAATATTAAAATAGTTTGTAATACGTAAAGTTTTACTTGCTAAATGCCTTATCTATTACATTGTATCGCAGATGTATCAGTTTATCAGTTGAATGAGGATGTGCACGGACTCAATTTTCCATTTAGTTGACTATCACAACACAAAGGCTGCTCCGTTATATTTTCTACGCGCTATATTTCCGTGAAATTTGTATACATTAATTCCTTGTAATAGAGTTATTTCTGATATTATTCAATTATTGCCATTGTTAAAAAGAAGCTACGTTCTCATAATTTTATGAGACTCTGGTGCTTTGTCCTACCTGCACTGATGTATCAATATTGTATACGTTGTTTTTTGATGTTTTATACATGCGTCGATGAATGCCTACATCATCATCATCATCATCAGCCTATACTCGTCCACTGCTGGACATAGGCCTCTCCCAAGGAGCGCCACAACACTCGGTCCTCGGCCTTCCTCATCCAGCCACTACCGGCTACCTTCCTAAGGCCGTCGGTTCTGCGGGCAGGAGGGCGTCCCACACTGCGTCTGCCTGTTCGTGGTCTTCACTCGAGAACTCGAATAAAAATAAATGAATACATAATAAAGATGTATTAAGTTAGAATTCGACAATTTTATGTTATCAGAAGCCTTATTCGCCTCTATCTTTTTTGACCTCGAAGGCTTATTGAATAAATCATATAATTTATTTATAATTTAACAATCTAGCAGTCAACCTCTCGTAATTAACAGAGCTGGCTATTAATTTAGCTCACATCAAAGATAAGGTGTTGAATATCCAATGCATTGTGGCTTCATCTGTATGATGTGTTATGGCCTCCGTACACAAGCGGCTTTTAGGATTACAAATATTCACTAGGACGGAGAATAAACAAAATGTTATCAGTTGCCGTGTGTGTCACTAAGAAAAAGATTTAACTAAATATTAATCTTCTAACTAAAATAAAGACTCTGGTTTCCCTTCAAAACGTATAAATCTTTCGCCTTTTAACTAAAATAAAGAATCAAAATGATCGTTTGGTGGACGGAACTTTAGTTTCCTTCAAACGAACGGAAACATTTAATTTAACTTAATAAAATGTGTAAATATTATTTTAATTATTTGATCTTTTTTAAAGGTAAGAAGTATTTAAAACAAATAATAACAGTTTTTTTTCTATGGTCCAACAGAATTCTCAAAATATGTTTATATTTCAGCTAGCAAAATAGTATACGATAGTTTGTCTGCGGTGCGCCGTATATTTTTAATATATGCACGTTTCAGTGAAATACTCTGCATTTCTATGATATAATTAGAGCGAATAGTTATTGTTTGTATCTAACGTGAGAATGTAAGGTAACATGTTTAAAATATTAAAAACATTTCCTTTGCCAAACTAATGAACGCGTTTGAGGCGTTGATGATCTGTCACTCCAAACGAAAAAAAAAAACAATTTATAAATTGTTAAATCATTTGATAATAATAATACAACAGTCATTTATAAAATAAACCTAAAAAACAATTTTCAATTATAAATAAGTATTTATAATTGAAAATTGTTTTTTAGGCATATGGTCATATGTAACACTAAGCATAAGTATGCTTAGTGTTACATATGACCGACTCTCAGTTAATATCGTAATAATATCTTCATAGATAAAATTTACAATATAAAATGAAGTACTGAAATTTCAGTCGTATGTCTAAAGTACCGTTCCTAGATCGAAAAGCCGTTAAGTGCAGGCACTCAGTGCATCTTCAAATGCTTTGGTTTCAAATAAAACGTCCTTTGATGGATCACAGAAATCTTATACCTCGGTTCTGTATGGTTGAGTAGAAAAACTTTCACACAGTAAGTTGGAAAATTTGTACTGAATCGTACATGCGTGAATACGCAGAAGGAATAACGTAGAAGAACACAGAATTACCGGAAAGCTCACGAGATGAATCGCTGAAAATCGTGAAAAAAAGGGGAGTATGGAAAAAATAGTACCCTCCACTATAGGACGCCGTCAAAATATATATTAACGTTAAAAAATACTTATATTTACTTACTGCCATTCTCAAGACAAAGACGTAAAACAAACAGACAAGAGGAAATGTTTGTACGGAGTCGCAATCATTATCATCATATTTTGAAGCATCTTTCTAATCTAGATTCTTCATATATAATTATTGTATATGTAATTATTATTCATGTAACCAGTAGAGCAATAATTAAAAGCTGCTGTTAATTCTGAAAATATGTATTTCTTCCACACATATAAACGTAATACTCGTAAATGGCTTGACTCGATAAAGTTAAAGTTTTATTTAACTTATTTAAAAATTACTCCCATGGAGCTATTCTACAGACACTATTCTCACGAACATTATTGAAAGAGTGTGTTTTGCTTAAAAAGTAAATTCTCATAAACGGCTATAAATCCTTCAATTGAATTCATATTTGATTCCGAGAGCATTGCTACTATTTAACTGATTTTTTTATTTAATTTACAATATTGATACAACCAATATTTTTATTGCAATGCATTTTAGTTCTCCCGACTATCATCGCAACAAAATTGTTGCACAATTCAAACACCCAGCACGGTCATATTGTAAATATTTTAACAAATTCCAATTCCGATATCTGTATTCTGAAGGATCCGTTTATCAACAATTCAGCGATTTTAAATAGAATCGAAAACGTGCCAACTCGCTTCACCCCGCGAGCGACTTGTGGTTTGTCATTTTATATTCATGTAACCGGATTATTCTGACTTACGTCAATGGATAGACGATGTTTGATGCCATTGTGTAAATTTGTCCATAACCTCGTTCAACATTTAGGTAACTTGGCAGCAATAACACGGCATTTTTAAAACTACTATCGTCCTTCGGCTTTCAGTTCAGTTTCAAATTAAGATTTTTCTGTATAATTTTCCGAACAATTGGCATTAATTGATGCAATTTAAATAAAGTTAAGTTTTGTGCTCTGTTATTACAATTCTATTGTATGTACAATAGTGTAGACCGTAGTTTACGGTCACTACTTTTTTATACTATAACTAGGGCATTGCTACTTTTAAATACATTTTTATAATATAGAATATAATTTACTTGCGAGTCGCAGTACAAGTATCAAGGTGTATGAATGTAATGTAATTGTAATGTAATGTAACTCGTTAAATATTTCTGTAACACTAATAATATTTTTTTACGATTTTCAATTCTATGGTATACTGAATATATTGAGAATAAGCATTTGTCGTACAAGACTTGCCGTAACGCTCTTTCCCAGTTAGCCATAAATTTAAAAATGTATGTAGATCCACCGGCAGAATGTTTTACTGCAAACCAATACTCAGAGCACGTTTTTTAAAGTTTTTATTACGAGTGTAACTTTAAACCATATGAGGATAGATAAAATTCTTTCTTAAAACCGTCCATACTAATGAAAAACGAATGACTGATCGTCGGGACGAACATGTAAAATCCATGATGAAACGATGTAATAGTCAGTTAACCGTAATGAGTTAGAATACTTTTCTAATGCATATTTGACGTCGACAGGATCTATTTTCTTCTGCGACTATTCGCAGCAAATTGAGGACGATTATTATGGAGGAGAATATTTTCTTTTTAAGAACTCTTTATGAACGTAATTTAAAATTGTTGTATCTCGCTCTGTTAGTAATGACGTAATTTCTTTCTTTAACATTTAACAAAAGCACTTTTTGTTTCTAGCTTCCATCCCTGCATGTATAAACTAAAAAAAAATTAAAACTCTTAAGTAAAAGCGCGTGCACAAAAACGATTACCAAAGTATAATGTAAGTTATGAATTGAAATAAACACGCTTCGTGCCCCTGACGTTACTCATGCATGCAGAGCACCAACTTTTGTACTTGCAAATGGTTAAGTGTCGTGCACACAGTTTTATCGCTTTCAACTCTTGTCCCGAAGTATATTTCTTTATAAATGTGATATCTTATGCAGCTGTAGCTACGCAAATCGCTTCACTTATCGTAAGTATAAAAATTTTATTCTTGTTTATGCACGTTCATTGCAATTTTCCCCCCCTTAGACTTACTTGGACTTAACTTAGTTTTTCTTAGCGATGCGGCATCTCTCGCATCTCGCCGATGCCGAGCGCTCCTATGTGTGTGTGTGTGTTGTGTAACGCATATTGGTCTTAGTATCCAATTATTTATAGCATCACAATTTGCGTTAAACCTGTGAATATTATTTTTAAATAATGTATAATATAATGCCTTATAGTACAGCTTTAGTTGCGAATATTCCTTATGAAATTTCATGCAATACCGATTCCACTATTGTGAATCGTCCCGCTATCGTACAAGTCTTGTACAGAAATCTGAATATATTTCTATTTTCAAAAATGTAGGTCGATTTGGATTGTACTTGCAGTTATATATTTACATTATCAAATCACATAGTATTAATTTATTTAAAATATATTAGTAAGTTATGTTTTTCACTGCAGTCTATCATGAAGACTTGTAACCATTTCACTTCAATTTATATGCTGAAACATCTATATTTTAGAAGTTGGGCTACTGGATACTGTTTTAAAAGCTTGACACATGGACGATCTCCATACACTGTAGAGTTCATGTAATGAGCAAATGGGTATGAAAATGCAATGAAGATGTAGTTATGAAAATTCCTCAAAACGACAATGTAAGAGCTTATCTGGAATTACGTACTTGAGAACCAATTGTATTGGCAGAAAATAAAGAATCTTAGTACTATTATCCTCTGCCCACGCTTCATACCCATACAGACAAATTATCCCAAAGACCCCTGTATCTTTGGGATATTTTTTTTTAACAAGCATTAATATTTTTTCCATTTTTTGGTAAACATTTTGGTTTAGAAATAGACAAAAGGCTTGGATAATAGAAAATATGGCTGCGTAATATTAGGGAGTGAACGCGCTTTACAACTCCGGAAGAGTTCCTGCATCCGTTACAGAATAGCAGCGCTTCATGAGACCGACTGTCGTCCTTCAATAATAAAGAGCCACGAGATGAAAATACATAAGTAGTATTAATATACTAGGATTATAAAATCAGGTATTATGGAATACTAACGTTCACATAATAGATTTTTAAGAAACCATTTTATTTTCTTTTTAATTATCTTAACCTATAACCCTTAGAAGGCTGCGGACTGCAGTGTAAAAATTCCTCATTTTTTACCCTATTGGGTATACATAAATGTACTTGTTTTGTGTGCTAAAATTGTTAGGAGTTATTATTTCGTACCTATCACCGCTGCGAGTACAAATACAGTAATATAAATCACGTTTTACCTACATAATACAATATACCATACGATAGTTGGATTGTGTCGAAAAATTAAAATAACAAATTGTAACTCAAAAAAACACATATAATGTCTTACTAATTACTAAATTTAGAATGTTACTCGCGGCTTTGTATTTTACATCTTCATAAAAGTAGCTTTTACAACATTTTAAACTGCAAAATTTTATAATTAAAATATAAAGACCAGTGGCTTACAACATAAATAGAACTTAATTAGAATAAAAGTTAAGTTTAGCTTGTAGGGTTGTTTCATAAAATGTTTCTTCTGTCGTGACTGAATAAACTTATATATTATTTATTGCAACATTTAAATATTATTTGTTTTCAAACTATCAAATCGTTTGATGTTATTTCAAAGATTTTTATTGTACAAAAACCCAATAGACCAGTATGTAAGCAGTACTCCGCGAAAAACCCTCAACCACTCAACGCACGTTTCGCTCCGACACCGGAGCATCATCAGGAGATGTTGCCTCTACGAACAGCGTTCGATGAGTAAAAGCACTTTTGTAAATGTTCACCTCTTACAAAAATCTTAATATATAACTTCATTTAGGAGTATAATCTAGTGCTTTTCAGCACAATATATTCTTCAGATATTCGCAAGAAACGAAGTCAAAATCAACAATTAGTTTCTCACATTTCAACTTAATTACTGTACTCAATTCCTAGAGAATGCCTGCTAAAAACCAAATATATAAACCAAAAACTTTTTTTTACCAAATCCCTTAATATCTTAAATTAAAGTGAAAAATTTACAAGTTTCTTCATTTCTTTACAACTTTTCCTTTCGCGGCATTAGCATTGTTAGCTCGGATGAAAGCGCCATTGTTTTATTTCAATTATTTTCCTTACAATTTTTATAAAAGCTATGATGAAACGGACGGAACGGTTATCAAAAACGAGTTTCGCAAAATATTATTTTATATATACGTTATAACTAGGATAATTGTGTTGTGACAAACTAGACATGAAATTTTAACGATATATAAATAATTGTCCATTATTCCAGGGTAGGTGAATGGTTCTCTAACCAAGGATTATCAGGATACCAGACTGGACTCTTCTTTTTTTTTCAAATACGCTTGTCTATTGATAAAAATTTGAAAATATTTCTTATGATTTAGCTCAACATAGTCCGTCATTTTTATAAATACAATAGAGTTTGTTAACCAATAAATATTTTAATTTATATTAAAGTACGTCATTTAAGAGTACATTAAAATAACTGGGGTTTGAATAATAATTAAAACCACAAATATGATTTACGTTTATTCGCCATGACGACATTCAATGACAATATACATCGTATTAGTACAGCAATGATGACAACACTGAGCGACATATCATTAAATTATTAATGTAATTAACAAATTTGAATCATTATTCCATCATTAATAAATTAATTCAATATTTAAACACAAACGTCCATGTTTTGATGTATGCATTTCAAATGCATAACAGGATATTGGAAATATTATTAACAGAACAGATAAGTGATATTGGAAAATTCTTTCGTGGAATTGTGTACTACTACTCCTTTGAGCTCTATTCAATGTGACACATATTCTTAATATATGGAGCGGATTACAATTATATTAGATTTTAGCTTTATACTTGACAAGTTTTACACAGTGACCCGCTTGCGAAATACTTCCATCCTTTCAATTCGTAATTACAATTTTAATATAACTTAGAATAAACAGATCGTTAAATTTATAGACATTTTCAATAGTCGCCCAAACGTAATCATCATTTAAATGAATACATGTATCACAGAGTAATTTGATAGTGCTAGGAATTGACAATAAACACCAAAGGGACAGTCACAACAAATCGGATACAAAAAATTGAGCTGAGCTGCTATAGTAACATTAAATTAAATAAAAAGTTACACCTACGGTTTGCAAATATCATAGACCGCAATTATACAATTTTATATTCACGTTTTAAATGTTTATTCCCTACATTATAACAAATCATATTGTATAAGTCCTATAAATATAGGAGTAGATAGAAATATACATTTCGTAGCGTGATGTAGCGTGACACTATCAAAACATTTATAGCAGTTATATATATATATATATATATAGTTATAAACCCAGCTGCCCAGTTACATTTGGCACACAACAGCCCCATGATGTATTAAAGGAACTAATAATAACAGTTTTATTACTAAGCCACTCAGCTCTATACGAATGAAAAATATAGTTTATATAACATTTATTTATTAAATCTACCTAATTAATCTAAATGATCGTTATAATTTGGCACGACTCACTTAGTTTATGTATGATTAGTTGTCACGTATCATTAATAGTATTATAAACATAGAGGTGGCAATTAGTAGTACAAAGCTCTTATATATATATATAAGAGCTTATAGCTTCATATTTTAAGTAATACAATTTCAATACAATTACAATTTAAAAAAATAATCAGACGTAAAACTAGATGCTGAGAATTATTAGTCTTTCTATATTAAACGTTCCTGTAAATTTACCATTATTAATAATAAATAATGTTGTATTTTTCGCTATTACATCGCCAGGATGTTTTCATTGCAGACCTAATACAGATAGAAATAAAGGAAATGGTTTAGTAACATAGTTCGGGGCAACTTTTTAAACGACGATCAAAAGCGGTCGTGTAATTTTTGTACTGAAAAAATCTGCTCGAAATATTAAGCCCGCAGTGCATATTTGTTTAGTTTTCTTGTTTTAACAAAACAAATCACAGTTTTATAGTTGTTATTAAAATTTTAAAGATTATATTTTAAAGCGTTTTAATATAACAGTATAGATAGTATTCATTCGATAAACATAAATCCACATATTCTTAACGAGTACTGCATTAAAGCTTCCACAAAGCTTTTAATTTCCTCGCAAGAAAGCGCTTTATTAAAGGAAAAGGTTTTATGCTCCTTGTTTATCGTTTACGGCAAATTGAAAGTAATGGTATTAGACTAATATGCCATTCCGTACTGAGCGTAACATACCAACGGATTATACCGAAGAAGAGATTGGCTCAAAGAGTTCGCAGTGAATTAATGACGCTTATACAGGTAATCTTCTGGGATTGTCCATTTTCGATTACGGTTGCTGTTTTTAGACAGGTAAATGCAATTTATATCACTAAATATTTGCATTATTGTGATGGTAAACGCTTTTCTTTTAAAGAACCGCTTATTTAGCTTAATATACAAAATCAAAAACATCTTTTTGACCGTTACTTTTTATTCATATATTGTATTTTTCAATTTTTATGTTACAAATAATGTACAAAATACACGCGCACACGCGTTCTCTTTTCAATAATAACGAGGAAAACACACAAAATGCTTTAGGTATAGTGTAAGAAGCACGAAATTTAACAAATATAAACTACAAGTAATAAATTAAACAATAACTTAACTAAAAGATAAATTCTTGTTAAGTTATTACTTAACGCAGCTCCGTCCATTTTCACAAGTTAAACAAAGCGATAAAACTTATAATTCGGACTAAACCTTTCAAGTTTTCGTTAATTTTTACATTAAGCTTCATGCATAAAAAATTCAGTAGCCTTACACTCTAGGGACTCGCGTCTAAAATCTCCATCCAGCGTGCGATTTTTCGTTTTCGCACGTGATATTAAAAATTTTCCGTGTAATGCGAGAAACATTTTTTGGTGCAAAGTTTCAGGAAAAATTAAATGTTCGCAAGCTATTCCCAAATCCATTTAGAAATGAGTCCAGCCACGCAAACAGAGGAACTCGCCAATTTGTATTAAAGTGCCTTTAAGGTATTCTTTGGAGAGTTATATTTTTTACCTCGATTAAGTATTCCCAATTTATTTAACATTAAGAAGACTGCAAAGACTGTTAACTCAACAGTGAGTGAAAATTAATTGATAATTATTATTGATATTGATATTAATTGATAATAATTATTATATAATAATTAATTGATAATATAAGATAAATAGTAATAAGTTAAAAAATTTAATCCTACAATTCTAAATGGGGAATGAGGCACATTTCTTTTAATTTTTGTTTTTTACGCAAGCAAGTTATCAGTTATGTCTAATTACTAACTTTTTGAGCCTGCATAAAAGTCACATTTTTTACTTAAAAAATAACAAACGCTGCTTTTTGATCAATTTCATTAAGGTGAATTCTAATTATTTTAATGAAAAATAGCCTTTATCGTCAAAGCAGATGTTTTTATAAATCCTTATCAACGGGATTTTCATTCACAAGCGACGTTATACAAGCGACATTATAATTAGCGTAACCAAAAAAAAAAAAACAAAAGAGCGACATCGGGCAAACACAAGCAAGTTATCAGTTCTATATCTAATTACCATTCTTTTGGAAATGTCAAATGTCAAATGTCAAAGTTTCCATCTAAAGTTTCTAGTCTTACATAAACCAAGTGATTTTTTTAGGATAAAAATAAACTATAATAGATTTAATCTACACTTATCTATAGATGCAGAAACATTAAGATAATCCTAGGCCATTAAATCATCTCGAGATTGGAAATGACACAAACAAATTCGTTGCAAAACGTTATAATATTTTATATTATTACTATATTACATTTAATTTTAATTTTGACATTTATATTCTCATAACATATGTATATTTTAAGTGTTATAAAACATTGAAATTCAGTGCTTCCTATAATTATAATATTAATATAACTATATTATATATTCCATCCGTAAATAATTAAAAAAACCTTAAAATATAGATGCACGTACACCCATAACGATCTCCAGGCCTCGAAGGAGAAAAAGGAAATTAATAAACAAAATATTCATAGACTTAGAAAATGTAGCCGAATAATAAAAAATGTGATTGTTATTCTAATATAAACTAGAGACACACATGTATGGTTTACTCATTTATAAGAGATTGAATATCTTATGAGGCTTTGCGATCTTATTTTGTGTCAATTCCTACTTTATCAGTGCCAACACCAATTGGCATACAGATCTAAGGCTGTATCATACATTTATGATATGACGATGTATGATACAACGTACATCTAAATTAATAATGCTCATGAGCCGACTTGACACAACATTAATCAAGATCGGTCCACACTCTAAGGTAATACGTTGATACAAAAAATAATTCGGTTCATAGAAGATCAAAATATTAATATATGCCTTACGAGTAGAGTTCTAAGTGGAAAGAAGGAGAAAATGAAACTGGCCCTAGAAAATTAAATTATAAAACGTACAAAACAGACATTAAGCGATTAAAAAAACACATTAAACTTATCATTCACAGCCATTTCGATTATCACCGATAGTTAGTGACTTATCAACAATAAAACATATTTTCTATAAAAAAACAATACTTTTTGGCTGAAAACATCTTACGTCATTTTGTTATTTTGCTCATTTTGGTATCAATATAAATTAATTTACATATGTGCATATCAATAATGGTTTCAACAATGTAATAAATCAAATTAATATAGAAAACAGTTATTTTCAACAATAATCGTTCATTTTGGATTTCATCTATAAATATTTGTGTCAGTAAATCCATCCTGTTTAAATTTTAATTAAAACATATTCGTGTAAATATATGTTTCAAAAATACCGCTTCATTATTGATATGCACAATCGGATGGAATATTTTGTCCAACCACGGTATAATAATAGAAGGCAAAGGAAGCTTCGCGTATTATACCATGGCGAAGCTTAACTAACTTTATACAATACCGTCACTCCATATGACCAAGTCGATTATTTATCACTCAAGGCACTGTATTTAGATAACGTATGCACGAACATACTGGTAATAGCTATAGCTGCTCTGATTGAGATGGGTTTCGAACCTGCAATCAAATATTTTTGTAAAGAAATACTATTAATTATTAAATCGTTAGTATCCCTTAAGGATAGGGAATGGGGAATGTCACCAATTGCAAAATATAATATTATTCGTTACCCAATATATTTACCGATATTATATTTACATAATATTACCCGATTATGAGTGAAATATAAATAATTTTAATTTTCTGTTTTATATTAATTTAATTAAATGAGGCCTAAATAACACAAGTTTCAAGAATCTCATCTGAAAGTAATTTAATCAAACCCTCAGTCGGTTTGAGAATAAGGAAATCCTGCCATTAAACGTTTAAAATTCCAAATAATATAAATATTTTAAACAGGACATCAATTTTATTAAGTTATCACGCAACATTATTGTTAGAAGTCTAGTATCTAAATATTGTTTAGAAATGTTGGTCTTGATAAGCATTACAATCAGTACCAAACATTGTATATAGAATGAGAGTACTAAAGAAATAAGACAACAAAAATCACGGATGATAAATGGACGCTGAAATTACCGTGGACATGATAAATAGCTGAATCGTCCCAATGCACCGCAAGGTCGGTCTGGCAATAAAACTTATTTGCAAAACTCACTGATTTTATTAGAATACTAAATTAGATTGTTGAGTAAATGAGAATTTCATTTGTTTTTTCTTAAATTAATTTCACTTGGCAATCTGAAATATAGTAAATACTTTGGTATTGTGCTATTAACTGTTAATCAAATCAACTTCCTCCAATTGATTTATGCAAATACCGGGTTGATGACACTAATCACAACCTCGTGTTTCATGTTAATTATGTTAAATTGTGTGTTAACAATTACGTCTAAACACTAAAAACACCGCCGACAAATACCACGAATCCAACAAAAAATATTATTGTAAACAAGAGGACATCTCTAAAATAACAGCAACTTCGTAAAGTCGTCAACATCCATTTCCTTAAACTTTACGAATTCATTTCGTCAATTATTCGTATAAACTAAAATTACAACAACTAGAACGAATATTCCAACAATGCATAAGTTCAACTTAGTTTGAATGTTCCGAAATACACTAATTTTGTTTTTTTTTAGGTTTTACATGCATAATGGTTACATAGAACATTTCTAGTCCACTTTGCTGCTAACGTTAACAAAGTGGACGAGTAATGTTACTATACGAGCATATCGTAAGTGCTATTCGTAGGTTTAAATCCTAAGAAAAAATATTATGTGATACAATGTACAGCTATATATATAGTATTTACAAATACGATAAAACTTCCACAGACCAATAAATAATACGTGGGATCCTAGACGATAAATGCAATAAACAATAAATTCTTGAGGCTTCAACAAAAATGACTTGATCAAAAAAATCGATACATCGAAGAACTTTCTTGGTCACATTTCTTTTCATAGTATAGTAATCATCTCCACAGCGAAACACTGGAGATGACAGGTTATTAAAATCTCCATATATCTGCTGTTTTATATAGTCCTGGTACTTTCATTACATGGTTAGCAACATTGGTAAGCTAAATTGGTGGAAATGGATCAAACAATTTTGATAGACTTTTAATGTATCTTGGTGATCGATTACTGCCTGTAATTAATTACTTAATACATTTATAGAACAAACTAGATGTGTTTTATGTAATTAAAGTAAAATTAAATTGTAATTCAATTCGTGTATTTCGTAATTTACAGATAACCGAATAAGATTAACTAATTTTGTTTCATACCTGAAGCAGTAAACATGGATAGATGAGGTGATCGGGCCACTGCGAGAGTTACATTTGTTGATCTGGTAAACGAGGGCCGTGTGGGCTGTGTAGCCTCACACGTGAGACTTATTGCGGCCCTCACGGTGGTCACTCGAAAGCGAAGTGGTCTCCAACTCGACCGTAACCCATAGTCATCCGCTGTTGACACTTCTGTGTGGTCGTTCATTGACATCCATTGTTCCATCTATGTCAACAGGATAATCACTTCGTCAATAAACAGATTTGAATTTGTAAATTTGACAAATGCGAGATATACCTTCCGATTTTAATGGTGTTCACATACGTAAAATAAATAAATAAATAAATAAATAAATTAAGCCTTTATTTCTACTATACCTAAGCTTTTTACAGTTTAATTACTATTACAGTTCACATACGTACGTAAACTAAAACCTATCTTTTAATATATAAAATGTTGTAAGGGACCGGACTAAATGTCTCCGCTGCATTGAAGTTCTGTTCTTATTAATTAGTTATATTTTTAGTTGCACGGTATGTTAAAGTGCAGAAGATGTTTTCGTTTATAATTAATTATCAACAACAGTAATCTCAAAAAGAAATACGTAATTTTTATTTTTACCTTCTCTGGCCTTCCATCTATATACCAAATAATGTTTGCTGGTGGCATAGCTGGCCCAGTCGAACAGTTGAGAAGAACATCTTCTCCAACTTGCACGCTCCCCGGTAGGCCAGAGATCACCGGGTCTTCTTTTATCGTAACTATATGAAGCAAATAAATTAAATTATTTATCCCCAGGCCTTCTACTCTGATTTATTTTTTTACGTTTACAAAAAACTAAATTGAATGTTTTTTGTTCATGTAGGAATGGGGTTTTTTATGAAAAGGATGAAAAGGAAGGCCTCGTACACTTGTATATATCACATTTCAAGTATGAATTTTTTAAGTTTTATTAAGTTCAAATTGTACAATTAACGCCTTATTTTTATTCGAAATCTAGTATTATCTCCTTATCTGATAAGTTTTTCTGAACATTGAACCTGCTCAAATTATTTAAAATGAAAAATGTCGAGCTACGGAAGAAATGAAACTGTGTGCGGAACAACACGAGATTAGCTTTATTAGGGGTTATAATTTTAAAACGTCGGTTTTTAGTCATTATCATGTCCTTTCCATGTTGAATTAGGTCATTTTGTTCCTGCTAACGATACTATACATTTTGATTATACAGGCCCCTTTCTAGTTGTTTTACTTTAAAACATATCCTTACTTACCAGCGACTGTTAAATATTTTGTCTGGTTCACAACTTCGAATCGGGGCCCTTCTGTAGATACTTCACATGTGAATGATATTCTAGTGTTAAACCGCTTTGGCAGAGCCACACTTATTGAGCATTTGTTCTCATCACATGTGCCCCTGGTAACTCCACCAGTTGTGTTGAAGGTTCTTGTTGGCGGCTGAAAGAATAGTAAATTCATTATAAAAAAAGTTGAAAACCTTACCTTTAAATTAATCAATCAGTTTCTGTGCTTGGATATGTAGACTTAATCAACCAATCATAGTGAATTATTTATTTTAATTAATCAATAATAATGCAATGCTCGCCTTACAACTTTATCATGGAACAGATGTATATTTTGACTGTTGTATAAACTAAAATAATCCAGCTTTCGTTTCGCTATAAATATAATGACTATACAAAGAAATCAACAAACGCATTCACGAAATATATCATGATTAAATTTATTACTATCAGTTTGGAGTACGCTAGTTAGTATAATGAAAACAGACAGATTCACTCCATCAACGTGAAAATCGATATTTTCCTTGAACAAAAGGGTAGAAAGAAAAAAATGTCATTTGAAAATGGCTCGGCTCACTAGTTATGCTCTAACTAAATTTTCAGTTTCATTGCCTGTGTACGGGAAAAGTGTGATAAAATATTCTGTTCGCGGCGTAAATTGAGAGGGAATGAATTTATAATTTATTGGTCTATGTTATAGTCTAGGCAGCAATGCGGCTTTTCCTGTGGCTGCTTCTATATACATTACATTGTTCTAATATAGGAATTCTAAAATGAAAAAAACACACAACAAAAGCAATTATTTGATAAAATACGTTAAGGTAAATTCTAATTATTTTAATGAAAAAAATTGCCTTTATTCTCCATTAAAGTAGATGTTTTTATAAATCCTCATGAACACAGGATTTTAATTGACAAGCGACATAATTGTAATTTGTGTAACCCAAAAAGCAACATCACCAAAAGGGGAAAAGGGACAAATAGCCCTGTTTCATTAATTATTTTTATTTGACAATATGGGTTATGTACTTACATTGTGATTACTTAATCACACACACCACTCACTAATAATCAGGTAAGGACCTGTTTACATATGTGTACACACACAGATGTAGTTATTACAAACATTTTAGATAGGCTCATTCAACAGATGATATTCAAGCGCATTTATTAAATACACTAATAGCACTTAAAAACTTTAACTTATTCAAGCATGAAGTTTGTATTTTACGAGTAGAGAAATTGTACATTTTCCGGTGGAATTGAGATCTTATTCAATTTTCTCGTCACTTAGAAAATAATTTTTATATAATTTTCTTGTTATTATCTCTTGCTATTTCGAGCGGATAATAAAACGGCCATTTTTTAAAATAAAAATACAGGTTATAAATTATTTTCGTAAATAGAAACTGCTCTGCTCTCTACTCTGTCCAGTGTAGTTGTAGGAACTACAGGCCGATCATAAAAATACTACTAGGTAGTATTTTTTATCTAATTTTGTTTGAATTTAGTATTAATATTCCAACCAAACTAACCTGTTGTCCGGGCATGTATCGAAAAATCTCGTTGTTGTCACGATACCACTTCACTGAGTGGAGGGCTGGATCCCCTATCTCTTTTACGTAGTGACATGCGAGGTACGCGTCTCTCCGAGGGTCACCATATTGGGGCACCTCCAAGTGCGTTATGTTGTGGGCGGTGGCAATCACTGTAAATGGAAACCTTAATGTGTATCTTATACGAGTATATTCGTTGTAGCCAGACGGATGTTACAATAGTGCCTATGTATATACTTAGTTATAAGATGTAAATGTATTTTTAGCGAATAGTGTAAATAAGTTCTATCGTGCACAATGCTGTAAAGATAGACTTGTGTATTTAAATATTTATATTTCTTAACAAGTTAATGAAACTGTCGACAAAGGCTATTTAATCATATTTTCATCTGATCATACTTTTCATTTAACATCAATTTATAAAATTTTCTATGTTTCGAAATCAAGGATTCTTGTAAGACAAGATATTAATAATATCGTGGTACGCCTCATATTAATTATATTCATACATTAAAAAGCTTTATTATTGTAATATAAATCGGGCTATTTACAGTTAATTATTTATATTAATAATTATTACTTATTTAATATGCTTTTACCTACTATACATAAGCTATATCTATACCTGTGGTAGATGGTGCTTTAACATTATTAAGTATCCAAATTGTTAAAAAATTATCTTTGAGGTCTTTACATGTGGTTTAATTTATTTGAACTTCAGTATAGTCTAATTAAGAAAATTATCACTACAATATTCACTTTTCCACGTTTTACTGCTGACTCTATTTTAATAGCCTCATACAAAAAGTGTATTATCGAAAATCAGTCTGTTACTGTCAGATTTTCCAATTCTCAATTCCGACGCGCCCTGTCGGAGGCAGTCTCGTTAGCGCTTATCAAATCTGTTGCGACAGAGTAATTTAGAGAGTAGGTATTGCATATAGACGCTTCTTGGGAAATATATACAAAGCATGTTTTTGTCACGTTGTGATTATTACTATTTAAATTTTATTTTCGGCTTTTTAGAAGAGCTCAAATTTATTTTATGACCTTGAAGGTCTTTAGCCTTTCCAGCTTATGCAACCAAATGATTGGATCTCGGTATTGTTTTCTATAGTTAATTTAGTCTGTGGCATCATGAAACGGTTACGTAAGCCCAGTTTTCGTAGCATAATCAAACGTATACCTTTAATTTTTACACCGATATCTTATGTATTCACAGATAGCTACTGTTGAAATAGTTCTGCACAATAACTGACCAATTTCTAAAGATAATAAACAGAAATAGATTTGCATTTTCGACTAATGGAAATATGTGTGTTATAACTTAAAAAGAGCTGTATTCGTAAATTGTTTTTTTAACTAGAATAAATATTACATTTTTCTTTTGGGTTAAAAAAGATGTATCCAATTTTCTTTGATATAAAAAGTAAACGAATTTTTCACATGACGGAATACGTGGTTTAGATTGGCGTTTGACGTGCAAATGATGATTCAAACAATATTTTGAGGAATGTAAAGCGAGCAAATAAACCTTTCTGGTGTTAAAACGTTATGTGGTCTTAGCAATACAAATTTATTATTCAGACATGAGCCTCAAATAATTTGTAATATATTGTTCTTGGCGCAATAATCAACTTGTCGGACCTCCGTTCAGAAGGTCTCGAGTAAGATCCCCGGTACACTTTCATAGATACTTATCTTTATATACATAATTCTTCTGTGAGTGTGTATGTCACTGAACTTCTCTCAAACGACTGGACTGATTTTGATGAAATTTTTTGTGTGTGGATCTGGGAATGGTTTAGATTCACAATTTTGTCCGCTGGACAATGTTTTTTTAATTAATTTTTAATTTATTAGTAGTTGTTGATTTTGGAATGTTTAACATTGAATCCGACAGACGGCGCTACCGTTGCAATGTCAAATTTTAAATAATATTCGAATAATTAATTGAAAATTAAAATCGTATGTATGGCAAAATAACGTTTGCCGGATCAGCTAGAAATTTTATAATGCCAGAGCATAGTTTTTGGAAAAGAAATTTGCATTGCCAAAAAATGATGCAGGATTTTGAAAATGCTTATTCCATAACGGATTGTAATCGTAATTATTCTCAGACTTAATTATATCAGCGATAGTAGTTAAAAAGGTAGGTAGCCGATCGGCTAAGTTAATAATAATAAAAATAATTGTAATTAACCGTTAAGCTTAACGTAACTGTGCTTACGTCATCGGCTCTGTTAGTTTTTTAATAGATATATAAATAATAATGATTATTATTTTATCTAGAGAAGATAAACCTGTATTTCTAAGCACCAGTAAATATGTATATAGTGACAGACGTGAATGTGTTTCAGCGAAAACTGTTAATAAGCTGGTTTATTCCATAGAGAAAAATAAAGATTTTAAATGTAGGTAACAGTATCTTTAAATGAGTTGCTTGAGTATCAACACCCAGGATAATCAAAAACTTCTGCCTATTTAATCGAATCCTGAATTTCATATGATAAAAAATAAATGTTCAATGAAACATACACTATTTGATGTTACATAAAAAACGATAAATGAATTTTAAATTCAACAATAAACAAAACGAACAGAATTTGACGGCCATTGTTTTTCATTGTTTGCTTTAAATATTTTGAATAATTTATTCCGATATTATTTCAACTTCAATAAACTCAACAAATCGAGTTAGCGCAGCCCTCGTTAGATACGCGTATACATTAGTTGACTATCTAATTCAATTAAAATTATAAAGGGGAAAGTTTGATGTTTCTCCACCACGCGCTACTGATTTTCATTAATCTCTCGGTAGGACACTAGTAAAACATGAATTTCTCGAAAATTTTACTACAAACTAACACAGCGTATATATAAATCTCTTTTAATTGAAATTTATAACTTATACAAAGCTGAATTCGTATGAAATGCTAAACTATAGTTATTTGGCAAATTTTCGGCAAGTCATACTAAAAATTTACTAAACTTAGAACACCAAAACAACCATTTTTGTTTTTTTAAATCGCATTATTGTTGCTGAAATATAGGCCCTATTCGGACGTAATAAAACATCGACACTAGTTTACTAGTGAACATTTATTAAACGACCCACCGGGAGAAAATATCTTAATAGAGGAAAATCTTGCCATGTACTCTGAGCTTAACTAAGATAAGCTTTAATTAAGGATCGTGTTAACGGGTGTCGTTAAGTAAAGAGATAGTTCCTTGGTTCCGAATACAATTCTAGTTGCATAAAAAGATATTTGGTACATGGCAACCCGTCTAGGAATACGCATACATAAATCATTACCAGTTTTATAGGTTACACCCGTTCCAACATTTCGCTGTAGCAGGTATCACCGGAGTCGAACCCAGAAACTTTACAAACTATATTACCTAAGTAGGGAATTGTGCACACTACTCGTTAAAGGTTGAAATGCTTTCACATACTGAGTCAAAGTCTTTCCGCTGCTAGCTAATTGCTTTTGTCAAGGTTGTGCGGTGCACGGCCCGGAATGAATTTAACAAAAGACAATATTTTCTTTGATGGAAAGTAAACATACGCAGAGTTACATTCAGGCCGCGAGTTTGGAGACGTGTTTGGAGAGGAATTGGAATTGACCTGGGATATTAAATTTATATAAATATCTTCACACTTGCTACATGAAGTATGAATAAAAAGCCGTTGAAAGCCATTTATTCATAGTAATCCAATATACAAGGCTCGATAACCAGTATAATACTAAATTAAATATATGTGTCTATTATTATGTTTACTGTCGCATAAGAGTAAAATCAAAATCATATAAAAATACACCTCCTTAGTGTTACACAAAATTAGAAAGCATAAAGTCGTTTTTATAAATTCCGTGCTAAATCGCAAAAGCAACTTAATTATGTCCTGTATGTAAAAACTACGGATTTACACGACTGGTGGGTGTGTGAATCTCGAGTTTGTGTTAGCAGTACATCACAATTTTGTCGTACTAAAGCTTTTGTTACGCAAGTAAATTCACACTCTGTAATCAAGTACAAAAACCACAACTATTAAATTAGTTTCAGCAAAGTTTTTAATCAGTGCAGAGCAAAACGGCAGCTCATTAATATGCAGTTGCTATATATTAAATAGCTAACGGCGCTCGGCTATTCAGACCGTGTCTTATGGCTTTAACGTTGATTTGAGCACTGAGTTATATTGTTATTTATATCCCATCAAAAACATAGATAGAAAACAGCCAGCTATAGAAGACTATATACTTCTAATATATACTTCTTTCACAAAATAATCACGATAGAGACCACAAAATGTCGTATTCGTTTCTTCGCTCTTCGAATAATACTTAGAGAGGTACCAAATCTCAAGTATCAGTTATCGTTCGGACATTACAGATGCCATTATCCAAGCCACTGCAGAAAACATCACATCTTCCAAGATGTTTGAAGAAATCATTTGGAAAAGATTCAGTCGTGTCGTGTTAAAAACTCTCTTATATTATAAGTTTTTCAAATGATTATTAATAAGTCGGCTTCGTCTACTGTTTTAGATAATGGGACCGAGTTGAGATCAACACAACAGATATAAAAACTACTAAGACATGATTCGCAGTTTTATATTAATTCAAAAAAAAATATTTTCTTCTGTTAACAAATAGGGTTATAGAATACATAATACATTATAACATACATTAGCTTTCTATATTATAAAGAAATGAAAGACCGTATAATTATAGTACACCTCATTGTTAATAATTTGGCTAACAGGTAATTGGGTAGACATTTTTGATTGACATAGATTAAACTAGTGATATTCAACGCTGACTGAAAATATTAATTCATGTTTGTCCGAAATTAAAATATGAATGGCATATTTCAATTAATTAATTTATATTAAATAAATGTATACTGATTTAAGTGACAATGCAAATTTTATTTTATATCATGATGAAATTTTATTCTATTAAAATGTCGAAGAAGAAAAGAATAATCGTAATGTAGTTTTAAGTGTAGCAGGAGCTTGTACTAGAAATAACGTCAAAACTCAGTATTAAGAATACATCTTACTCCGTTATATCAGCATTTATATATCACAAATGCTCACCTGTGACTGCAATATTAAAGTTTCTGTGAGGATCGATACCCATAAGAAGATTATACTTCAAAATCAGGTCATTTATTATCAGAATTCTATAAAACTCCACTAAAAGAATCATCCCGTTCGCTCAAAAGGCTCTATTGAGATGGCAACTCAAAAGAACGCAAAGTAGTTAAAACGATTCGTTTGAAACAGTTCGTATTTCAAATCTCTCATTCACAATAGACTTTAGATTCGTTTACATTTAATTAATGATTTGCGCTGAATAAGCAGATTAGATGGCTGCATTCTGAATGTAGGCAATCTATCGCTGAAGGAATGTAGGTTGCATATGGGTTATGAGGTTAATAAAGTGCGTTTAAATTCACTCGGTGTAGATGTATGGCCGTTCATATTAAATTCAATTGAGGATAGATAAGGAAATAATTCATATCATGATCCTTTCAAATTCGTGCCTTTATAAATAACTGGACGTACTCCATGGTTTCTCCCATTTGTTTGAGCCTTTGATAAATGAACTAGTGAAAATAAAATAAGCTTTTAGTTAGGTATAAGCAGTAAATTTACGCCAGTTACTAACCACATAAATTCTTTAGACTTATTTAAATCGTTTACATGCTAGAACATCATAATATGTTTAAATAGGTTTAAAATAACCAATAGTTCTGCAATTCTTGTGGCTTATTATGAAGATTATTGACGGAAAGTTTAAGGGGCAAATTTTATCCTGCGAAAGTGCAGTATGTGGCATTTGAACGAAAAAGAAATTAGAAATCTACTGCTAGAGGTTTTCAACTTTCAGAATGACATTCGTTCATTAGGTCGTTGACATAATCATCTAATATCTAAAGTTCTCGTGTCACGGGGTTCGAACTTGAACTCCTCCGAAACGGCTTGACCGATTCTCATGAAACTTTGTGAGCGTATTGAGTAAGTCTGAGAATCGGCCAACATCTATTTTTCATCCCCCATGTTAAGGACAGTCAACCCCTAAATTTCTTTATTTATTTTTTAGACAAATTTTTTAGTGTCTATTTTTTATAATACAACATACAAAAATACATACAATCCTAAATTTTCACCCTTCTACGATCAACCCTTATTTTTTATTTATAAATTGAAAATTGAAATCACATGTATGGCAAAACAACATTTGCCGGATCAGCTAGTATATA
Source organism: Pontia daplidice (assembly GCA_963693355.1). Taxonomy (NCBI): domain Eukaryota; kingdom Metazoa; phylum Arthropoda; class Insecta; order Lepidoptera; family Pieridae; genus Pontia; species Pontia daplidice. Next base: position 393,860 of record CAVNZL010000072.1, on the reverse strand, counting down.
TGCAATTCTTGTGTCACAGGGTGCGTAATTGAACTCCTCTGAAACGGCTCCACCGATTTTTATGAAATTTTATATGCGTATTCAGTAGGTCTGAGAATCGGCTAACATATATTTTTCATGCTCCTAAATGAATAACTATAAAGGTTATCACATCATGAAAATCTTATAGACATATTACGTAAAAAACGTACTTAGTAAATTTATTATAATCACATTCTGGCCCAATATGGCCCCTTTTTCAAAAGCACTTTATATTCATTGAATTGTAAGTACCTTATCAATTTCAAACAAATTAGTTCTAGAGTATGAAAAGTTTTTACGCCAACTATAAACTCATTCGTCTGATATAACGAAACAATGGGGTTGCTACAAAATTTAATTGGCTATTTAGTTAACAATGTAAACTAGTTTTAGTATTCACACTGCAGTGAGTCACATCCGAAAGCTTGAATAACTACGTTTACATGTAATTTTACAATTTTAAAGGCTTCGATTTAACTTGCAATACAACGGTTTGGGTTCAAACTTGAAACTGTAGTATTTTTTCAATCGATAGAGTTGGAATTTTTTAAACAGTTCGGATTAAAATGTATAATGACGTCGTTATATTTTCAAAACACTAAACGAGTACAAAATGGGTATCAAATTAAAGGTCTTGCTTGATTATTGATATTTTGATACTTGTATACAGACAGAAACTCGACGATTGACATAAAAGGCTCACCTTCTGAAGAAGAATGGTCTAGGGAGCGAATACTAATTCCAACCACTATATAGAGTTCAATTATGATTTGCCATATATACCATATACCAGTATACAACAGCTTTTATAATATATGCGTATATGTTCTATCAATAATAATTATAAATCCCAATATATTATATATAACTTTACTAACAACCAATACAGTATTCAAATGCCTATCAGTGAATGCAATTAATCGTGATTAGCTAATATTTAGGAAGCGGAGTTCAAACGATCCAATATGGGTGATCAGTTTTAATTATATAATTAAAGCTGAAAATTACAGTGATTAAGAGATTCTACGTACTTGAGACGGTTGAAATTTTATTTTATATACATTTTTAGTTTACTATAAACTTTTATTGAGATCTTTCATTCATTATTAATAGTAAAACATTATAGAACAATAATACTGTTTGACAATCACTGATTAGGTTTATCTTTAACCTAAGTAAATATGGTAAAATAGAATAATATAAAACCTTTTTTTAGTTTAAATACTAAATTATTAAATAAATTAACGTTGATTAATTTAATTATAATTTATAGAAACGAATGTATCTCCATGTGTAGCGCGCAGTACCCAGTAATATTGCTGTTGTATTTATTATAATAGATATATGTTACTAGCGACCCGCCCCGGCTTCGCACGGGTGCAATGCTGGTCCGATCGCTGCTAAATTCAAAGTGCTATAGGGAAACGGCCTCAGTTTAAATCTGTAATATCTTCGAAAATATTAAGGATTAATGCTGTATTGGTTAAAATCGCTTCGAAAATTAGCCATTATTTGTCGTAAAAAGTAAATGACAAAAAAAAGTTATTGTGGGTTATCCATAACATATACCATCACGGACTTTTCTGTAGACCTTTTCAATGTGTACAATACTTAGTACATTATTTTGATAAAACTCGTAGGGTTCAGCCTGCGTTTGCAATGTAAGCGGAAAAAATGTAATTATTTACGACATCACATTAGAAACCTCAAAAATACAACAATACTTCTCTACTATTTAATGGATGTTATTATACATATAAACCTTGAATCACTCTATCTATTAAAAAAAACCGCATCAAAATCCGTTGCGTAGTTTCAAAGATTTAAGCATACAAAGGGACAGAGAAAGTGACTTTGTTTTATACTATGTAGTGATTATTAGTTCCTCAGTAATTTGTTATTGTATATCACCACCTTTTTTTCAACATAATTGTTTTTAAAGAAGATTAACGTTTGCTCTTAGATAAAACAGACTTGAATTACCCCTGATTACGTTCAAACTACCTGCGTTCATACTATCATATTTTACATCAGAAATTATTTTACCTTTTGTATGAATTGTATAGGAGAAATATGGAATGTTATATGTACTATGATGGATTTAGATATTATTAATAAGGAAATTATAAAATTTAATTTGCATAAACCTTTATCCAAATTAAATATTGAGACGAACCAGTTATTTCTTAATTGACTCTGAAAAGCGTTTGGTGATTATTTCCGGTTAAAGAAGTTTTAGCTCTGTGAAGTCAAAGCGTGATAAACAAAATTCCCGTTGCCTTAGGCGCTCAATACCGACCTTTGAAACCGTAAATTGCCGTTATGAATGCTGAAAAAATATTTTCTAATAAAGCTTAATTAATCGAAATATATTTCGTACTTTGTCTATTCTATGTAGGATGCATAGGATAGACAAAGTATAAATGTACTGCACGGTATACATGCATTCTATAAAATATAATCAAATTAATCAACGTTTATTTAATAACTCAGTATTTTTCAGAACTAAAAAAAGATTTTCTATTCTTCTATTTTACCATATTTACTTAGGTTAAAGATGTATGTACTATGTCCATAAAATAACGTACTACTGAATATATCAGTATATATTTAAAGAACAAATTTTATCAGAAACAGCGTCAACGGCAGTCCGAACTATTTAATCTGTACACAAATGACTGACGACATAAATTTTGCCAGCTTTTTCAAATTCTCATCTTGTTGTGCATATAAAACAAATATTGATGACATTTGTCATTTCCTCGTGAACTACATTTGAGATATCAACGGGCATTCGCGGGTTTCCTTTCCTTTTCACTATAATTTCAGGTTTAAATGGCACCAAATAAAAGACACTTATACCATCTATACAACTGGATCAAAATTATTCTTATAAATATATATAAATATATATATTGTCATACACCTAACTATATATACTATCCACAACTCATACCAACTCTTAAGCGCTTTGTTATTACACACAGCCAAAGGTGATTCCATCATTTAAACTTAGCTCACCTCAACATTATTTTAACGAACAAAAGGATACGATTTCAAAAATAAGTCTAACTTTTAGAAAATACGAGTCGACGCCAACAAAGACTAGTCGTATATTTCACCATACAAAGGGAGAAAAGAAGACGTTTTAATCTGTTAGGTGTTCTTAGAAAAAATTAAAACTACTTTTCTTTGTTTTTTCCTATGAAGGAATATCGCACTGTAATATTTACATGAAAGTTAAATGGATGTTATAAAAAATTAGATAAAAATTTCATTCTTGCACATTAGTGCATATTGCAAATTCAAATGCTACTTTTTCAGAACTGACTCTCTCATCCCGTGGTATTTATTCAGTTAAAGTTCTATTAAACAATTAGGAACATTCACAATAAGAACCTATACATTGAATTAAAATATTTGATCAATTCTGAAAGATTGAACAATTGGAATCAACTGAATTACTTTCGTTGGGGTATTACACATTGCCTAAGGGGTAGATTGAATTTTACTTTCCACGTATTTTATAAAGGTTCTGTTAAATATACATGTAGATATTTCTTCACCAAAGTGTGTGAACTCATATGTTTGTTTAACTTAATGTTTGTTTGGCTTAAATATCTATGAATATTTCCGAATTTGTTTTTCACAAAAGCCTTTTTTTTACATAGTTATCAATTAGTCATTCGTTATTGTTGCACGAAATATTTGAATAATAGGACACAAGTAGTTAACAGCTGAACTGTATATAATATTATTATATACTGCGACATTGGCAAAAAGGCTTCGCCATTTTACGGATACCAGAAACTATTTCGCGAGTAGGTGTAAATTTAAAATTCCTTTCATCACCAGCACTTGTGTTTGCATAAAAAACATATTTAGATAGTTGTTAAAACTCGAATAAAATGCAGACAGCGTAATAATTAAAAACTTGGATACACCAAGCGGTGGTTTTTATTCTACGAATATGAATGTGGGGATTTTTTAAAAAGAACACAAACAGTTTTTATTAAAATAGTTTTGTTCACGAGGTCACATAGATTTTTTTCTTACGTGCTTACATATAATTTGTAAAAGTAAGAGTCCACTCCACTATAATTATCAAATAATTATTTTATGATTATAGATTATGTTTCAGAGCAATATTTATTAAAACTATTGCAAAAGCAATAAATAATACCTAAATTCTTTGTCATTAAATAATCAATACATATTTATGTGGTTATTTTATATGCTAGTGTGCAATAACTAATATTTAATTTATACAGCATACCCGAATACCCTACATATAAGGCGTCACCCAAGAGACGTCGCTAATTAAAACTTAATTTATCTTATAAAAGGATTTTCTATTTTGTGAGTTTTAAACTCGTTTTGAAATAAGAACGGGTCACTTAGCTTTTGACCCGTTTCTTGACCTAGTAGAGCAATTACGTTAAAACCAAGAAAACATGAGTCTAGCCATTTCTCTATAGCGTTGAATCTAATTTGTATAAAGATTTTATGCATTTGAATCTGTCCATATATGGCTTCTAGCTTCTTCCAGCATTTCACATAATTAATTATATTTTTTTAAATTATGTTTAGGTTATATGAGAATTTGCAATTAATTAATATTAATATATAAACTATTTTACTTGTAGATTTACATATTTTGATACAAAATTAAATAAATTTACAAAAGGCAGACACATTTAGTGCCTATTCTGTTTTATACTGTTTTTGTTTTTTCTTAGAAAAGGTGGCGTCTCTATGTTATGATATCATTGTTAACTGCATGTTAAACCCATTGAAAAAATGATAGTCTATTTATCGAGGAAGCCCATAGACTACATAATATCTCTCTAATCAACAGAGGAGCATAAATGAAAAACGTGATGAAAAATTCTTTTACACGCGTCGTAACGCACGAGCGTTTCAATTAACGCAGGTGAAATAACCCACAATTAGATTCTGAACATTAACATTATCTTCAGGTACAAAGTTATAATTAGAGAAGAGTTATAGGATCCCTACTCTGTTGTTAGACTTAAAATATTTTATTTTGTCGCATTTATAAGCTGCTCACGTACAAACCCGATAATATTTCCAACAAAGTAAAATTCGATACACGTGCTCACAGTTCATAACACATTACACGTAAAATCATGTGATTATCATGGACGTTTAATTCATGCAATAGTTCACGTTCAGTTGTGTGCCTGAATTCATACCTACCCCCGAAATAGTCTATAATCATTATAATAGCATTGTTTTTCAACCTGTGGGTCGCGTCCCCCTGGGGGGTCTCGAAGCTTCTGTAGGGGGGTTGCCAGAGGTCGAATAAAATGGGTATTTTAGTCAAAAAAACCAATAAAAACAATTAATATTGTTAATAGTAATACTGTAACATACACACATATATGATAAAAAACCGAAGGGTCAAAGAGGGTCGCGAAATAATTTTTTATACTAGGGGGGTTGCATCATGAAAAAAAAGAAAAAACACTGGTCTATAGGAATTCTTTGAATTGTAACATTTGGGAGAAACGTCTAAATTATTAGCATATAATCGACAACGTTATGTCATTTTTACCACTAAGGAATCCTCTCTCTGCGTCTATTTATTATTATAACCTCGCAGTCTTCTAAAGACGAGCGGGCATTTAAACCAAGCCAGCCTATAGGTAGTAGCCATCGTCTATCAAATTTAATTAAACTTAAAAAAGTAAAAATGTATTGAAGCTGGAAGCTGAAATTCGAACACATAGCACACCTATATAATGTACTAGAATCGAAAATTGATCGAAATAAATAAACTGAAGTAAAAAGAAGGACTGTGGACGGAAGAAATGATAATATTATTATGTCAAATGATTTTTTAATTTTATTCAATTTCATAATGTATCTAAATCAAGTCAATATAGGTTTTTCGGAGAAATTTCAGTATCCCATTCTACCAGAACTGTTTATTTGTGCCGAGCGGATATTTATTATGGCGGGGAAAAAAGCTATTTGCGGTCTCTAAGGGCAGAACGAAATTGTAGCACTAGGCACCTATAAGGAAGACGTTGTGAATGCTTAATACTCCTTGAAACAACGGGCATTTGAAATAATTCATAGGGCAAATTCGAAATAATTCGTCATGATCGATTAGAAAAAATACTTATGTATTGTAATTATTTAGAATCTCGACTGTTATGAAAATGTTGCAAAATAGGGGAGAAAATACTTTTTGAGAGCTTCCGCTGTGTGACCGATATGTAGCAGGCAAATCATGTGAAGTCAAATTGTTCTTGACAAAACAGATCCGCAACAAAATAATGTGAAACAAGAGGAAAAGTAAAAAGTTCTATTTTTATGGTTTCACACTATCGATGTTTAGTAGTAGATGTTGGCCAAAGTAACCAACTAGAATATGGTGAATCACAGGTTAAAAACTTTTTAAGAAAACTTCCTGGTAGCCGTATATCTTACGCCGATATAGATAGGTGGGTAAAAATATAAAAATATACATATCAAGACAAGGATTTGATAAGTGAGTTCTTACTTATTTTCCTTTGATCTATATGTATTCGTAAGGTTTTACTTTTGTTTATATTATTCATATAATAAAAGGACAAGGCAAAAATTATCTTCCATGCTCTCATAAATCTTTCCGATTCTTTTCCATTTGGTAAGTAGTAAAAATATGATTTTATTGTAAAGACTTAACAGCATCACTTCACTTTAATTTCTGATATATATACCTATACGAGTAGGTATTGTTAGATAAATTAGATCACTCAAATATGAGGAGAGGTTACTAGGCTAAAATGATTTTCTCAAATATTTAGGATGCTTTTAATAAAACTTAGAACGAACAATTTTTAAAAAAATCTTTCTCATTTGTCACAATTGCACTTTTTTGTATCAGACTCACTTCCCTAAACTGGCAATCGAGCAATTTATCACCATCATTATACATAAAGCACTCTTTTCATCAAGGCGTGAATGCAATGTAACTGAGAGAGACAAATGACTACTTTACTTGAAATGGTGCATTAGTATCGATTTTAAGGATTTGATGATGAGTATATATTTTAGAGCGGTTTAAATTATGTAACACTTATACAGTATTATAAGAATATTTCCGGTGAGGTTGGTTGCAGAGACGGACGCGAGACGCGCATCATATATTATTAATATAGGAATATAAGCGGCTGATTTAAAAATTATAGTAGTGTAATATTGTTAAGTATCATTTATGATCATACGATTAAAAACGACCTTAAGGGGAGTGAGTTCGAGCAGCAATTAATTAAAAAAAAATAATAATAATATTTTATTACTGAAAAGCACATATAGTGAAGTCTTTTAGGATTTGGTCCAGTTCTTCACGAAGTCTTGAAATTTTTTACATTAAGTAAAATAACCATTTATATATAAAATATTTATAACACGTTCCTTTAAGAATGAAAGTTGCCCAGTGGTTATCGTTCAGGTGATCGCGGGGATCAAATACTTGAGAAAAATTCAGGTTACTTGATATGTTCAGACATTATTCAGATCATTTGTTAGGAAACGCATAATTAAAAGAAATAGCGTAGAACACTCTGGAAACCGACAGAAGAGATTTGCTATATAAAACAAAGAATATGTACATCAAGATGACTTGGTATTGTGACTCAGCATGTAAATTTTATTTTATCCTTTCTTATATTATTATTTTTTTACATAATTGTTTTTGGCTTGCTAAAAATAACTGTACCTTGTGCATCGCAAAATCGGCAGATGCATTAAAAAAACATTTCCTTTCAAGAACCTCACTATTCTATTGTGTATTTCCACTACTATATTTCTTCAATTTATTTTTATTGCGGGTATTATAAAGATCGATAGGGCAGCCGAAATAAATGTGCCCTTAAATTGGACGACCCGTGGTTTTTCCTCTTTTGAGGTCTTAGGGAAAGAAAGGAGCTTTACGCCAAAAAAATAAAAGTTTTAATCAAATTTTTTCTAAATGTGGTTGGACAGTCTGCATTGCAAAGTTTTTATAGGATTGCTATTAGTTTCGGGTCTTGAGAGTGATATCCAAAAAAATATTTATTTGTGTGTGTTTCTGTGAGTGTATGACTCTCGTGACTTCCAATGAGAATAAATCACACATATTTAACCAGAAGCGCTTGGCTCATGCCATGAGAAACGAAAACACCTAATGCCAAACTTAGAAAGTAGACTCAACATCAGTTTCAATGATCAACCTAAACTAACTTAAATTAAAAATCCAATCTGCGATATTTTACCGAATCAGTTCAGTTGAGTACATCTTGCTTCGTGAAGAAATTTCTTATAAGTAACGGTGAGTGTTCAAAGGAGCTGTCAGGTACCTTTTACACGAGTGGGATTAAAAATGTATCTTTTTTATTAAAGGATTTAATCTTATATCTTTGGTATCGAGAAATCTTTCGGTAAACTTTTATTTGTCAATAAACAAGTCATACACACAGTGTTACAACAATAGCGGAAATTATTATTTAAAATAGGGTGCCTTGAAGTCAGAATCTAGGAGTTCAGACATAATCACTCATATAATTTACTATGTTGGAAGGTTAGAAAATATATTTAAGAATTAAAATAACAGTATTCTTGAGTCAGTTTCGAGAAAAAATAATATATCTATAATAATAATAATTCTAAAGTATTAGAGAATTATGTGCAAAATATAGATCTAGGTGTCGTGATTTATAACTATAACTATTAAAAGAAGGTAAGCCCAAAGCGATAAAGCTTAATCTTAGAGAAAATAGCATCTCTTTTGGAATCGCTAAATTACCTTCATTTCTTCGCAAATCACAGACGAAGTAATCAAGACAAAAGTTCAAGTATTTCAAGTACTTTCGTGAGATTTTTTCTCAACTAGGTACGCTTGGATAGGCGTTTTGTTACAATTTTAGTGTATTCTAAAAGCAAAAAATCTGGACAAGTGTGATTTGTACTCGACAGCGGAAAGATAAAAGTATAAAACTTTTGTAAATTTACCTATATCTACATATTTTACGTATCGATAGTACTACGGTAGAGTCATAAACTCCCGTACTTTTCTAACGTTTCCTTTTCACAGCTTCAAAAGATTGTAAACCTTGACTAGTATCTCATTAAAAAATGTTTGTGTGTATGTCTGAATGGATTGGATGGTCTACAATCGGTATTCATAAAATGCACAATTTTGTGTTATCGAAATACCTAAACTAAAAATTGTAAGTATATACAACGCTATCATTTCTTTACGAGCAACACACTTGTAAATGACGTTTTTTTAAATTATGTATTCAAGTAAAACTATGGTAGACTGGGTAGCTAAATATTTTCCAAGGAAGCCAGTTACCAAGCAATTCCGAATAATTTTATAATGATAATGAATCGCCTGTAAAGTGTATTTTCTTTGAAAAATAAACTCGATGAAAGCAAGAAGCATCAAGTAAGTAACAAAGAGCTGATACATAATAAGATAGCGTCTCATTAAATTAAAATAATGAGGAAAACACTGCTCTCTAATGAGAAATAAAGAAAGGAAATTTTACACAACAGTAAAATATAATAATTATATTTCCAACATTTTGAGTGCTTAGGAATACTTGAAATTAAAGGAGCTCGAAACATATTTTTGGATTAAATTGGTATTTATATTATATTGTCTGATTGCCGGAATTTTAGCTTTCACCTACGGAGTTTTCAGTTTTCCACGCTAAAAACGATAGGCTAAATATGAAACTAAATATAAAATTATACATCTCATTATTAAAGTAACATTGAATTTGAAAATATAAATATATTTAAACGTTAGTGTTATTCAAGAATAATTCCGTTTTGGGTTCAATTGACATAGTTCAAGATAGTGGTAAAGAAAGTTAAACGTCGGTTACACTCCAATAGTGAATTTAGGTAGAAGTTTGACTATTTAAACGAGATAGCGATAATAATAATTTATTTATATAATTAAATAAAATACATATTAAAACGCTATTTATGCCTACTGCATAAACAGTTGTTGCAACATAGACAGTTACAATATATATTGTTTATAATATATTTTAAATGAAAAATGTTCATAATACCTTTGCTAGGGTTATTTCACTCCTAGTTCTCTGAAATCCACGTGTGAAAATAACGTTTAAACCTTTTTACAGAAGCCTTAATTTATTAGCTTGTAAATTTAATTAAAATTTCGTTATCCGAAATAATATTCCCTTATTCAGAGCAATATCCATGATATAGTCAAACCGTTAGGGGAATTCGTTTCAGTATACAGATATATATTGCGTTCTCATGAACATGAGTATAGTATAAGTAATAATAGTCACTATATATAAAAACACAAAAAATATAATAAAAATCACCTTGATGAAATTGAAAACACGAAACTACTGAAAGCAGTAGCGTATAGATTCACGTGTTTCTATATATATAGCCTATTTCTTATGGAGCACATTGTGTTTATATTAATATGGTGTATAGTGACTTAGGCAGAGATTAAAAAACATAAAGCCAGCGATACATTTCTGACGACGGGATTACTTCTTCTGAGTGAGAATCCGTACGACTACAGACTGCACACTAAGTCTATGATGATATTTTACTGTTTCATATAGACGTTTCCTGACTTAAAAATATAGAATATGACATATTTGAATACTCCCTTTATAACTGTAATAAGAAAGTTGCACCAACAATATTTTCAAGAGAATTGTGATTTAGTTTTTTTTAGATTAAGTTAAGAAGTAGTACTAAGTAATATTATTTTAATTATATAAATGAAATAATAACTCCACTACGACCGCTTCAATAAAATTCAACTCAGACACAGTATAAATTTAACTATAGGCTTTGTGAATCATCAATATTTTGTAAAAAAATTATAACTCAACAATACAGTTCTCACTATGTTCAACGCTCTGTTTATGAGCGTTGAACGCAGTAACAGCTGTCTGATTACTTTGTTATAATTTATACCTTTTAGTACATTCACATACTAGCAACAATTTTTATTGTAAATATATCAATATTCTTACATCTTAATAAATGTTTATTGTATCCGATGGGATCATATTTCGTTTTACAGAATATTCTCCTTTAACTTAGTGAAAATGGGGATCTATAAAAATTATACGATTTATAATTTAACCTCGTCGCATATTTTTAATTAGAATTTAGTTCATGTATACTCTCTTTCTTCTTTTGCCATTATTTTGCCCACGTGTTCCCTTTACAACCGTTTTTAATATCTTCTTCGCTGTTGGGTTGCCTGGAAGAGATCGCTTAGTAGCGATAAGGCCGCCCTTTACACATTAGGTTTATTTGTTAATATTGTATCTTATAACTATTTATTATATATTATGTTGATGTGTGATAAATAATAAAATAAATAAATATATAGATAGAGTTATGACTATATGTTGCCTCAAGCCCTTTTCATGCGAGTTAGTTTTTTAAACCAACGTATAACTCTGTCATTGTTCTATGTTATATTTAAATATACAATATTTAAATGCAATTTGTAATCTCCACAAAAGCTTACACCGTGTCGGCTTTGTTCTAAGAAACGGAACAATAACAAGACCAGAATATTAAGAGAATAAACCATGTTCATTGCAGCCATAATAAACATTTGCCTTAATTAAAATGCTAATTAGAGTATTTAACAGTGAATATGGAAAAATTGTCATATTATGTGTTGGGGTGTAGACTTTTGTATTCATGGTTTTAAAGCCGACTTTGTTCCTAACCCGCTACAATAATTGTCCCTTGGTATCCAACCTAAGGCTCTAGAGTTCGCATTAACTATATCCATGTAACCAGTGTTAATATTTAATTAATATTAAATCAATTTATTGCACCAGTTGTAAGTGCCTATATAGCGTGTCATAGTCATATTATGTCTACACCTCCCAGGAGAAGGTAATGTATACCCATTGATAAGTGATTTGAATATTAAGTCATCGTCTCAGCGTATATAACTTCTTGTATGGTGTCTTCTCCTTTCTGAGGCTGGCAATCTGATTGATCAGTAATTGATAATTTATTCACCCAAAGGGGACCCTATTACTGATATTTCCCTGCCCGAGTGTTACCAGGCTGTGCCACTCATGAACCGCGATAGTAAGACTAATTATCAAATTCTGTTGCGCGAGTCCGACTCGCACTTAACCGGTTTTTTATAATTATTTTTTTAATTGAATGAGTTGTGTTATTTTGACTGATGGTGGAAAAAGAGTTGAGATCGAACGGCGTGTTAATCCTATTGTTGCTCTGTCATCCTCGTTATTAACACTGGGTTACTACAGAAAGAAATACTAACCTTTATATTTCCGGATTATATAATAACTTTACCACAGGTCCATACTTTTAAAATTTCGTTTAGTAAATTATGTACTTTTTATTATTTAAGCTATAAGGTATCTAAACTCTTGAGTAGGATCTATAGACGGCGGTAACAGTGATAATAGTAATAGTAGTAGTATAAAAAAATTTTTTTTGAACATATATAAACTTCATTCCTTCATAGCTTTTAAAATATTAAAAACGGATTGAGCATACAATAATGCAGCTTTCTTTACATAAAAACACAGAAAGTATAAAGCAAAGTTTACAATTTATTATTATTACTAAACTATGCATGTATTCTACGCTACAAATAATAATATTCAACAATTAATGAACTATAACTTATATTAAGGCAACATACATGGATATGAGCTCCAAATTTGTAACTTTTCGAACTGCGATTGGAAAATTCCACACTAAACTTTTCAAATACTTAGCTGAACACGAGCTGGAATCTCTATTCGTCAGAAGATGTTCACGGTGAGATATAATTGCAATTTTATTAGTTTTATTCTTAATATGAAGGTGCAGTGGTTAAAAGTCCGTCCCTCCGTAGAACATGCATTTAAATCCCAGCTAAAGATTTTTGGGGCTAGACACACGCATGTCTTACTGGTACTACGTATCTACGATATAAATCAAATTAGCAAATACCATGAGTGGTACTGTTTTTGAAAAATAGAATATCAAACTACGTTTTTACATAAAACAACTCATCTTTATTACTCAAATGAAGGATAAAAAAGTTTTACAAAAATCATGTTGAAATTGAAACTAATATTTTAATTTGTGTTAAATGAGCGCAGTAACTTCAAATTAATGTTAATAGAATAGCACTAGACTGTGTAAGTAATATTTTGTTCTTTTAATTCGATTTTCAAATGACCAGAAGCCAGTACGAGTACTATAATGTATGTGTAACAATTATCACTTTGGTCTGTTAAAATAGCATCCCATTAAATTGGTTTTGAAAAATGTGTCTGTTGACACAGTTATTTGAATTTTGAAATATATTTTTCTTTCTTGAGCTTTTAAAAGATGAGAATCATAAGTTTTTTTTTACCTTTGAGATTTCTATATAATTTTCTTCCTGTCGTTATTATTAGAATTTTTTAATGATAAAAATAAAATTTAATAGTTGTTCTGATTCATGAACAATAAAAAATATTTTATATATCTAATCTCACACACATGGTAGGTAAAGGAGAGAGTTAATCACTACTAGGTATAGGCATCAATACATTAAAATATATTATTGCAAAGAATTTTTTTTGTAGTCAGTTGAATTGAATACATGTTACAATTTTACAGGTATTTAAATTATATTATTTCCTACACTGATAGAGAATAAATTATATAATTTTGTAAAATAGAGTGAAATACACGCTGTATAATAATGTTGGTGCAGCACATTTTCAAAAATACACATTAATCTGTTAGAATTTGTTTACTTTTAATTTATTATTACTAAATAAAAATCATAGGAGATATCTCCTTCTTACTTAAATTTTCAAACTCACCAACAAATAGTCCGAAAATGAGTAGCACGGTCATACTGAGCACAGCACTTCACATTATCCACTCACTAAGCGTACACTCAAATGGAAAAGTTTCACGGGAAACGCTACTAGGTACCGTCGCGGAGAAAGGTCGGTAGCGGACTGCGGACTCCCCTCCCGGCTCCCGAGACCCGAATCTCTTATCGCGATCCCGTAATGAGATAACTGCCATTTGTCTACTTTGCGACAACGCGCTTAAGAATATGAAGGGAAATGTTGTTTTCTTTACATGTCTTTATTTTTATTAAATCAGTTCATAGTTAAGGAGATGTGAGGCCAAAATAATAGGAGATAAATGTCATTATATCGGGTGTGCCAGACCAAACACAAGCCGCAAGAGCAGATAACAAATCATGATGATGTTGATATTTTTATAATGATGCGAGGTTAAAGAAAACTAATACGTATTGCTATTTTGAAGATTTATTAACAAATTATTTTAGAGCTATTCTAAAATTATTTTTTCTTTGAGATGACTATTACATAATATGTTTTACTTTTTAAGTTGACGTTAATAATCTCTGAAACTTTTTTTTATAATTTTGTGTTTTAAATTAAAACATGTTTTACATCTTTGCAAAATTCATTTACAATATGTATTAAATAAAGCAGCATATAAATTTTAATAAATATAATATAACATAGTTTAATACTTTATATTTATTTGCAAAAGTTAATACATTATCATTACAGGCACGCCCAATGCGAGGTATTTTTCCACATGTAATAATTTCTAATCAAAGAACGCCATATACCTCCTTCGCGTATCAAATCAGTTTTATTTTATGAGACGGCGACAAACGAGCAGGCTAGAGTAGTGCTAACCGCCGCCCATGGACACCTACGACGCCAGAAGGCTTACAGGCGTGCTGCCGGCCTTTTTTCAGAAGAAGGTTGATATTTTAATATATCTAATATAAGTTATATATAAATTATATAAAAAATATCTAGTTTGAGTATATTTGAACAGATTTGCAGTTTAAAAATTCCCTTTGACTGTGTATGTTGTTTCAAGGGTGCCGTCGTAGGATCAAGCATCCTTCAAATTCTTTGTGTCAGACTGCCCTTATTAAATCATGCCGATTGCACAAAATTGAAAATTCAATCATATACAACCACCCATTACTATTTGATATTCCAAATTTCTAGTAAACTGAATATTACAAATTAATATTGGAACTAGTCGCTAAACATATTAGAATTAAATTTCCATCCTATTTCGATTAACATTTCTGTGTACTGACCAAACAATTACAATAGTCTATGCTAAATTTCAATATTGTCACTGGCAACAAAAAAAATAAATCACGATTCGCATTCCCACTGTGTGGTTCCATATTTCAAATATCGCGCGCTACGACCTCTACTATCTGTGGCCATTAATAATTATGGTCCCTTGTTTCGATGGCAATTAAAGTTTACAAATGTTTACGTATGTTATGGATCTAGGTTATTCATATTAATTGCT
Organism: Pontia daplidice; assembly: GCA_963693355.1. Taxonomy (NCBI): domain Eukaryota; kingdom Metazoa; phylum Arthropoda; class Insecta; order Lepidoptera; family Pieridae; genus Pontia; species Pontia daplidice. The sequence goes on along the minus strand of CAVNZL010000072.1, from coordinate 378,467 downwards.
TCTAACGCACAGATGTTGCACAAAGATTATTTATAACTTGTATGTTTTATTTCCATAATAAGTTTTTGGTTATGTTACGTTATATTTTGCTGCTTTATCGTGTATATTAACCTTTGTTATGTTCGCAAATTAAAAATGAACTTAAGAAAATATGCAGATCTTAACATTCATCTGGTATTCATTACATTAAATTATTATTTCTTTTCTTTAATTAAGATATTATGTGTGCTATCACATCACATGTATGGCAAACGTTGTTTTGCCATACATGTGATTTAAATCAATAAATAAAAAATAAGGGTTGATCGTAGATGGTTGAAAATTTATGATTATATGTATTTTTGTATGTTGTATCATAAAAAAATAGAAACTGAATTTTCTCTAAAAAATTAAAAAAACTTAGGGGTGGACTACCCTTAATATTTAGGGGGATGAAAAATAGATGTTAGCCGATTCTCAGACCCACTGAATATGCTCACAAAGTTTCATGAGAATCGGTCAAGCCGTTTCGGAGGAGTATGGGAACGAAAACTGTGACACGAGAATTTTATATATAAGATAGAAATAGGAATAGATATTTGCTGTCATAATTAATATCGCAAAATGATGTATGTTTATTTTTTAATGTAAAGCTTAACAGTACAGTGACGATGTACTGTTAGTACCATAACTCACTTCACGCATTCTCTTCAGATTTCAATTGCGTCCCGAGAGGTTGTCTGTTGACGGGTGTGAAAAACAAAAGACGTAACGTAGAATTTAGTTCCCTTGTAATTGAACCGTACACGTTAGCTTCAAAATTAATATTTTACCAACTCTACTGCAGTGCCTATGTTCGTTCCATAATAATTGTCTAGGCAGACAATTATTTTAGATTAAATTGCAGTAGATACGTTGCTTATCTGTTGGTTTAAAATCGAATTCTCTCAATCATCGTATATGCAGAACAGCCCGCATCGGTATCGAATTGAAATTACGAGAGACAGCGGTCATTGTGCAATCAAGTCGATTGTTAGTACAAGTATTGTGAGTCGGCGAGGTTTAATTCAATGTACCAACAAATGACTGTGACTGGAAGGAGTCGTCATTGGCTCTCCCATCGTGGATTCAGCTTGTATTGGGGACTTACAAGAGCTGTCACTTTTGGATGCTTATAAGTGGGTGTGTCTTTAACCAATTTCACTCTGGTATTTATTGCGTCATTTTCGCTGCAATCTTTTTTTCGATTGAAACTAAAAATTACGATAGCTGAATATTGTCCAAAATAAAATAATAAATAAATAATAATAATAAACTGCGGAATAAACTGCGTTGTAATTTTTATCTAAACAAATTTCAATAGGTAATAATTAATTCCTTGCAATTTTTATTTGCGTAAATTATTAGTAAATTAATATTATTAAATTCAGAACCCACCAAGTAGGGAATTTGAATAAAAATACTGCATTCACAAGCCTGAAGTGAAGTTTGTCTATGTGTATTTTGCACCTCAATTAAAAAGTTGGGACACTTTAAAAAGGTCCGATTGAATATTGAGATCGCAATTATTCTGTCAACGCCTGCGAAGCATTTCCATAGAAGTTCACCGGGGTTTTTGTATGAAACTGTCTATCAAAGAAATATCATCCAAACTTGGAGTGTTTTATATTTTTAATAACGAAAGGTCATTTTTATTTTCTTTTTGTGTAAGAGTCTATTTCGATCAATTTTGTCTTGAATTATACAGACTTTTGTTTGTTGTTTATTATAAATTTTAAAGTAATCAGGTCGGAATCGATGATGATAAATACCGTAAACACCACCCCAACACGCTTTCTCGTCTATTGTATTAGGTTACATGGATATCTACTAAGACAATTTAATAATAGGAAATGACATAAGTTTATGATATTAGAATAATAAAAAAAGTACGGCTAAAATACTAAGAATCGAATTTAAAACCATTTAATGAAAACAAAGATAAAAACTGAGTCAGGCAAAATGCACCTTTAAAAACTAAGCTTTACTATATATATTCTAAAAAGAAAAACACCATTATTTCCATTTCCATCTTATCAAATAAAATAAAAACAGTATGAGACGACAACGAAGAGAAAATAATTCTTTGATTTACGAGCCTAAGCTAAATCTCAATTTGGGCCATGAATGAGAAATTATCTTATAGAGCTCCGAATTACCATAAAAACCCACTTACATGTCAAATAAACAAAGTAATATGTAAGTTACATATTTATCAAAAATGGTACGATATTTTTTATCATATTACGATTTAGTTATGTTAGAATTTATAGAAAATAATTTCTTATGTACCTAGGCAAAACTGAAAATGTTTACAAAATCAAAAATGGCTGAATGTAGAAAATTGCCAATACTTTCATTGTTTTTAGATCTCCATTTCTATCGACGTATTCGATGGAACAACTGAGAAAAGCAGTGGGCCCATTCTTCTTAAGAGGTCTCATCTATGGCATTTTCTTACGCTTTCAGCGCATCTTGAGGGCTCGTAAAGCGAATACCACGAATTTCATCTTTAGTTCTTGGGAATAAATATAAGTTACAGGACGCCAGATGTATAGCGAATGACTCATTATCTCGACACCTGCCATATTCAAATATTGAATTTTGCGGAATGCGTAAGTATTGTCGTGATGAAGGAGGATCCTGCTTCGAAGGCGCTGCTGTTAAAGACTTTTTGCTGTCGTCTAGATTTTTTTCAAAGAAAACAGGCTAACAGTGATTAACATTTGGTATGTTAATCTGCATTACCTGTCCTTCCATCTTCTAGCACAACTGTCGCGAACTTTCCGACTTTTTCTTTTCATCATAACACGATCACATCAGTGACGATGTCGAATACGGCATTTGAGTCACCACCGTTGAACTTTTCTAACATTTGGCGACACCAGTCCATGCGAAGATGTTCCTGGTCGTCGGTTATAGTAAGGGGAATCCATCTGGTACAATGCTTCCTGACACCTAAATGTTTGTGTAATTGCCTCATACCTAGGCTTGCCGGCCTCTTCTGATAGACCTATCCTAGGGAGTAACCACTCTCTCATCTTCCTCTCACATGCATAGCACTGATGTTATCTTTATCTTCAGAAGTCGCTGTTAAAGGACGTCCCACACGTCCGGATCTTCATTGAGATTGCTACATCCATGATAAAACACGTTAAACTAATTGTAAATAGTGGCACGAGATGGCTTCATTAAGAAATGCTAATCGCAGCCTATCATAGCTTTGTTGTTTTAAGCCCGCAATGAATGTCATAATAAATCAATTACTGAATATTTTCCCGTGTTAAGTTATTTTTTACAACTAACAAGAGTTTTTTTTTTGTTTTTCACGAAAGTACATTAGGTTACCAAAGAAATTGAAAATCAAAGAAAGGTTTCCTTAGCAATGTTTCTAACTGAACAGTTCTAAATATTACCCACGTGTCATACGTGGGTAATATTTAGTCGCAGGTATAAAACCTGTACTTCGAGAGACCGTGACCAGAGGACGCTTATCGCTATTAATCTGTTGAACATTTTGTAACAGCCTCACTAACGATGTCCTTGATAAGCAGCCAATCTCCTGGTTTCGGCAGGACATCCCAGACAACAAATAAAAATCGCCTTCGCGGCGAGGCGAGGTCTATTCGTTCTTCGCACTTTTCTCCCCTAAATGAGATTCCATCTCGCTCTTCCAGCGAGCCTCAGCAACTTAAGCCGCGGTTTGCGTCTCACAGGGGATGCCCTTGCGTTAGAAGTGGGTTACATTCTTGGCAGAGCTTCACTCGCCCCTCAGACCAATAGCCAGATTCCATACAAAAAAAGACGGGAGCAACGACAACAGAGATCTTCCATAACAGACAAAATCTTTCAGCGCGCATTTTGAATGGATGCGTCCAGTGCACGGACCACTATCTTTTGACAGTCAGTACTGCCCAACTAATGTTAATATTGTTCTTAACACTGTCTCTGATAGCCAGTACCACCCTTAATATTTTTTTGTACCAGCCTTCAGAAATAGTTTTTTTTTATATTTTTTTAAATAAACTACGATTAACTAATTTTACATGTTACTGACTGCTCCATTTAAATAAATCTTTGTGTTGCTATATAATAGTGTTTTTTTTCTGATATTTGGTCCAAACTCGACATGTATAATGTCGTAATATATTACTATATATGCTAGATCATTTTTAGATTATATTATGTATTTTACTTTGATTTTTTATTTAAATAAGAATTAAGTGCATTATTAAATATGAAAAATTGCATTACTAATTATTTTACTTCATCTCCTTATAATTCATGCTAAAGTACGGACAGTATTTAGATAGTAATAAGCGTTAGATACATTCTCAGAAATATATCAGATAGCATAGTGTTTGTGTTACCGAGCGACGAGCTAATTTCCGACCGTCAGTTACGCGCTATAATATTGCCACAATATCATTGCGTGTCGCTCACTTGGATAAATATCTCCTATATTTTGCTTTCAGAATTTTATTATGAACATTATATAACACTATAAATATAACTCACATTACAACGAAATCATTCAAAATAAAATGTTTGGAGTAATACGGTCTCTATTATATTTAAAAAAAAAGAATTGATATATTCATATTGTTCAATAATGATTCATTCACAAACAAAATGTACTTCAACTTCAACCTTATAAATCTAACTATCTATCTTAGAAACTATCCCAACCATGCGAGTACAACAGTCAGCGAATTAAATAAGCGCTTTTATTATTCTAAAAGCTGTTAAATTCAAAGCGACTATCCAATAGTCGACAGGTGCACGCTAATCCCGTGGATTGTAGGCTGTGTTATTCGTTTATTCGCTTGTCAAGCCCAGAGGAAGCCAGTGGACGAACTTTTTTTTAATCACACAACCAGCCATGTCATGTTTTACACAAGTCCGTATGCGGACTTTTTGTTTTCATTTGTACAAGTGCATAATTGAGCCTGTAGGCGGTCAGTAGATATGTCGTAGATATGGTTTATCTTTACAAAACATATTCAATTGTGCTGGATTTTGGAGAGGTTGAAAAATTCATTTCTAATAGCATTGCCTCGTTGTATTTATAATATTTTGTTTTCCTATGAACGGTGTCAAATTTCTTATTTCATATCATATTGTATGAAAACCTGTGCATGCTCTACCTGTACCTAAATTACCATAATATATTGTTTAGAAACGCTTAAATGACACGTTTCATATCAAGATGTCCCCTCTTTGGAGTAGAGTGTACACTTAGAAAGTACACTAAGAAGCCACTTGCATTGTATGAGAAATCGTAAAGTGAACTTAAGTATTCATACTATTTGTATTTACAACCTTCTAGCTGAGGAAAGTAACGGATATAATTATTTTAAGGGTGATTTAAAATAAATTGCTTTAAATGAATTTCATATCAAAATGATCCCTGTTCAGTAACAGCAATGTTTTTGAAATAACACAATGTATCTGATCGTCGTTCGCTATTCCAAACACGATTTACAGTAGCCACGTACATATTTTAAGGATATTTTATTCAATTTGAACAATTTTTTTAATCGTAACCCAAATTTTTAAGCTTTTGCGGTTGACATCTGTTTGCGCTGGTTAATTATTTATCTATTATAAAGTAAATTACTGCACCGAGATTCTAAATTTTACATATTCACTTCAATTATACATGTATGCATATGAATGGCTAATCAAAAGATAACTATTCCTATTTATGCATAACTTAATTTTTTTTTAAATATTAAGCTATGCTCACTTTAAATCTTATTAACATAAACTGAAAATATAATATTAAATTCAGCTAACATTAAACAGATATGACAAAAAAGATATTGTCTCCATTAAACTATTAATATTGAGTTTAAATTCATATATCTATCAATAATATATTTATCAAACCGTATGATCCGTTAAAGTTTTCCAATATATTTCTTCTATAACAAACTTTTGACAATAAACAAAACAATAACAACCAATAAATGAACTAATATGGCATTGTATGTATAATTCAATAACTTTTTAATCAGGAAAGACTTGGAGAAACTGCATTAAGGTCCAAGGCTTTCCCTTGGTCGTCGCACATGAGTGAAGGTGTGAGATTCATTTAGAGATTAGATAAAATACATGTCCTTAAATTTACATAATACCTATCAGTTCAAATAATTGCTCAATAACCAAAGTGTCAAGGCGAATTAAGGTTGAAGAAGTATACATGAAAGATGTTCAAATATTACAACAGTTAGAGGATAAAAAACGAATAATAAATTAAAAATTACTAAAATACTTAATAAATACTTAAATAAATGGTAGTATCACGTAAAAAATAATTGAGTAGTGCTGAGCCTTCAACTCTGATATTGTGTGCTCCAGTCCTGCCTAAATAATTTTTTTTTCTATTTGCAAAACACTCATTTGTACGATAATGTAAAAAATCGTGAAGAAAATGGCATGCCGTAGACCCATTAGACCTAAGGCGTATGTCAGGCACAAAAGGCCTGCATCGCCTTCTTGGCGACTAATTACATCATCAAACCGGGACAGAAATCTGAGCTTCGCCTGAACCTCACTTCTGTGGGCTTATACTTTTGAAGATAACGTTTTGAACCATGTTAAAAAAAGGAAATGCGTTTTTCATAGAACTATCCTGACCGAGTTATTGACTGAATCTTTATTAAGCAAAATCGTTTGACCGAAAATTCCTATAAAAGTACTTGTTAAGAGTTTTTGGTAAACCGGTTACAATAGCAACACTTGTCACTAATTCGGTCTGATTGATAGAGTGTCATGACGTCACTCCATCTGTCGACGTCACCGACCCTTTGTCGGAAAAGTCCGCCATTGTTAATATCCCTGATTTATAGTTTGTTGCACAATACAGTTCAAGTATTTTATTGTTGTTAAAAAATCGCTTATTATAGTTGAGTAATGCCTATTTGTGTCTGCGTCTACTACCTCTATATTTCATCTTCAAAAGTGATTCAAAATCTCTAGTCTTGTTGTATGGTTGGGCTTGACAACGTATTGAGCCTAAAATCCTAGAGGTTTCTGTAAAATGTAAGTTTACATTTAACACAAATATATTCTACATTGTATAAATATTTTTTTTAGTTTATTTAAATTAAACATTAAGGAAACAATTCAAAACAAAAAATCTACTGAATTCGTGTCAAATTTTTATAAATGCCACGCAATGGTAAAGAGATTAAAACTTTTCTTTAACATAAACTACAAATTACGCGTATCGTAATTAGTTTTGCCTATAGAGGATGAGGCTGGTACATTTGAGCTGTATGAATATACTTAATTCCTATTATGCATCGAGTCGACGATATTTCCTAATTCACATGAAACCATTTAGCTCTGCAGTCCGTTTGCGATTTCAGCTGTATTCAGGAATTGGTAGAAATTGTATGTACTATTATTACACTAACGAGACTAAGCATTTATATATTATTCGATTCTCTGAACAAATAAGTATATTGAATACATCGTCTGTGAATGACATACAGAATGAAACATGAAAAAACATAAATGTTAATTTTGTAAATATACATAATAGTAGAGAATATCATAAAATAGAGAGATCAAGAAGACAAATCCGTACAGTGGGTACCAAAATACACTTCCTCCAAGCTCTACGGTAAGTGTTGCTCAAAAGGTTTCATAAGATCGTTCCTCATTAAAAAACCGTTGAATTATTCAAACAATGCAGTACGATGAAAGTTTTGTTAGTAAAACTATAACCATGTTTCACAAAATTCATTTTCATTAGAGTTGTGTCATCAACAGTCTTGGAAACTTTCAGAGAGTACTTTCTATTTCTTACTCCAAAAATAAAACTTGTTCGAAGCTTAAATTAATTTATTGGTTTTGTAAACTAAGATACATACAACATTGTAAATTAATACAAATATTTTAGTGTGATAAAACAAAAGATTTTTGGAGTTTTTTTCGAAGACTGGAAATATTTTTTTGTATATCAAAGCTGAATTTTCAATTGATGACAAGTATACGTATGAAATTCTTATCTGTACTATCTTGAGTCTCGCAAACCACTTTTCATGTAAATACGAATATGATTCAACAAATAACAAGTTAGTACACTGTGCCGTGAAAATTTACCAGGCTCGTTGGAGCAGCGAATAATCCACTATTTCAATTCGAATGAAACAATCAGAACATTAAAGCAATAACTGTCACGTGCACTTGTAGTCATATGGAAACGACATTGGCGAATGGAAACACGTTGGACAAACGTTCGCGTAGATTACGCTACGTTTAGTCTTCTAATATCGTTCTGCTACCTACTTTCAGGCTTATGACAAAGCCTTGAAAGATGTCACACAAAATTAAAACTCAGTAACAATTTAATCGAATTCAAATTCAAAAATCATTAATCTTCTTGTACATTTAGGAACGTGTAATAAATAAAAGCTGTATTTACATTTTCCGATACTTCTTAAGGGCGTAGAGGGAACGAGAAGAACTTTGCAACAAAATCCCCAGTACTCTTTTCACCGGGACACCGGAATTACATAACATAAGATTTTAGAGAGATACCTACAAATTAACACTTAAGATAATACCTCAAAGAAACATCCGAATAGGTCTAGGAAAATAGAACATATATTACAACGTTCTAGTTACTCTGTGAGAATAAAACACACTGTATATAATAATAATAAAATATTCAATATTAATATCCGAACTTCCGAATGTCGTCAAAACTATATTATAACTATTTCTTATATATAGAAAACGGAGTTCGTTATAAATTTCGGTCCATATTTTATAGTACGATTTATATCTTTAATATAAGTCTATTTTTTACAGTTATATTAAATGGGTGTTTCAAATATTTTATTTGATAAAAGACGTGACTGACAATGAAAATATTGAATGGCGCTAAAAACAGCAGGGACGGCTATACATATGTAAAATTGTAATATGCCAAGGAATAAGCACGCCCCGTAGAATGCGCCAGAGCTTAAAATGTGTCTGTGATATATGAACAAACCTATACGGAATTTACATTTTGAATCAATTCACTGAATAAGCATCGCTTATTACTACGTTGCACTAGTTGTTGTCGTTGTACTAGTGCTTGAGTAGGAGTCTAAATTTCAGGAGATTCCCAAAGCAAATTGAGAATGAAATGGATTTCACAATTTCATAAACTACGTTAGCCTGTTTCTTACTAATTATTGTTCTTTTAATTTTTATATTAAACACGCATTTCTCGTTGTGAATTGTTTCGTTTTCCAAAATCTACTTACATAAAACATCCAAGGCACAAAAGCCATTAAACTGTTGAAACCACAAAGTAAAGGTGTCGTCAGACAGGCCATAAACCGAGGTGAACTACCTCCCCCGATTACTGTAATGGATGCCTCATTGGTATGGTAATGCTTAAACGACCACCGATTTCATTGGCATTGATTTATTGCCTTTATAGCATTCACGCGGAGGAGTACAATTTTAATTACGTTAAATACAAGAACTTTTGTTAATAATTAGATTAATAAAACATCTTTTTCTTACTTAGTATATTGATATTAAATGCTTTTGAAATTTTGTGTACTTTAGTGAAATGTGTGGTAAGTGAATGAATGGGGAATGATCTTAGCAGATAATTAAATAAAAATTATATTTAAAGAGGCTATTTTTTAATAAATAAACATATTAATTAACCTGTTGTGCTTGTCACATGTAACTGAAATAAAAGTAATAAGCTAGCGCCATCTGTTGACTGGGATGAGACAATATGGGAAATTATATGTTACTTGATTGATTAAATATACTTTTCTTGTTATTACTTAATTTATGGGCCGCTTGCAACACTAAAGACAATTATTTAATAATCCCATGGTACTTAAATACTAAAACATTTCAGTAGTAGAAAAATATTGAGCTCATTGACGCAGTTAACAAAATTATTTTACGGAACGCGATTTTTGGGAAATTTCAGGCTAATTTTAGGCTTATATATTCTATCGTGTTCTTTTTACATCTTTTACCATCTATCTTATCTGATATCATTTATCTCGTATAATTAATCGTTGTACAGACTTAATTGCCATGATGTATGAAACAATATTAAAAACAGTAAAATAAGCATTGGTTTGCCAAAATGAAATTCAAATTCATTTTGAAAAAACAGGAACACGACAAAAGCACACATGTCGAAATGTTGACCGTCTTCATTAGAGCATAATAATGATTCAGAATATTTTCGACGCTGAAATGAATCTAGAACCTAGTGGCAGAGTTTGACATCTTAACAGAATGTTACGAGAAGTACTCATAGATGGCCATTGTATACAAGTCACATGGAGCAGTAAGAGATACTCTATTATATGCAAATATGTGCTAAATTTTAGCCTGTAAAGTTGAAATATCAGAATGAACGTAAAGAGTAAGCCGTAAACGTGTCCCTTTACCACATTCGCTCGCCACGTAGACTGTATCACATTGCATCTCTTGCAGATATAAAATTAAGGGATATTGTACACAGTTTATTTAATATATTCTCAACATTGGTAAGGTACAATTACATCATCATCCCCGAATGTACTACGTGAGCATCAACTTCACGTTCAATTCCCAATTGCTGGAATCGATTGGTGTAGAGAGTTCCAAAATGGCTTCAATATGCGAAATTTATAGAATTCTACGCGTTCAGGGGTTTACAATATAAATTAAATACGATAGGTTTTGGTAAAAGCGTAAAGCTTTCCCCTTTTTTACAAAATTTTTCATTTATGCTTCGCTCTTTTTAATAGCAGCTTACTAGCGAGATATGTATATTCGTAGCCTCCTTCGGTAAGTGGACTAATCCACACAATAATATTTTTTCATTTTGCACCAGAAACAACTAAAACTAACTTACTTCATGTTTAGAATATGAGGAGGCTGTTTCTAATTTCATTGATTGCTAACCTAACGAACCTAGCTACTGAAAGCAATCAAGCAAAAATGAGGTTCTATTAAACATAAGTTCGTTCTCAATTCCTATATCCTTTAGAAGACGTCTGAAATAATTCGGTTTATTTTGCTCAATTTGTTTCATGAGAATAAAAATCTTTGTGATTTTCGTAAAGCTTTTTAATGCTATCTATTTTAATCTCAGTTCCATTGAACGACGACCTTAATTAATTTACAGATAGGATAATGTAGTTCGGTTTCGAACTCGCACGAAAATCGAATGCATACTCGTATTATGCCTTGTATTGGCGAATATAATGTTTATAATATTTATACAAAATATAATTAAAGTAAAAACTGGCAGGTGGGACGCCCTCCTGCCCGCTGGACCGAAGACCTTAGGCAGGTAGCCGGTAGTGGCTGGATGAGGAAGGCCGAGGACCGAGTGTTTTGGCGCTCCTTTCGAGTGGCCTATGTCCAGCAGTGGATGAGTATAGGTTGATGATGATGATGATGAATTAAAGTAAAACAATTATATTATATTTAGTGGAGTCGACAGGGATGCAAAGATATCACTAACACACGGAAAGTTAATTAATTTGCTGAAATATTAATAAAGATATGAAAACATTTAATAAAGTTTTGAGTGGTATTGTGGTAGTTTTAGGTTGTTTACATTCGTGGATATCATAGATATTATTAATTAAGGCAAGTAAATGACCAGCCTTATGCCTGACACACGAGTTAAATTTTTGGCTTTATTTATAGATTCCTCACAATGTTCGTGCAATAGATAGAACGAAGACAAAAATGGATTCACACAAATGAAGTCCTATAGCACATTATCAGAGTTGAAAATCACACATGACACCGATGCGATACATGTATAAGCGACGTATCTCTAAGAGATACTGTTCAAATCATTGAAGTTAACACAAACTTGTATGAATATTCGGCTTACAAGGGGAAATATGAAGCTCTGACAAATATTCGAGAAAGTACAATTTTAATGAAGTTCCACACGTTCAAACTTGATATTAACTTGGGTTTTTGAAGTCATGAATTATTAGGCTAAGTTGCAAGTTATAACTGTACTTGCGAAGTGTAATTTACAACACTCTATGCTAGCAAGAGTGAGCGGTTTTTCATTTTAGTCTGAAATTTTGTCTATAATATCATTAAATGACCTTATAGAAAATTTTAATTATATATCGCTTGTAAATTCTAAAATATAGCATTGTTATGAATAAAGGCTTCAATGCTCTATCGGACATTGCTGACATAGTTAAAAGAATAACTAGATCTAATACATCTCTCAAAAACAGGCGAGGGACTATTGAGGCACTTAAATTTTTCACACCACAGCTGTAGTAGAAAAGCTTAGAAAATCTTTTTAACCGTATCAATAAAAAAAATTAAAATTAAAAACACTAGGCACTTAACATCTTTAAGATTATTTGTACAGATATAACGATGTTTTGTTAAGCCCATAAAATGAAAAGAACTTTAAAAATCAAGGGAAATCTCGTTTTCCCGTTTGCCAAGCTATCTTTGAAGTACCAGACTAACATGAAAAGCGGAAAGTTTTTTAACACCGGAAAACGCGGTGTTTGTACGCGGCACCCGTTTCAATAGAGCACACCAATTTAGTTAGACCTGCCTGCCCCTCTGCTTGCTTTGTACACCGATTAACGGCAGGGGAAACGATTCGAAATGTAACGGCCTAGTAAAGCTGGTGTAATTTAGGTGATTTTTCAATTGCGAAAAACTACTGTGCAGGTCTGTGCGCCTGGTATTTTTTCAGGCTTTATCGTTTATTGACACGAGTTAGGAAACGATAAAGGTGATTAAAAATATTGCAGCTGTTACAGTACAGTTTTTAGCGGTATAGAACAAGGAATACAGAAATCTGGGTCTTTCCAGATTATTCACGAATACCTAAGTAAATTTTGCAGTTAATATTAACGAAGAAGGTTGTCTAGACTAACTTTATTATTCCGAAGTGCCTCACATTGAATTATGACTTGTTCTTGACTAGTTTATTTGGTTATTCGTCTGTTTTTTACATAAATACGTATCATGTTGCTTAGTTTTAGTATCGATAAAATTAAGTATAATATTGTATATTGCAAAATTGTACCGAGAATAATGATTACAAAATTTAAACTTCAATAATAAATTAAATGTTGCATAATGTTAAAACAAGGTATTTTAATAATGTTATTAATAATATCACATAATTTTTTGTCATTATAATTTTTAAATTATAATTTTCAATTTTATAAACAAGAAATTGCTTAAATTGAATAAATGTTCTAAGAATCTACGTCCGGGGCTTCAAATAATTATGAAGTTTCAAGAAAATCAAATTTCTTGTCAGTGTAATTCGAGCTTAATTTAATTAAGGAAACTGATGTGCTGTTCCAATTTAAATCTTAACTTTTTCATAAAATCTATTTTCGAAGTAAATAGTCTGCGGTACAGAGCAAAATTTTATGCTTTTTATTCATCATAAGCAATTGGTTAGGCTTCACAAAATTGATAAAAATCAATGTAAGCAGTTTCTCTCTCCAATTAATAATGACATAATTAGTGAACTATTTAAATAAGCTGCCTAATCCACTAAAAGGGAAAAATATTTATGAAAATTTTGATTTGCGTTCCCATCGAAATTCGTGATGAACTGTTCCGGATATGACGAAGGATTATCAGAAGGGCTTAAGAAAAAAAATAATTGATGAAATGTTCCGTATTGTACTATATATAATGTTTATCGTGAACCGAATTTAGGATGTCACAGAAAAGAACCGATAAAGTAAAACGACATATCAAATACAGTTCCAAACGTTCATGTTTTATTTGAAAAACATTTAAATAGTCAAAACATCTAAACTATATTAAGAAGTATATTGTTTCGTACTATCGCTTGATTACTATGGAAAAAACTGCAATTCTCTTGAGTATATTCCAGAGAAACGTGGAAAAAGGATTTACATTTTCGAAGCGAAATCGGAACAATAAAACTCGTCAAAGCTAGCCGAATAGCGTCCGTTGCAATTTACAGTCTGTGAAACATAAAAGTATTGCTCTAAATGGGATAACCTCAAGTGAAGGCGCTTACGGATATCCCATATGAATCGCTTCATACATCTCTAAATCTATGCTGAACATAGCAATGCACAATAAATAATAAATAGGTAAATGATATAAATATATTATATATATAATATCATTTACCTATTTATATAATATTATATCATAGGTAAATGATATAAATATATAAATAATATAAATAGGTAAATGAGAAATATTTCGATACACACGAGATATATACAAAATTCCCTTTACTACAACACTTTAAAAATTATTAAAACAAGATTCACTGAATTCAATTGATAAATTAATGCAATTTTTTATTTACGGTTAATTCAGATAAATTCAGTTAAAAGATCAGATAGAGATAAGAGAGAGGAAACTCAATACGATAATTATGGTTTCAAACAAGGCTTTCCTACATTAAGACGATATGATAAAATTTTCCCATTTAACAAGTCTTATTATATAACATAGAAAAATAAAAAAAATATGTGATCTGTATCTCTTCTGATAATTTAATTTTGTAATGCAAAAAAATGTTTATTTACGATAAATAAATAATACATATTTTAGGACATGGCAGTACCAGCGGTTTTCAATTAAATCTGCATAGTGGTTTTATTTACAAAAGCTATTATTGGCTCTATATAGTTGACAGTTGAGAAGGAGTGACAATTGTCAAGCTCAATTTTTGACGGACACGCTTAGCTATCGAAGTACGATGACAGTTGAAAATTCACAATTAGAATTTCATCGCAAGTGCAATAATTACAATCACTCCCACATGTACTTAAATAAAAATAAATTAATTTAAAAAAATAAAGGAAGGATTGTTAATGGTTCCTGAATACCTAGGCCTAATGCTATAGTCGTCAATTACAAAAATATGTGTTTATTCTAGGATGTTAATCATTAGCGTCTGACCAATAACAGTGACGTCTAGGCGTAGATTACAGATAGATCTAGGTAGATAGGTTCTGGTTTGAGACTACCGTAGTTTGCGGTGGAGTTTATTTTAATCTCAGTCGAAAATACATTGTTATTTAATGCTATTATATAAATCGCAACTCATTTTGAGCCCATTGTTCATGAATTTAATTTATTTAACTCGCTTCCTTATTTGTAATGGAATTCGTTCTTGCTACTTGACTTTTGACAGAATCTTAGCAAGGAATTTAATTTAAAATTTCTGTTCAATTTAGTGTTGTTTTTCGTAAACAGTAAAGGGATTTTGTCTGTCGCACAGCTACGATCTTCATCAAAATTTAGTGAAAATTTGTAAATTTCACTAATATTGTTTCTTTGTTACAAAAATATTTCATAAAACAATTAAGTCAACCAAACAATTAGTAACTGACGTAAACCATAAAGTTAGTATGAATTTTGTAAATATTGAATACTATAAGTATAGGTATTCAATATTTTGTTAGCCGCTAACTAAGTGAAATATTACATTTTTACGATAATTATTGTATGACATTGGTTTATATGTATATATTACATAAATTTAGTATGGTTTTAAAAACCTTCATAGCTTTCAAAATAGTATACATACTAATATACCATATCACGATAAAATTGCATTGAAATTTAATAAGTTTAATTGTGAATATACATCTATGTATAAGTATGACACATAACATTATTTCTCAATTAAAACGCGTATACATTGAAATTTTACATTCGTGTAGCTTAAGCAAACTATTGAATGTACATAATATAAGAATTGCAAACCGTACAAATAATAACACCAATAAATCACAAATTATTTCTTTTTTTAAGTGAACAGTCATATGGATTCCACGGTGAAACGCTTATTTCCATACTGAATATGCTTGTCATCTGATTTAAAAAATCTTTTCTTCGCTTTTCCGCCGAAGTTGACAATATTAAAATTAGCATTATTTTATAAAAGATCCTTTGTAAGGAATATCCATTGTTATTTTTTTCTTTGTTGACTGGAGTCGTCACATTATGTCGGGACTATTGTTCACTTATATATTGTTTATATTTTTAAACAAATCCTTAATCTTTTATCTAACTTTGGAAAATATTTTATTTATAATACTAAATTATAAAAAAACTTGAACATGATTTCTACAATTTTAACATAACCTGAAGAAGCCTGTCTCCTCCTCTAAAGTCGTAATTAGACACGTTTAAAGTGACAATCAAAAATATATTAGCATCTAATGATATGCCAAATTTATTAAAATGAGACCAAAGTAAAAATTTTAAATAAAGTTTTGAATAACACTTTCTTTATACATGTATCCACAAAAAATCGAATGCGTAAAAAGGAAAACATCATTTCGTTAGAGTTTTCTTCTTTAAAAAGATATATTTTTAAGCATTATACAGTACATTAAAATCTATATACCGCATTATACATTCACATATTAATATGGTAGCAAAAGGAAAGGTAGAGTTACAGTTGATATTACGGGGCTAATACCTAACATTAAAGTGTTTTAATGAACACTTAACTTGCAACGCGTGTGCTGTATCCGTTATTATAACAACACTTAAACGTTAGGTATATTTGTTCGGTGGGTGATATTGAAGTGATTATAAGGACATCTTTGAGTATTTTTTTTTCCTTTATTCTTTTTATATTTTATGATTTTTCAAATCATAGCTTAATTGCATCCTTTGACGTTATTTTATTTCAGTGCTTTAAGTTTTCTGAATAGAGCCTAAGACGTCAATCTAGTTTCGTTACCGTACCAAAGGAAAGTAAATCCCCCTAAATGTTAGAGGTAGTCTATCCCTAATTTTTATTTTTTTTATTTTTACTCAAATTTTTAGTTTCTATTTTTTATGATACAACATACAAAAATACATACAATCCTAATTTTTCACCCCTTTACGATCAACCCCTATTTTTTATTTATTAAATGAAAATTTAAATCACATGTGTGGCAAAATAACGTTTGGCGGGTCAGCTAGTTGTTTATAATATTGTCTTGTTTATAATAAACACAATATAATAATATTAAATCTTATTGAAAACGATCATAATAAACAAGAACTATAAAGACGTGTATCCCGCGCAAATGCCCTTCACTTATTCAGCACAGAGCTGCAAAGACCACAGATTATTAAAGGTTGCGCCAAGCGTTGACATCGACAATTTATGAGCTGTGGCCAATAACCTCTGCATCTTTATATTTCCTAAATGTATTTTCGTCGTTCAAACAATTTTCTTTTATAACAATCTCAATTTATTTTATAGAGAAAATAGCGTTATGAGACAATTTGTTTCGGGTTTATTTCAAGTTGCTTCGAATATTATATTATCTGTTATTATTTTCGTCTTTATGATGGTAGAAAGAAAATTTTAATTCATTTTCTTATCGAATATTTTCTCAGTTGATTACGATATTACTTTATGTAAAATTCTACCTATCTTTTACAATAAAAAAAACCTTTATTGTTAAATTTAAGTAAAGTTATCAACAAAATCATCGTTTTTTATTCTCAAACGATATTTTTTTAAAAATGAGTTCTTAAATAATTTTGACGCATAATCTTGACAATAGGTACAAGGATTTACCATCAAATTTTCTGTATTCGATGAAAACTAACCGGCTTTCCAACAACGGTTAAATTTTGCTTGTTCTCAAAACAAGATGAAATGTTGCCAAATGTACGTAATTTACAATTGAAATATACAGATTTTTATTTTGTTTTAAATAAAAAAAAACTCTAATAAATAGTTTTAATGCCCAAATATCAAAGATCCAATACCACAAAGAGGCTCTCTGTGGCGTATTCATAGAATGAAAGAATATGATTTACGTAAACATTATATTAGTTTAATTTTTTACTCACATTCCACGTACCTTAAATTAACTATCTTTGTTCTTTGATTGTGTTATATATTGATATGTTTTGTTTGTCGCTATTTTCTCTTAAATATATACACTTCTTTCGAAAGTAATCTCTGAACGCTTGAAGCAATATTGCTGGCCTTAGTTCCCGTGTATTTTCACCACCACAGTTGATGAATAGGCTATTTATTTTGTGGTGTTAGTTCTTGAGCTGTTTACAATTCAATACAGAAATAGGTGCCATATAAAATTTTTCCTTAATCATATTTTCTTAAATCGTTTCAACCAATAATTTACAGTTCATTGCTCAGTTAAATTCAAAATTATGGCAACTTTGAAAAATAGCTGCGTATTTTATTGGGTTAATTGGAGTTTTATTGCCAGTTTCGTATGTAATTTTTGCTATTAAATTAACATTTTAGGTGTGTGCATTATAGCGGTTTCCCGACATCTATAAAAAATAAACTTTTTTATAGATAATTTTGAAATTCGCTATGATTTGTTGCGGTCCAACAAATAAATTAATAATACAACAATACTTGCAAAATATAGAAAACTTTTCTAAAACTCAAAGTTCCCAAACACAAGATTAGAATATATTATGGTTTTAATTTTTCTGCCCGTCAATATACTATTTTATACCTTATAATTATAATTAATTAAATATTTCTCTTGGTTATGAACAAAACTCAAATACTAAGCACTTAAAAGCTAAAGTTTGCTCCACGAATATTTCGACTAAAATTAAATTTTAATATTCATATCATGTAAATTGTTACGAAATAGTTTGTACCTGTGTGCTTTTGTAATATTTATGAGATCTCATATGAATAATACTCTCTGTAGAACTATCTATCTTAAGGAAAATGTCTCTTATAAGTTGCAATTTAAAATGTAATAGAAAACCCATTATTTTTGCGGTAAAGCATCTGCAATGCTTTTAAAAACTGATCGAAATTTATCTAATAAAATTTGTACTGCATTCAAATTAATCAGACAAGATAAAATTTAAATAGGAAATGGAATTTCAAAAACAAGAATATTTTCTGTTACCTTTCTCTAAATCATGCATATGATTTAGAGAAAGCTCTACTAATATAGAACTAGTAGTCATTCGCACAAATTGAAGTAAAAAAGAAACTAAATTTTTAAAATAAGTGTTTGTATCGTAAAATTGTGCAGTTCTATGAGCGTATTTGCGATATTAAGAAAGATGAGTTTGAACATACATTGCTCTATCGCTATCGATAGTGGTCGTTAAACTATTCTGACTGTATGGAAGCTGCAAATAGTTCCATACGCCCGATAAACCTCATTGTTTCAAATTGACATCTTTCACCGACACTCATTATTTTTCATTCTAAGATAAGTGAAACAAAGAAATTTGTGATGATAGAATTATGACTACAAATGCAAGGCAATTACAAATACACCTTCCGAATCACGTAGCATTTCATATCCAGTAAACCACCAACTAAATATTATTTTTTATAAATGTGCTTGATATACTTCAAGCCAATAGCTCAGGGATGTGAAGCTATCATTAAAAATGACATAGAAATATTCGTTTCTTACAGTAGCGTTAGCGTTTTAAAAAAATTCAAAGTATGTCAGTGATCTAAACTAAAGTACAAACATTACAATACGAAATAAGAAAGATGTACTGGATCAAATTACTATTAATAGTACAATTAAAATTCATAGATTTATAGAGCACTACAGTAATTAAAAAAAAACCTTGAGCCAATTGCTTCTGCGTCTGTATGATATTTGCGAACCCATGGAACATATGTAGAACTTACGCAATTATAATATATAGGTTGTTTTTCAATTCAAATTGCTTAAGGTTCATAATAATTTTAAGCATTTAATGATTATCATGGCCTACTTATTAAAAACAGCGTTACCCATAGCTCCTGGCTTCAATTGTCAGCGAGAATATATTTATAAGATTATACACGCCCACACACTGACTATGTTACGTAACAAAACCTCCAGAAAAGATATACTACGTTAATATTAGTTGACATGGTTTTCCTCTCTTAATAAAAGCTCTTGAATAATGAAGCTTAATTACCACATTTTATAGTTTATTATGATCGTTGTTAATCTTTAAATGAAGTCTTTTAGAAATAACAAATATAAGAAGTACTAAAGCTACAGGAGTGATCCGCCTGACATCCTAATTGAATCTCTTTCATTTTAAGTATTAGTAAAATTGTAACTTTATATTCAGGAGTTTGTTTGTTACAATTCGTGTGTGATAGTCTCGTATGTTAGTTAATGTAATTTTTAGTTAAATATTTTGTATTTCAATTATTATAAACACTTTCGTGTTGCTAAAATATGCTTTTATCACCGCTTTCATAGAATTGTAATGCGTTGTATCGGCATTAAGTATTTAATTTAATTGTATTTAAAATAATCAATTTTAACCTGCTTACTTCAATCATCGATGCAAATCGAAAATGGAATCTAGAAAATCGTATTTATATATTGCTATTTTATCACATATTTAATCTTATTTTATTTAAACGTATTTTATCATAATTTGTGACACTTATACGAGTAGTCCTATTTGCTTAATGATTTATAAAGTTGCCAGCGTGATCCCTGTTTTCAGTCTAATTAAACTTATATTAGGGTTTCGTGCGCGTCATACATTAATATAATAAAGATGACATGATTTTGCTCTCTTCATAAAAGCTTTGTTAAACTTAAGGTATTTAAATAATTGTAATTAAGTCTATAAAGTCTGTCAGTTCATTAAAATTAGGACATAGAAATATAATATAAATAGATGAGCCCGGAGTTTGACTCGCATTCATTTCAAAATCATTGTACTCATGTTTATAATAATAATATTTATTTATACCAAAACAGTTCACAAACAGGTGCAAATAGAAACACTGGTCCTTACACTTAGGAAATCCTGTGTTGTGGATGACCAGATAGCAGCTCTTCCGGGGTACTATAGGTACTATATGTAGGTCATATATATTAAACAAAAATAATGCTTACAGTTATAATAAGGTTTGATCGAAATAAACAATACAAGTTAAATCACAACTAACAGAAATAATCTAATATATAATCATACCTTACTGTATGTGAGTCTGTATAAGTGTCCGCAAAAGCAAAAGTGGGAAGTGATATTATTGTAAAGTTTTAATAAAATACTTTCTATAATTTTGCGTTTCACACCAAATATATAAAAACTCGTTAAATAACACTATTTAAAAGTGCGATAACAAAGTAAAATATTATATTTTACTATATTATAATGTATTCCAAATTTTATCTTTATGTATTATGTTTATGTTACTTCTTTTTTCTCATGTAGGCTTACGTCAAAAAATTACACAAATGATTAATTACGGAATTACTACTGAAAAATTAATCACTAAGACATTACTTTAGATGTTTCACGATTTAAATTGATCTGTCTATTTTCTGACTTCAAATTTCGCCCAACTACCACCCTTAGCCATAATTTTGAAGTCTTCCGGTGCCAACGTCGGTGGGTCACTTGTCTTCGAACACTTCACAATCTTAAAGTTGGCTATTATGTAATATAATAGAACTTTCAATTCCATTACAGCAAACCGTACACCTAAAACATTACGTTAATGAGAAACAAATGAAAACAGATTCCATAAATTTATCGGTATTGTGAAAAACAAATTTTTAAAATATACTTTCATTCCAGAAAATATCTGACAAATTATTTAGAAATTAGAACTTGATCTCTTTATATGTGTTTTAAAATGAGGAGTGGTTCTTCAAAACGACTGACAGAACTAGAACTGTTCAATAACAAAACAATACTTCGCCAGATCATAATGAGATTTGCAGATATAAAAAAAGCCTTTTCAAACTACCAGCCTCTTGTGGCACGTTGTTCTCACCTTTCAGTCAGGTGTCCCTCGGAATGATTAACCAACTGCTCAGTTAAGCTTACTTAGAACATAGGTACACACCTATCAAGGTTCAGAAATAAGATAAGAAGAAGCAAAAAGTAAATTACTTAATCAAAGAATGATAGTCTAGTCAAAGAATACAATAATAAATAAACAAAGCCAGTAGCAGTTGCCGCTGGCTTTAAGTGTCTACTGTCACTTTCTCATTGTTTATTTGATGTACTTACCGATGCAAGTCCTAGGTCCAATACCAAACGGCATAAATGTGAAGGGCTTAATATTATGTTTGTTCTCGTCAGAAAACCTCTCAGGGTCAAACCTTTCAGGGTTCGGGAAATAAAGCGGGTCCATGTGGAGAGCGTTGATTGGAGTATACACGATGTCGTTGAGATTCAACTACATAACCATTTATTAATTTAATATCATATTTGATTTACGAGCATGGTACCAAATTGTTTAGACCCCCGTGTTCTATACAGTTGTGGTTAACGACAGACTATTTTAATATCCATTTGCTGGAAATGATTACGTATTATATTCACGCTTACAAACTTTAAACAACCCGAACCGATAATAAATCGAATCGTACATGACAATTACAATCTTGACATTTCGTATGCTATGCAGCGTTTCATTAAATACTGGATTATACTCGCAGATTCTCCCAACTTTACTAAGAGCCCCGTGCGCAATATTACTTATAAATATATATGCAGTCAATTATACATAATAAATAATAGTAAATATATTATATATACGGTTGTGTTAGCACCCATAATACAAACTTTATAACTTATCTAGGCGATAATCGACCCTGTGTGTAAGGTGTCCCGATTATTATTGCAGAGTGTTTATTATTAATTTGCCATTATATATATAGAGGTAATTCATAATTTACCTTCAATGGTTTCCCTCCTTCCCGTGGTGGGGGTAACATATAGGGAGGTTTAGTACAAACTCTATCAGCCACAACTGCTACAGCCCATTTTCTTGATGATTCTACAAACATAGTTTAAAATATTACACACTGATCTGCTTAGTATATAACAGAGCTTTAACTTAATAAAAGAAAAATGATCAAACCATTCAATACACAATCCAAATACTTCAAGTCACTTATTCGGTCGTAAACAAGTGATCCGTGCTTCTCCTTAAACTCTTTGATCTCCTGGTACATTTTATCCTGTATCTCATTATTCAGAGCCAGTTCATGTAGCAACATGACCAGGGTTGAGGCAGAACTTTCGAAGCCAGCAGCAAAGAAAATGAATACTTGACTAGCTAACTCTAATTGAGACCAATCTAAAAAATAAAATTATATTTATTTACTAAAAAGCCAAATAGTCCTTTAACGTCTCGTAATAGATAAGTCTAATTGATTACAATTTAACTTAAAGTAAGCTTTCGTTTCTTTGAAAATGGTTTCATACAGTCATGTAAAAATTGTTTTAATATGGCTTTACTTTATTGGGTTAGAGTCTGACACCATTTTAATAAGGAATAAAATCGTTTAAGAAATCTCACTTCGAGAAGTAGTCATCGATTTTAGGTCATACTCTGTGGCCTGCTCGTCATTCCCTTCTTTATCACTTTTGAGCTTTCCTAAAAATATAAAATAAAATAATTTAAAATATGGATATTAGATATAGATAAAAATAAAGGTTTGCTAGACACCGAAATTACCCTTAGAAGCATCCATAAGAAGTTGTATCATATCTGGTCTCTCGATATTATTTTTTTCTCGGTGATCCATAGTGCCTGACACAATGTTCATAAAAAATGAAGTGTTTTCTGGAGGAAATATACTTATACCTAATTTCTGAAAATCAAACAAATTACCGTTATATACCGGTTAGTAAGCTTTTATTTCAAAGTAAAAGTTTATTTAATAAAATTATAAAACATTGCTTTTCACCTTTGCTACTGCAGGAAAGAGCATATTGATGACGAAAGCTATTCGTCTAAAAAAGGGGAAGTTGAATAATGCTTGGCCTGTCTTATAAAACTTATTATCTTTATCCTTAAGCGAATTCACCGTAAGCCCAAAAGCAGTAGACGCAATGACATCATTGGTATAACGTCTGATTAAGTCATCAATATTGATATCCTCACTGATGTGCTCTGGAAACAAAATCAAATTATTACAAATAATATAAATTTTGTAGTATTAATGTTTTTTCTCTAATAACTGATATATTTATCTTAAAAGTGCCATGTTTCTGCTGGTCCGGCAAACTTTGTTTTGCCATACATGTGATTTCAATTTTCAATTAATAAATAAAAAATAAGGGTTGATCGTAGAATGGTGAATTTAGGATTGTATGTATTTTTGTATGTTGTATCATAAAAAAATAGAAACTAAAAATTTTGTCTAAAAAATAAAAAATAAAATTTAGGGGTGGACTACCCTTAATATTTAGGGGGATGAAAAGTAGATGTTGGCCGATTCTCAGACCTACTCAATACGCTCACAAAGTTTCATGAGAATCGGTCTAGCTTTTTCGGAGGAGTTCAAGTTCGAACCCCGTGACACGAGAATTTAATATAATATTGTGAATCTAAACCATTCCCAGATCCCCTTGAACACACACAAAAAATTTCATCAAAATCGGTCTAGTCGTTTGAGAGAAGTTCAGTGACATACGCACTCACAGAAGAATTATATATATAAAGATAATGTTATTTAAAAAACACAGGCAACAATTACGAGCAAGCATCAAAAATATAGAGTATTCCCGCATTCAGTATTAAATCGGCCAACATGTCTTCTAATTTACTGAACATCATAAAATTAATTGGAAACAACTACTGTTTCAACGAAATCAAATCATTATTTTCCAGCTCTCTAATATATAATATGGTACGAGTAATATGGAGCTGGTAAATAATATATGTACCTTTGATATATTCGATGATATTAGCACTAATTTCATTCATAAATGGCATCATGCGACGCATCTTTGAGCTGGTGAACGCAGGACTCAAAGTAGTTCTCATGTCGCGCCATCTGTCACCTGTAATAATTAATATAATATAGATACTGTTGTAGTTTTTTTGTAGGAAAATATTTACGTATATCACGGGACGCGACTGCCTTGTTTTGGAGGGTTAAGAGGGACTTGCTGGCTGTACATAGCCACTAAAATCCCAAGGAGCAACCTGCTAACCTTGGCACCATATTTAGAAATTTAAATTAGTTTTGAATAATTGCGAACAAAGTGAGAAGATAGCAGGTTTCATCGCTCAAGAGTGATACGCTGCATACATAAACCGTTACACTGTTTCCATGCCCGGCTAGGTTATTTATACTCAAAAAAATTGTCTTATTTGTGGAAAAAATGAATGCCTATTAGTATCAAAATGAGTATAAAATTGTGAATTAACTAGCTAAAGATGTTATTCGACAGAAATGATTAGAAGTAGACGACATAACAATTTGTTAATATTAATATTCAATATACATAAGTAATCTTATAAATAGGAAATAAATATAGATAATAATAAACTGAAATTTAAAAAAAAACGCACGACTGATATGTTGATAATAATTTTGACATTTGACATTTTGATAAGGGGACCATTGCGTAGCTTCTATTTGGACCTATTACTTGACTAACGCCTTCAATGTTTTGATTGGAATTTCTACAATTGCTTCACTAACCGTGAAAAATTTATCTTTTTATTTCAGTGGCACTAGAATTATAAGGTTTGATGTACGAGTACATGTCATATTTAACTCGGACATCATGAGTACGATTCTAGGTGAAATAAGTATATCGTAATTGGTTCACCCCACATAAGTCGACTACTGTATCAAATCACAAATGGATAACACAATGTGACTTTCTCGTTATTATGCATTAAATACCTTTCATGCTGAACAAACTGTCTCCCATTAGAGGCTCAATTTCCACGGGCATTATATCTCTGTGGTCCATAAAATGGTCGAAATCTTTCACCGTCACAGCCTTTATGAGCTCCGGGTCACGGAGCATGATAATCTTCTTCACTCCTTCTATGTACCCAATATATCTGTAACAAAAACCAAAATGCAAGTATTTAATACGTAGATTCGGAAAATGAGAATTCGACGATCGGAAGGATTCTGGAAGGACACCACATTGTGTTATTTCTGATATTACGAGTCGTAGTAGTAGTAGTAGTCTATTACTATTGCTTTCATGTTTATGTATTAAATTATTTAATCGAATTTAACAAACCAATACGTGTTTATAAGGCATTTCCCACACGGTCGGTTGGCCCCAAGTTATCGTTTTAAAGCTCATGTTAAACATTTATAAAAACAGCCTAACTCACAACCAACAACATATTCTCATCGCAGAAATATGGAGCATCCCGGGAACCAAACCCGGGACTCTCTGTTTGGGCAGTGCGCCAACTGGATGATCATGTTTAAAGTGATTATTTTATTATTACGTAACACTAAAAAGGTTATGCAAGTCATAAATTAGAACTGAATAAGTTTATACTAAACATGGCACACAGATCGTGAATCGTGTAAATTAAGCTCTTCATAATAAAATGTTGTACCTCTCCAGTACAACGTAACCCCCAAAACTAATCTTACCTCTCATCAGGGAATGCTTTATACACAGCCTCTAAATCCTCGATCATATGCTTCTTTTTGAATGTACTCAAAATAGTATTCCCAAAGATCGGCCATCCGGGAACATATTTGATTCCATGGGAATCAAAATATTTATGTATTTGCTTGTAGATGTAGTAAAGGTACGTAAGTACCGCGGTGACCACGAAAATAACCGTTTCAATGAGCATCGCTGTTGAGCTCCGAATCGACTGTGATTGAAGGGGTCAATTGTAATGTTCAAACTTCAAATATGGTTCCTTTGTATCAAGTATGAGGAGATCGCGGTTTTTAGGAAATTTTATTTATATTTGTTTAATGGATTTGTTTATATAATTGGACTTAAGAAATGTTTTAGTTACAAAATATAAAATAAACAGAAATCGCCTTATTTTTTTTAATCAGTTCATGATTGAAGAAACAAAACTATGTTTAGTTTTTAAAAGTAAAAAGAAATATTTAAATATTCGGACAGAAAAAAGGACAAATTACCTTTGATGACGACTGTCCGTTGGTCCAAATGTATTAAGTTTCGTCGTCGCCTTTTACTGTTAATTTGTAAAGAAGCTGTTCCTCGCGGCATCGCTGGCATTAATTAAGCGACCCGCACATCGTAACGCGCAAAAGGATCTATTTCGAACTCTATGAAACTCTTTGGCTTTATAATATTAGAACAGATTTACATATGACAAGCTGTCTAGAGAATTTGTGATGAGTTTTGCAATAGCTTTACACAGTGGCACTAGACGCGTTTGCAGTATGTTTTGCGGTATACTGCGTATGTCTTGAGCGAGGACAGCTATTTTTTTTTACAGCTATTAATTCTGTTGAGAATTTTCAATTTTATTGAAATATTATCGTTAGGAAGGACATAATATGTTTATTTTTATTCATACTTCCCGAGAATTTGGATGTTATCTTAATAAGCTCACCTTGCGCCATGACGGCATCAGTCAGGCCGTAGCCAATACACTCAAGTCATCTCTTATAGTGTTTTTAAACGTTACAATAATATTAAACAATTGTTTACATTATTTTTGGAATGTCTAAAATAAAAGAGTATATATTCATATAATATTAATTGTTTCCTGCGGTTTCACCGGTATAAATCAAAATACGCCACATCGTGAAATCCTGGCAAAATGTTGATTTTACAAAAAAATAATTATGCGGTTTTCTTTTCTATCAAAATCGGTCCTTTGAACACTTTTTGATATTCTTCAAAGTTATACATATATTCTTAATAAACTATCATTTTACTAATAGAAAAAATTTAATATTTTTAAATTATCTAGGCGAACGGAAGCGCTTCCGCCAGCTTACGCAAAAAGCACCGTATCATATTGTTCTCTAAACGAAAATATTTTACTTTGTAATGGATCAAACGTGATTTATTATTACTATTATTTATTCTGACGTTTCGAATGCTGTTCAGCGACCGTGGGTACCTAAAAGGCCAGACAGAAAAGTGACAAGTCTCATTTAAAACTTCTGATCCTATGGTAACTTTGTGATAACTTCATTAAAAAGGAAAACCAAGCAAATCCAAAACGAGAAGCAAGCGGTCGATCAAATAGTATAAGAATTATCAAAAGTCAAATTTCAATTTTGTCACTCACTGACTTAGTCCATAAAACCCTTTACACACATACGCGGCAAAATGAATTTTTAACATTAAAGTTTTAAGTTCCTCTAAACTGTAGATGAATTAAATCATGTAATATGACATCCATACTTGTGAGGCGCGTGACAGTCAATGCACAATTATTTACTTTATGTTTTGATAAGATTACTTAAGTGTTAATTAAGAAAAAGTCCTAATATGCTATCCAACGCAAATAATTTTTGAAATCTACATCTACATTATTATACATCTACACGAAATTCCGATGTATAATATTATAGATTTGGATAACAAGCGTAGAATTAGTATCAAAAGAGCTCGGCCAAAGTCCAACAAAGGGGTATATCTACCAAATATTTCCCAATTAAAGTGCTTGAATTTTTAAATGGTAATATTGTATTGTGGAAAATACATTGCGTGTTTGGTTAAGTGACCACAAATACCCACCCTTAGCGCGAACTTAACGATAATATCATCTTATATGATTACGTCAATCTTCCCTTTTATTGCTGATAATACATCAATGTACTACAAAACTTCAAAATGCTCAGTGTAATCTATTTCGCCTTTGGAGCGCTTATTGCCACTTGGTACTCACGTGATTTCACGTCATTGTTTAAATTAAAAAGGTTCCTTATGTCAGTTACAGTTGAAAATTGTTCATAAAATTTTATTTATTTATTAGGAGTAGCTAGTATGGGTTGTTAACTTAAAATAGATTTTTACAATGTGTAATCTTTATTGCATACAATAAATATTAACATATTAAAGTAAGAATGTTTTTTATATATTAATATGATTTCTTATTTTCGTAGAATAATATCGTACTTCAAAGGAACGAAAAATAATGGAAAAGCGTTTGTGTCCTACATTAAAAATGTATGTTTGTATACAATACTTTGTACACAGGTTTCACCATTTAATATAAAAAAGTATCTTTTTTTATTTAGGAATCATATTATTACCACAAAATGAACATTTGAAATAAATTATCAACTTTTATTGTAGTTATCGTTCACTATTTTGGCTATAATGGCTTACACGTAAGGTTTTATATTTATTTAAGATAAATTTTTCTTTCATACGGCTTTGGGAGCTCACTACAGAATACCTCGCAGACGGTAAATTTTTCCTACTTACTTCATATTTTGGACAATTCACACAATATTTTTATTTTTCATGTTTACAATATTTGTATGATGTATAAGCTTATTTTAACAGTTTATAAGTTATCTAAATAAATTTCTAAAATTAAATTTTAAACAGTACAAAACGAATTTTTAGATAAGCGGTGGTATTCGATATTCTATGGTTATTCGGAATTCTAGAACCGAAGCATAGACAAATATAGAAACAGGAATTGTGGGCGAATAGTTCAAAAGGTGCTTTACAGTTTAAATAATAACTTATTGCATTAGATTTTCCCTGTTTCTGTCATTCATGAATACTAACGATTTTATTAACTATATAACTATTATAAAGAATTTTACAATACGAGTAATTGAGTTTCCACCCGCGTTCCTAATTCAAAAATAATTATTCATTTCAAATAGTGCTCAGTGGCGTATCAACCAAATAAACTTAATTTAACTATTTTTAGTACAAGATTACTAGAAAACCATAGTCGAAATTTCGTGTCTCATATATACGAGTACTTCACAACTTAAACCGCTATTGAAGACATAATGCTTTTCACTATTACACACATTTATGTAAAACAATTTCTAAGCTGTATTGGAAATAAACTTTGACTCAATAATTATACCCTTTATACTCGTTCGAAACGTAACGTATTACATATACAGTTAACGCACCAGTCCAAACTTTTCTACTTTACAGGTTTCTAAGCAGCTATAAAAAGCTCCTCATAATATTCCATTTAAAGTCGACATTACAGTGCAACACGCTGCAATGTTTTAAAACGATACAATTGCGTCATGAATAAATTCATGAGGACGGATTCAAATGCATGTATTCTATAGTGTCAAACAATGCGGAAGGTATTTAGAAACGTTTGATAATGTTAGAAATTGTGGTTTAATATCTGTTAGATTCACACGATGTATTAGATGCGCTGGGGTACAATTAAAATAATAATTAAAATGAAACCTAGCTTGGATATACACATACCTATAGACATACAAAAAAACTAGTTTAGTTTATGATAGAATATGCGTTTACTTTTATGCCCATGGTACCTTCTAAACCGTGGTTTGAAAGCAATATCATCTAGATGTGGATGTCAGCAAGATTAATAAACAAGATAAACAGATGAACATAGGATATTACGTGACAACGTAAATACGTTTTATTTCCTCTCCCGTCTCGTGACTCACAATATTTTTTCTATCGTAAAACTATCTGCAGTATCCCGAGACAGATTTCATCGGCTACAAACTTACCCATTATATGGTTAGGGTTGCCATAATTGACGACACTTCCAATGTTTCTTTCCTACATTTTATGATAAAACTTGGATACAATTTGGGCATCAGCGTGGGAAATTGTGAAATGTAAATTACAAGCGAATTTCAAAATTTTCACCTAAGATATTTGGTTGAAGTGTGTTCGTGATTATGAGTTGACTATCGGAAACTCTAAAATCGCTTTCACACGTCGCATAAAAGTCTATCAAGGAACAAGACGTAAAATATACGTCTTATAATTTAGTGCCATACATGTGCATACAGAATGTAACAAACTGACATGACTCAATAAATGTCAAATCAACTCATTAGCGGCAGCCCTAAACCGAATTGACTCCATCAGATGATCGATGTCGTAACCCTGACATGAGACATGTTTATCTGAGCCTATACAACATCCACATGTATACACTTGACAAGACTAATATGCTGGGATAATGGCTTATTTCATTACTAGCTTCAGCCCGCAGCTTTGCATCTAATACATAACCGAAATGTTGTTTCTGAACTTTACAAACAAAATTATCTTAAAATAAAAAGAATCTTCAATAGCCCTGCTCGAAACTATCCCATTTCATACTATTTCTTACCAACCTCATCCAGCTTGGCCACATCTCTGTCACAAATATAACTCATCACCTCCTTTAAGTGGGGTCAATTGGTTTTCAATTTGTTTTTCAATCTGCTAACATGCAAATTTGAGCTGTCTAGGTCATATCTTTATGATTTTAATTCTTACGTCTGAATAGCGGTGTTTACTGATTCTATTTATGTTGTAGCACATTTCTTTCCATTCTCCTTTGGTATACTGCTAGTTGTTATTCATCGTGCAAGAGAACAAATTTGTTGGGTATAGAAGTACATGGGTCACACTCGAAGTGTCCAGAAATGTCCACTTATATAAACAATACTTAAAAGCTAATATTTAAAATAAATATTTCAAAATTGAACTCTTTTGCATTGGAGATAAAACAAATTGGATTGTACAAACATGGTATTAACTCGGAAAAAATTTCGCCTCTTTGTCACTTGACTTCATTCTGCTTTGGGCGATGGAACCCCATGCGACTATTTATAGCTAGTTTGTAGAATTCAAGCGCGGTCATGTCAATCTCAGTGAAGGATCTCGTGATGTTCGCCCGTCCACAACAAAAAACATCGATGCTGTGCGCCATATGATTGTAACAGACAGGATTTGGCTGACTACACAAACAATCTGACCGAAGCAGAAAAAGAACTATATCACTTGGTGCAGGCCGTTTTCAGATTCAACGGTAGTGCGTCAAATTTGACGTGCTACGGCCCAAAGACTAAGCAATCGAGCGTGTGAGTCTTTAAAGTTGATCGGAAACCAACCAAATTGGTTGACCGTAATATTTTTATATTATTCATTCCGGAAATTTATTGTGCGTATGTTTGTCGAAATTATTTTTCACAGCATATTTATCCTTTCTCTTTTATAATCACCTTTACGCATCAATATTTTTACGTCAGAGATTTTTTACACAGGGCGTGGGGCAAAATTATAGATTTATTATTTTAGGAGAAAAAGTATAATCTAGGTACGGTAAAAACATATTATATAGTCATAGAGAGGTGTGCGCGAATCGTCTTTCATACACAAGTTCAAAACTATAATTAATATTAATAAACCAAAAAATAATAATAGACCAAATATTGAATATTTGGTCGTATGCTCGCACAAAACGGTTTATAATTTCCTTATTACAATTTGTATAGCATAACAACGACGTTTGTGCTGCTAATTAAACTTATGGTACTACAATTGCAATCATACCAAAACGTCGACTGTTTTAATCACGGTATTTGCCTTCATGTTATTATTATTTATAGTCAATTTTGGTCACCTTGAGCTGTTTTCAACTATAATTGGGCTTAAGTGAATTGTATAATAATGAGTTATGAAAAACACAATTAACACTGCTTTGAAGATTTTAAGGTATGTTAAACTAAAAGTTTACTAAAAACGCTGATTGATTGATACAAAATCTTTATCGTATACTCCAACGTACGACTTTGTTTTGGTCCCACTGGGTTACACTTTTTTTTGCAAAATAGGGGGGCAAACGAGCTTGCGGGGTGGCCTGAATGGCAACAGCCGCAGCCCATATACATCCCCTAGTGGTTGCTTGCCCTTAAGGAGTACGTTCTCTTTTTGAAGAATTGAAGAGGTCGTATGTGCCTAGGAAGACCTGCGCTGGGATTCCACTGTTTACTTGTTCACAAAATAAAATGTTATAGACACTATTAATTTATCATAAGAAACACGTCACAGTTACATCATACAAAGAAAGTCATAGATAAACATATAGATGCGTTCTTAAACGCACTTCACAAAATGATGAATGAATAATTAAAGCGGGACATGAACACAAACGAACACAGAATGAATTACGCACAGTACAGCAAAGCTATACCTATATAACATCCCTATACAACATATTATTTTATAATAAATAAAGGAAAGAAATAAAAAAGTAAAAGGTTAGTTTGCATAAATTCAAGATCACATGTGTATAGTCGAATGTAATGGAACGTCTATATTAAAATAATGTCTAAAAATAACACCTGCGTCACACAAGGGTAAGGAAAACGTCAATTCATGGAATTCTCCTCAAAATGCTGCTGGCAGGTTCTTTATTGAAGCCTGTTCTGTTAATATTTAATGAAAGAGATTTGCATCTTGTCTCGAAATTTAATATGGATCTGACTTATCTTATTACTTAAGAAGATAAATTATGTACGGGTTTAATATAATACATTATATGAATCAAAGACGTAAATAAAACTTGTTAATTATGGCTGAGTATTATATTAATTAGCAATTGTTATTCCTAACTAAGTTGTTATAGTATAATGTCTCTTAGGCGAATGCTTCTTGACTTAGGATAATAAGTATCATCTTTAAGTGTGAGCCTTATTTTATAAGGTTCAAATTGTACTCGTAAAGGTGGTTTTTCAATATAAATAATTAGCGGCGCGGACTATCCAAGTATAATGCCCAAGTATTATATTAAGACCTGATGTCACAAAATCGCCTATCCTCTCACAGTTCAAATTTAACAACTCTTTGTGAGTTTTAGTAAAGTTTGGGTTTAGTAGAACTTGCTCCATTTTTATTAAAGTGTTTCTCCTTCTGTCATATTGTTTTTACGAGTTTAATGAGATTAGATATAGAAAAGTCAATAATTTAGTCAGAACGGTGCAATTGTTTCTTAGTTAATTAACTTAATTATGTATTATATAACTTAATATTACTTGTTTCTTATAAAACATCTTCTAAGCCGAGTAACGAGAAACATACTATTAGCTTCACAATAATTTGAATTTCATAGAAAATCCTGTGATTGACACACTGAATTGGGATAGGTATCCCCTCACGTCCCGGTATCTTTAATTTAATAAATTGAATTGAGTAATATATGACCGCTCAAAGTCCGTTTAAACAAGCTTCATACAAAACCAGTCTTTAATATATACATATTAAAGACCAAATTCATGCTCTGACCGAAACCCCAATCAAAACTCGTAGTACTT
This sequence comes from Pontia daplidice, assembly GCA_963693355.1. Classification (NCBI taxonomy): domain Eukaryota; kingdom Metazoa; phylum Arthropoda; class Insecta; order Lepidoptera; family Pieridae; genus Pontia; species Pontia daplidice. Next base: position 344,469 of record CAVNZL010000072.1, on the reverse strand, counting down.
ATCCTTGACGTCTACAATGTAACGACCTAGACTTAATTTTAGGAATTCAACAATACCTGAGCACAAACAAGGGACCTTGGCATGAATCCGGAAACTCTGCGCAGTCTTGAATAAGAGAAGACAGTGTTGTCTTTATTTTGTGACACAAGCATCCGGGATAATGTAAGGTAGGAATAGCAACAGAATACAATAATTATAATAAATATATTATATATATTTTTCGTTTTTATTATAATTTTCTATTTAGGATGGACAAGCCAAGCTCTTGCATCTACGTCATTTGTATGTTAACTAGAAACGTCATCCATTCTGTTTCTAACTATAATGATAATATATACAAATAAATTAACCCAGAGATTTTTCTTATACGCGCTATAAGTATAACTAAAAACGTTAATGTTTTGCCTTATTTAAATTGACATAATCTATATTAAAAACTGTAAAACGCAAGCGTATAGCGAACCTAAATATATGACAATAGATGACAAACTAGGCTATTCGACGTCTAACAATGTATTCAGAAACACAAAAATCTTTATTTTAATATCAACACCAAGGGATTATCTTGATGCACTTACCTGAGTTTTTATATAAAAATAATACATATTCGAAATATCCTTTCGTAGGATAATCGGAAAATACGGTCCTTGGTTCTATCCAGGATTTATCATGTAGTGATGAATCAGTCAGGATAAATAGTTTTAATATTAGCTAACGCTGAAAAACATCTAAATAGCCAGTAAATGAAGTCTATTTGTTATGTGCTAATTTTATTCACTTGTTTAATATACTTAAGTGTTGAAGGACAAATACCAGGAACGGTTCAGGAATAAAGATACAATTAAAACGTTCTAAATGAAGCCAATAGGGCCATAATTCATTAAAAAATATATATTTGAAATGTACTCTTACTAAAATTTGATATTGAAGCTACGTGCGATTATATATGTTAATATAGATATTAGATACCTTAAAGCTTTCATATAGAATAGGAGGCAAACATGCTGGAGGGTCATCTGATCTTAAGTGTTGCCTCCAGAAATATTATACATATGTACGTATCAACATCATCATCGTATATACAATTTCTTTATTATAAATAATTATATACTCTATATACGGTTATTCATTACATAATATTATGTATTATTAATTATACATTTAACTGTTTGAACAAGCTTAACTTTCTCTACCCATAAATGTTATCTTAATGGAAGAAAAATGTAAAGGTAAATGAAGCCGTCCAGTGATTTAAGGTAAATGAGTGATATTTATTAAATAAAATATAATTTTAAATAAATCAATAGCAATATTATTAGTATGTTTGCCTGCTCTGTACATAGTCTAAGTTTCAAAGCAGTTCGGAGCGGTATATTGAGTTATGACACTTGATTTTACTTGATAGTTAATGTTTAGTTTAGTTTGGCCAATATATTCTAGAGTGGTTTATGTGCCGGCTTTACACTAACTTGTCTAACTTAACCACTAATAACTTTCTTATATCTCACATAAACAAATTATGTGTACAAACTAACTTAACGGATACTTAATGAGAAAATTCTTTTTCTAGTAAGCATTGGGTTATTATAATACAAATTACTTCTTTGCTATTTAAAAATCATTTCTCTTATACTTTAAATATAATTATTGATATACATAAATAAACCATTAATTTGAAGTACTGGATTCCAATAATTATTGTTCGTGAAAATTTTAATTAATAATTAATCCAATTTCTTAATAATCACATATTTCTCAAACGGTTCAGCATCGTTTAAGTTAGAAGCTTCACTGGTTTATTAGATTAGGAACAACATTACACTACAGGGTAATAACAGTCAGAGTCATTGCATTCAAATACAAAATACCTTATACGAACAGTAAGATTTAAAGTAAACTTATATATTTTATTTATTATTATGTTGAAGCTGTAAATCACATGAATGTATTAAATAAAAACTTGTACGCAATCTATCTACGGAGGGTGGAGGCTAGCATTTAAGCACGGGGGAGTTGTGTAGGAGCCGACCTATGCATTTCCGTGAAATGCCCGTACACTTACTGCGATGCTCTGATGGCGGAGTAGTCATGCAGGTGCTAGCAAGTCCGATTTGCCACGTCCCCGTCGTACTCTCTGGGACCTTCTGCGACCGAGCTTATAGTTCGGAACACCATCCATAGATTTCGCAGATGCTAACGGCAAAGGGCGAGAGGCGAAGTGCCGGCGCCTCAAAACCGGCTATATCGGCAGGGACGATACCCGGAACGAAACGACCGATCAGTGGCGGTATAACCACATAACCCACCAAACTGGATGAGGCTACAGCGGCCTGGGGATAAAGAAATTCCTAAAATGTCTGAGGCAGAAGGCAAGGGGAAACCACTGCTATTACCTTTCCCTAGTAGTCAACAATGAAAAAGTCTCTTATAACCACGGCCCCGAGTCCCTGGCGTCCCTTTAATGGGACAGGGGTGCGAAGAATCTCCAGGTGCACTAATAATAATACTTTCAACATCGCGACATGGAATGTGAGAAGTCTCAAACAAGATGGTAAACTTCCAAATGTAATAAAAGAGATGAAACGACTAAAAATCGACCTAATGGGTATCAGTGACACAAAATGGCCTGGAAAGAACCAATATACCACTTCTGATATGGTGCTGTATTATTCGGGGACTGAAGACACAACAGAATCATACGGTGTAGGAATTTTAGTCACGAAAGAAATTTCAAAAGCGGTGACTGAATTTATACCTTTATCAAATAGAGTAATGATGATAAAGATGAAGGGCTGGCCGTTTAATATTAATATTATACAGGTTTATGCACCAACAGCACAGAAGGCGGATAGCGAAATCGAAGAATTGTATGCTGATATAGAAACGCTTTTAAGCTCTACTAAAAGGCACGAGGTAACCATTGTAATGGGAGACATGAATGCCAAAGTCGGATCAACTCATGTCCCCGAAGTGACGGGTGCTTATGGATTAGGAGATCGAAATGACAGGGGTGACACTTTAATACAATTCTGTCAAGAAAAAGAATTAACTATAGTCAACACACTTTTCAAGCTGCCACCGCGTCGTCTATATACTTGGACTTCGCCAATGCATACACCTAAAAATATAGTGCGCAATCAGATTGATTATGTGATGATCAGTAGGCGATTTAGAAATTGTGTGAAGTGTGCGAAGACCTACCCCGGAGCAGATGTTGGGTCCGATCATAATCCAGTAGTCGTTCGTCTACAATGTAAGCCAAAAAGAGTTAATGCGAAACCCCAGCCCTTGAAATTCAATGCGAATAAGCTTAAAGATCCCAATACTAAACAGGAAGTGTCGAATGCATTGAATCAACAGTTGAGCATACGAACATATTCTACTCCATCAACAAGTGATGAAATTTGGACCAGCCTCAAACAAGTTGTACATAACGTATGCACAAAGTACCTACGACCAACGGCAATGAAGAAGCAGGACTGGATGACCGACTCCATCCTAGAGTTAATGGAGGATCGAAGAAAATGTAAGTCCAGTAATCCTCAACGCTACAGGGAGATAGATAGGATAATCCGCAAGGAGACCAAGATAGCTCGAGAGGAATATTACAAAAATAAATGTAACATCATGGAAGACTTACACAAGAAACATGATAGCTTCAACATTCACAAAAACATCAAACAAATGTTAGGGCTTAATTGCAGAAGTATTTCAAGCTTAGCCGATGCAAATGGGCAGCTTCTTCTAAACATTGAGGCCAAAAAGGGAAGATGGGTGGAGTATGTTACAAAAATGTTCGAAGACCCAATAAGAGATCTGGAGATACCATGTGCTCCAAATGACACTGACCTACCAATAATTAATGCAGAAATTATTCATGCACTTAAAAACGCAAAACTTGGTAGAGCGCCAGGCCCAGATAACATCTTGGTAGAAGTAGTGAGACTCCTGGAGGGTGACAACATTTATCTGCTCAACCAACTTTTCAATAAAGTATACGACACGGGAGTTCTCCCACTGGACTGGTTGAAATCTACGTTTATTCCTCTTCCTAAAAAGAAAAATGCCCGTAGATGTGAGGAATATCGAACAATCAGCCTTATGAGTCACGTCCTTAAGTTATTTTTGACCATCATCCATAACAGGATCAGAAAGAAATGTGACGAACAATTGGGAGATAGCCAGTTTGGTTTCCGCTCTGGTGTAGGAACACGTGAAGCTCTGTTCGCTCTTAATGTTCTTGTACAGAAATGTCAAGACATGCAAAAGGACATTTTTCTGTGCTTTATAGATTACGAAAAAGCGTTTGATAGAGTCAGACACGAAATCCTCTTAAACCGTTTAACAGATATCGGGCTTGATGAAAAGGATTTAAGAGTGATAAGGAATCTGTACAGGGACCAAAGAGCAAATGTTAGAGTTGACCGAGAAGAGACCGAAGATATTAATATCTGCCGCGGTGTCCGTCAAGGTTGTATACTATCACCGATGCTCTTCAATATATATTCCGAGGCAACCATGTCAGAAGCCATCGAGGGATTGGAAGTCGGAGTAAATGTAAACGGAAGAGTCATAAATAACCTTCGGTATGCAGACGATACCGTCCTCATAGCGTCATCGAACGAACAGTTGCAAAATTTAATCAACAGAGTCCACGCTATTTCTGAGAGAGATGGTCTATCCATTAACATTGCCAAAACCAAGGTTATGATAGTCTCACAGAACGACACCTTACGATCTGACATAAAGGTGGCTGGAAAAACGCTGGAGGAGGTACGTCAGTACAAGTACTTGGGAACGTGGGTCAATAAAGAATGGAGTTCCGATCAAGAGATCAAAACTCGTATCGAAATTGCCCGCGGTTCGTTTAATAAAATGAGAGGAATACTGTGCTGTCGTCATCTGAACCTAAAGCTCCGGTTTCGAATCCTCTGCTGTTACATATGGCCGATAGTTCTTTACGGTTGTGAAGCATGGACTATAAAGGAGGTCACTCGGCGACGCCTAGAGGCATTCGAGATGTGGTGCTATCGTCGCATGCTCCGCATAAGCTGGACCCAAAAGGTCACTAACGAAAAAGTCCTTGAACGTATGGGAACTACCAGAAAACTGATGCAGCAAATCAAACAGCGTAAAGTCGGATACCTAGGTCACGTGTTGCGCCATGACCGATACCAACTGCTCCAAATTATAATGATGGGAAAAATCCAAGGTAAAAGGAAAGTTGGTAGGCGGAAGAAATCATGGCTGCGTAACGTTAGGGAGTGGACGGGTATTAGAACTGCTGAGGAGCTGCTGCACCTGGCCCGAGACAAGAGACGCTACAAAAGTCTGACAGCCGACCTCCAGTAATGGAGAGGCACGCAAAGAAGAAGACGCAATCTATAAAGAAAATCTTTAAAATTCTCACATCTTCGTTACTTCATCCAACGACGAATTATATTTCAAAGATTTTAATTGAAAGGAATATATAAATTCTTGTTATGCATTGTAACATAACTTACGTGTGTTAGCTTTATAACAACTATGTATGGAATATAAAAGCAACAGTAGTTTGTGATTTCGCATTAAAATTGTCAAAATTTACTCTTTTTTTAATTTTTATTTTATGTTAGTTACGCTATGATACTCCGTGATTTGTCAATAGAAGATGGAATTTGCGAAAATTCCCCTTTATAAATAGGGCTTGATCTAACTGTTGTTGGATGTTTCTATATTGAAATACTCTGCGCTCTCACTAATGAACGGAGAGGCTGACTCAACCCAGCACTTATCAATAAAGCTATAGGTAACGATTTACAAACACATAATTTATTTACAAACGGGAAACTTATTGTCAACATCGTTAGATCTGCTGTGACACAAAACTTTTAAATGTACCACTTGAAACTGAATATAGACGGTGTTTAAAATGGGGTTCTGTTTGATACAAAAGACATTGTTAGATTAAAAGAAATTATGAAACAAATATATTGTATTTAACAAACAAACACATGTTTTCATTGAGTTTCCAATAATAGCACCCAACAACGCGTTCATTCAGCAATAATCGTTTGATTTATACTGAACATATGGGCTGTCCCCGGTATCAACATACTGGATGTTGATCGCATCAGACGAAGAGTGATCCGAATCTTCGAAGACCAGTCACTCTCCGGGCTGCTTGATCCCTTGACGCTGTTTTGCTTATTGCATCTAACATGGAGAGTGTTTGCAAGAGTTGTTCAGATTTAAACCCGCATCTGAATTCCATCATGAGATCGAGACAGAATACGAAATTTCCGCCTGGTTCACCTCGATGTCCGTCGTTCAACAACTGAGCGCTTGAAAAGGCACCTTCTGCCGTGCCCCACCGCTCTGTGGAGGTTCCACATTTGATTAATTAATTGAGGCATTTATTTATGACCTTCAAGAAAAGAGCACTTGCGAGCCCTCCGGCATTGTCCGGGAGTGACCATGGGCGGCGATATAACTTAATATGGTGCCCGTTTTACCCCGATTATCTTCGGTTAGAAATAGTAACTTAATATTATTACTTAAGCTAAAATACCATATCAATACTTTAGCACTTTCGAAATCTCAAAAATCTACTGTGAATTCTAAAACTACCAACGCTTGATTGTTCATTGTTTTAAAATGCAGTCCCCCAGTCTATCATAACAGAAAATCCCAGACTCGTACCAATTATAAGTAAACACCAATTAAGTAACATTTATGTCATCAAAGGGTCTTTTGTGAAAACAAAAAACTGCTCGTTTGTGAGAAATTGAACAATGGACGGCGTGTATATGATACTTAAAATGTTTTTTTATATGATATATAATATCACACGAAATTAATTGAACGGGAAATATATTTTTAAAATGTTAAAGTAAGTACGCTGTTACCAAACTGATTTTGAAATAATATTTGTTTATCCATATAAAACAGGTTTAGAAGCTTAACTGATTCGAAGTGATTCTAGCACCCATGAACATACACTGCCTGAGGTGAGTGCGTTGTCGGCCTTTTAAGAAACGTTAAGCTCTTTGAACGTAGTGGACTTGGAGTTGATGATGGATTTTTTTATTGCGATTCAAAGATTGATAGATAGATAGATAGATAGATAATTTAAAATGTATTAGGAATTAATATATACGTAACGTTTAAAAAACTATATTATTTAATAAAGATGTTTATTGAATGAACGTTCAATTATTCTGAAAGTAATAAAACTGTGTCCTTTAAAGAATTATAACGTTGTTCCGGTTTTATTATTTCAGCCATATTGGCTCGGAATGAAATTTTTCAAATGTCACATCGGGTTTGATAAATACCAGGAACTCCATTAGGGCTGGCAGAACCCGTTAAAATTTAAAACTTTTCGTTAAAGTGTTAGTTTGGGTAAATACAGTTACAAGTTAATTCTAATATGTAAGTTAATTAACGTATAATACTGTTGTGTACCAAACACTTAGCCAAGAGCAATCCAAATATAGATACAAATTTGAGTTCCTGGGTCTTAAGTTATTAACAGACTTTCCAAAATTAACCAGACGATGGAATGAAATTGTATGACAATTCTCCAACCACCGAGTCGCATTTTCCGATAACGTATCGATGTTGTAAATCGTTACATATTACAATAGCGACAGCTTTTAAAACATTCTCTCAATATACGGGCTACCTTTGTATTTGAAGTTTCTCCTTCTTTGAAACAAAATTGTGCTCTTATTAGAAAAATGTTTGGAATAATACATTTATTACTTTTTAAAGGACAATGCAATAAACTTCTTATCTTATAACAGTTTTTCATGATTTATAATTGTTTAAACATTGTTTAAAATAATGTTAATGGAGTAACAGTTTCGATTTCCTGAATAAATTTATTTATAAAAAGACTAATTATTATGATCATACGTGACAGTATCTAGAATGGCGCACACGAATAGTCCTGTAGTTTTCAACTTATATTTTATTAAGGGAACTATATAATACATGTTTAGCAAATTTTATGTTCGCTTTAAATAACTTACTTAACAATTTTCCGCCTTTGAATGACATATTGTAATTTAATTCCATAAAGTGTTTTCACATAGAACATGAGTGGCAACCTTATTCACTGTCAGACCCAACGCCACAAATTACATCATATTTTCACGTTTTTTTAATTGCTGGATCTTTGCTGTTTAATTGATTGTGGGACTAATGCCCGGTTTTATGAGACGTGTTAAACAAATGTATGCTTATGCCCTTCCCTTCAATAAATTAAAGTGGTTTGTGCAATTCTGTTAGGCCATTTGTTTTTGGTAGAAGTGTAATGTATTCTTGGACTTGTGATATTTTGGTTTAGGATCGACAAGAATTTGATGAAAGTAATGTAGACCTAACTAAGCTGACAATACTGAAATTTCATTTAAACTGAAAAATAGATTTCAAATTTAAAAAACTTATACAAATCAATCCGCAAATCCTCTATGATAAACTGTTTAACATAAAAATATATATCATGGGCAAGTCGTATAAAAACGAAAAGCTCCCAATCATTTGATCCAAACCATAAAATGCCTTCAGTTATTCAAACTATAAAGATTCAAAACTAATTTCAGATCGAAAGAGTAAGTTCTCTTTTATTCTCCATTTTACGATGTACCTTATGGAGACAATCAAATTCTGAGAATACCGACATCAAGGAATGTTGGACTATTTACGTCGTAAAGGAAGGGAAAAACTCGAGCGAGGCTTTACTTGACGCCGAACGTACTTCGCTCTGGTTGTAAGCTGAAGCGGAACAGAATCACATTCTTGAGTTCGAATTTTGAATTGTTTCATGAATTTAAAGCTTGCCTATATATTTCAATAGAACCATTTATGTCCTTGAAATGATAGGTACGGCTAGATTTCTATTATGTTATACGTTATCAATCGCTATATTTAATAGATTGTTTTGTAAAATCATATTATTATTGCCATCTTAAGATATAATAATAATTGAGTGGCATGGTAATATAAGTATGGTTGGGGAGGAATCTCTGTTATTTTTGAGTTCATTCTCAGAATTCCAGATCCAAAATCCTAATTCCATGATATTATCAATATTCACAAAGATGAAACTCATTGAAAAGTTCTTGTTTAATAATACTAAACTTGCTGCTTCTTGCGGTTGCATTTGCACTATTAATTAAAACAGCTCTCATCATAACCTATCAGGACCTATTTTCTCCGTTTTCATAAACCCATAATTTTATGCCCCGCTCTTCTGCCCGCTCTTCGCCCGAGGAGTTACACACATATTACACAAATATATAATATGAAAGTTATAAATGTTATAAAAGTATATTTTCATCTAAGAATGAATTAATTACCAAATGTAATTAATTGAATCAGGCGTTACTTTGCGAAAGTCCATAGTTCAAAAACCCAATAGACTCCGCGAAAAACCCACAACCACTGCGCGGAGTACTGCTTTCATACTGGTCTATTGGGTTTTTGAATTACCAAATGTGCATTTGAAATGTTATTTTATATTTTAAGCAATATAGATATACGCTGTGGCTGTGTTTTGTAGGACTATTTCAGATAAATATTTCCATCATACATTACATATGCAACTCAAGCCGTTGTGACAGGGCACAGCAGAAAAGCTCACAGATCGTAGATTTTTCCTTCTTTTGCATTTTACACAATATCTTCATAAATTGAAACCTATGTCTAAGCTATATTATTGTAAAGTTTCATTAAAAACAATTTAGTAGTTTTAACGTGAAAGAGTAATAAACAAACATGCATCCATTGTTTCCTGCTCGACGGTCCCAACTTTTGCCCATAAGTCGTTACTTCTCCCTCCGATCACACTCCCCTTAACCAGCATGACATAACGAAAGACATGCAGCGTAGCGATCATTTAGCAGGGTAAGGCTAAAATAGTCTCAAAGAAACTTGGTGAGCTCAACAAGGCGAGACGGTATTTCACACTGTGTCACCGCTTGCAGCATTCTAAAGCGCAAATTAAGCCGCGCGTTACTGTTCTCACCTATGGGCGGGAGCTCCCCATAGGCTTTACACTTGCCGATCGGGTTGATCTACTCGTAATATGAATTAGGAACTTTCAAAAGCGTGTAACGTCATACATGCACTTGCAAGCTCTCTACTATTTACAAACTTCCGATTTTAATATTCCTCTTTAATATTTTTTAATAGCCTTCCTTGATGTATTAGTATCTAACATATAAAATAATGTTCAATTCGCACCAGTTCTTTCTAGAATTATCGTGTTCAACCAATCTTTTTTAGATACCAATCTTAAAAATATTGGTAAAGATTTAAATCCGATTAAAAGCATGTCAAACTCCTATAACTTAAACGTAATTATTAGAAAAATATCATGGAGTTGAACTATGGTACGCTACTCGGCATTTCCCAAGCCCTTCATCGTCGGAAGGGGCGAGATTTTTAATGTTTCGTTGAAATCAGGAAATTGCACAGATTCTAAAATACATTAATTATTTCTTCGCTATTATTTCACTATCACTTATATGATAAACGTTTTTAAAAAAAAATAATGACATTTGTTTAGCTAAGCACTTCATTAAATAGACTTAATTTTTGAGATATTTTCTTATCAAATTATCAAATCACATCTCCGTAATGGGATATATGTATACTTCCATAGAACTAAACATTTATTATAAAATGAAAAGTTGTGAAAGTCATCTAGACCAGAAATAATAATAAGTACACATCAAAGACGCTACATTTATATGGTTTGTGATCGTAAATATCACCCACTGGCAGATAAAAGGCAAAGAAAAGAAAATTTATATCATTTTTAAGCTAAACCAACTGATAAACATACTATATAGATACTTTTTTATAAATACAGACCACAGCCAACCTAGACTAAATAGGTATGTACTAACTATAAACGTCTTTTTCTAAATTCATACTAAGTTATGTTTAGATCATTAATCCATACATATAAAATACTCCTTTAATAAAGTAACTGATTTCTAACTAACTTCAGTTATCTTTGAACCGTTCTGCTAATGCCGGTGTTATCGTTAAAAACTTCTAAAAGGTAGAAAATCTAGATTCTCTGAGTGGAGCTATGAAAATCTGCATTTGATTTCAATTTCGTTTAAACACTATATTACACCTACCAAACGATAATTAAAAATCAGGTAGACTCGCACACCAAGGCTTCCGTACCATGACTTTCGAAATATCATGTTTGTTCATCTTAGAGGCCGACAACGCACTGGTGACGCCTCTGGCATCGCGAGTGTCCTTGGGCGGCGGTGTCGCTTAACATCAGGTGAGCCTCCAGCCCGTTTGCCCCCTGTTCTATAATAAAAACTCAATATATTGTATTTATTGTTATAGCGGCAACAGAGATATATCACCTATTAAAACTATCACGTTTCAAGACAATCTGTTGACAGACGAACAACAAAGCCTCGATAAAAAAGTTCTCGTTGTTACCCGGAACCCTAATGATTTTTAGAGAGATATTAAAGAATGTAAGCCATTTAGAGCGCTTTTTTATGAAACGGGGAAAATGGGTAAACATTTAAATTTTTTATAATGTATGTATGTACTATTTAAATAAAAAATAAAGTTGCACACAGACTCAGACAGAGTTATGCAATTCCTCTTAGTTACTGTAGTAGGTTATTTAAGAAATATCAAAAAATGACTTTTACATATATCAATAAAATGCTACAAAAGTCAAATCAATTAATAATTAAAAAGGCCGTAAGTACCCCTGTGAATAAGTATAGTATTGACATATGCTAATGTAGCTTAATAAAAACTATTCCGTGGCCCAACAGCACGACCAGAAACTTGGGGCCAATTAAAAGTTTTTAACAATTAACTGGTGGCAGTGACGTTTTGTTCATACAAACTACGCGCACTACGAATCTATAACTTTTAAACGATTCTAGACATTCCACTAACGAATGTCATATACGTATGTCGTATATGATACTAGCGATCTCATCACAGCGTAAAAGCACTTATAAATAAATACGTACAAAGTATAAAAAGATGAACTCGTTTCTGAAAGCTACTATGGATGCTATGTTGTATTATAATCACGCCACCATAAAGTATAGATATTAAAAGTTTGCATTTATATATTTCAACTAGCTGATCCGGCAAACGTTGTTTTGCCATACATGTGATTTCAATTTTCAATTAATAAATAAAAAATAAGGATTGATCGTAGATAGGTGAAAATTTAGGATTGTATGTATTTTTGTATGTTGTATCATAAAAAAAATTGTCTAAAAAATAAATAAAAAAATTTAGGGGTGGACTACCCTTAACATTTAGGAGGATGAAAAATCAATACGCTCACAAAGTTTCATGAGAATCGGCCAAGCCGTTTCGGAGGAGTTCAAGTTCGGGCATTGTGACTCGAGAATTTTATATATTATATTAACATATTATTCATATCGTACTATTTTGAATAAAACGTTGAGTGAAGTTTCCTTTTCTCAAACGTATAAAACTGTTCAAGCCAAATTATGTACTGTAGTGAATAGTTACTCTGGAACGTGTAGTCCTTAAAATTACGTATTCATATCAGGACACACGTATAAAATAAATTACCCACCTAGTATTTGATCCCGTTTAAATTCACCACTAGTCGAGAAGGCCCGGATTGCCTGGGATTACCCCAAATCCCAGAATGTCACCGCTAGGTGGCTTATCCCGGGGAATTTTCGCGTTAAAAATATTGTAGCATTTTTATGCGCGTGTCAAAATTAGACGATACGGTTTCAAAGAGAATAATTGGATGTATGAAAGTTTTGAGCTAGTTCTGTTCTATAGTAAACTAAATATTTTTACACTAAAAATTATTAATATATTTTCAGCGATCCTGTAAAAATAAAGTTATATCTACTAGGGAGGAAGGTATTGTCGAATTATATTACAAGTACAACCTGGTCACAACTGCTTAAACGTTGCCTGGGAGTCTTGAATTGATTTTAGACGGAGAAAGAATTCTATTGATAAATCAATTTTTTAAATTTATTAAAAAAATAAGCTTATCTGTTAAAAGCAAGTACTTTTGCTTACAAGATCCTTCGAACTTCATCGGTGACGCAAACGAACGTCTGCATTCTGCTCCATACCTTTCGAGAACTTGTGTTTTTAATTTATAAATATCTCAATAAGGTTTACTGAATCCGTTCTCCTGTATTGGCGAGCTAGAACTTTTATATTCAAATCGTATTGAATGAACCATTGATTCCATTCGTTTGTGTCAAAACTTTATTTTAGCGAAAAGTTTTACTATTTCCCAATTTTATTATTGGAAGCTTCGCTTCAATTTTATTAATATTTTTAATAACTCAGCTCAACGCTCCCTTGTAAGCCAATTCAAGACATGATATTATTACCAAATCCAATGTAGTATTTAGGAAAGAATAGAATAGATAGATTATGCTGGTGGTTAATGTAATAATTAATATTTTTACGTTATAAATTGTATGCCAGCAAAATTGTAATCATTTTGAACAAGCCTGTTAGTGCCTGGCCTGGTCGGTAATAAACGGTGTGCAGGCTACACATTGAAAAACAGGAGACTTTGTTTATTCATGAATATCTTTACCCACAGCATTAGTAGTTTTCTTTATCTAATGTGCATCAATTAAGTCGGAATAATGTTGTGTCTTGTATGTACGATCCTTTCATACAACATTAAACAAAGTAGTGTGTTGAAAGTTCATAATACCACGAAATAACGTTAATGCCCCAGCTAGGTAAAAGGAAATAAATATGAAGCAATGCATTGGGACAGCTCGTGTAAAAAGAACTGGTATTTCTCATAATCAACAGAGAACAAAGAGAATAAAAATACAGGTACGAAGCTCCGACGACTTACACTGCAGGGACAAATAATAAGAACGTTTTACGAGAAACAATTTAGTTCTCCAGTATCAATAAGAAATTGTGTAATGATAAGAAATAACATTATATTATAATTTATTTATTTAATTAATTTAATGGTTAACAAGCAGGCATTAGCTATATACATTTTTAAATTATGCTATAGCTTATATAATGGATTATTGCATCAAACATTTATGACAAAACTAACTATACATATATACATATGGTACATAATGTTACCTCGATACATTGTTATTATCAAAAGTAGCTTTACGAAGGGCAACAAATTCTTCTAAGAACGAAAATCTAATCATCGTATAACATCTGAAGAGTGAAGGACTTCACTTAATCCCGACAAAATAGAATTAGTGATATGAATTTAGTAATATAAGTACAAAATATATTTTGTACAATTTTTTGCCCAACCGTGTAGCTAACGTGGTAATATCGCAGCGTTATCCGACTACACGCGTGTCATTTGTTTTGATTACGGCACCCGTGTCTTGGGATGATGCTTTTTATTATTTTATTCTCGCATACTACTCTACATTAACTTATTACGACTAAAATTTTCCTGAATTACTGAAACAATGTATATTACGTTTTATATAAAGTTGGTAACGTTTAATAACTAATTTAAAGGTATACAGTAGCACTATACGGATGTGAAGCATGGACTATCAAAGAACACAAGTAAGCGCCTCGAAGCCTTCGAGATGTGGTGCTATCGCCGCATGCTTCGCATCAGCTGGATCCAGAAGGTGTCGAATGACAGGGTTCTCCAACAAATTGGGTCGTCGCGTAAATTTATGCAGACCGTTAAGAAGCGTAAAGTCGCTTACCTAGGGCATATTTTGCGTCACGATCGATACAGTATCTACATACATCTACAAGTTTGGTTTCCATACAAAGGAAATGTGTGGAAACAAATAAATAGATTTAAGATTAATTTCATATAATCAAGCTTACATCGCGCCTACTTGCAAGTGGAAAACTGAAATCGAGAGGGCAAAAGCCGACATTGCAATCCTTTATCTTATTATACTGCGTCCAGACCAGTGCGGCCATTATAAAATCCTAGTTAGTTTAAATTGTGTAAGAACTTCATTGTCTTTTTTCCATAGGTTCTAGTAATACAATTACATATTTATATTATATATAATATTCTAAATATGATCGAAAAAAGTAATAAGCCATAATATGCACCCAACACAACATTTTTTCGAATTCGTATTTCACGGCTGAAAAAGCTTTTATGAGCTTGTAAGTATGAAATAAAGATGCCAAACTTTTTTGTAAATTATTTAATCTTATACTTAAACTCTTAGTTCCAGTTCACCAGTGTGTTCGCAACGCAACACGTGAGCTGCCAACTCATGATCACAAATTACCCCGCGGCGGTCCACTATTTGTAATTCTCCCCGATGCCCTTCTTTTTCTCCCCTTTTCCCGTTGACTAATGTTTGCGGAGGTACGACACGGTCCCGTTTGATTTTCCGTGATGGCAACGTATGATTTTCTGATAGGGTTGAAAGGTTCCATGTCACTTATTAAACCTGTTATCAGAAATACAATTGAATGGTTACGGTTAAGAAATTAAATTACTGTTAGTTAGTTGACTACTTTTTAAAAAATTTACTTAAACAACAAGTATAACAACAAAAAGTATATATATATATATATATATATATATATATATACTTTTATCAATACGTTTTATTGTTTACTTTATTTATTTATAAGAATCTCCAACGAAGACAACACATAACATATATATAAGACTTCATCTTTATCCTTGTGCGTGTATCTTCAGTTAGTACAACTTATTACATTCAGACCCCAGCCGACAAACCAAGCCGACAAAACATTGATTATAAATGCGAATGAATTATTATATCATTGAAAAGGTTGATAATTAAATAGTTGTTTACTTATTATTTGTCAGTGTTCAGTGTGTATTACTTCTGACAGAATGAACGCGTCGACAGCCCTGTCGTACGTACATGAGTAATGTAAGCAAATAGGATTTGTGTCACTGTGATAATTTTGTCTTTCATAATATTCCTCTTGTATCCGATTCGACATTGATATAATATCAAATTTATGAGCATAGAAATAAACCAACTAGGAATTACATATACTATGTTTTTTTTAAATTCAAATTTCTAATCAAGCTTTTATTTTTTCTTTACAAATAATCTTTACTTTCTCTTATTATTTATTTATTCGTATCATTATTTATTATCAAAATGGACATGCTTTTTCAGTCTATCTAGGCGGAAGAAGAAAATCTGAGTAAAATTGCTATTGAAATCATACAAATATTATTATTTAGCCTACTAAAAATTATTTAAGCCTATAGAAACTTCGCACAATGCTATCCAACACAAACACAGTTGTTTGTGTATTCTAAAACTCTCCAATATTTTAAACATATCCGCAAACAAAAAAGCATCGTATGTTTTTGAATAGCAATCATAAAATAACGTCATAGTTTTGAATTTAGAATACAATGTTTGTAAGGGAAAAAGGTTTTATATTTTAATTTTCGTTGAAGCTTTTATATTTTTTTATCAAAAATGGCCAGCGATGTGGCACCGGCTTTGTATAAATTTTATCATTTAAAATATTATTTTTCTGTATTAATAAAAATCTCGTGAACATTTAATTTACACACAGTAAATAAATGTGAAAACACATATTAATAACGCTTTCTATTTTGTTAATAAAAGTATATAAATAAAACTACGCTGTGCAATTGATGAGGAGAAAGGTATTTTATATTTCTAATTTTATATGCACGTATGAAGAAATTACTGGGTTTAATGCTAATAAAACGTTTATTATTTTCTAAAGACTGATCACCTTGCATTTTTTGTCATTGCTTTGTTTGAAAGTTCCATACCAAATATTATTTTATAGAGATTTCCGGAAAAATATGAAGGATAACATTTATGACACATCTCGATGGATGGCTCCCGTGTCGCAGTCCGTCATACTTTTTGATGTAACAATACCATAAGTTATCTGTCTCTGTTCCGACGTGAAATATGCGATATTTTTGCGATTAATCCTTTCAAACTTTATCTCCGTGTGTGCATAGAGATTTTACATTTAAAAAAATACAACGCATTATGCGTTTTATAAGCTTGCATTTAATACTAACAACTCTTTGAAATGAGGCGTAAGACGCTCATGACTAAATTCTTATTTTAATTTAGAAAATACTAAATTATATTCAAAATGCCCTTAAATTGACTCATAAATCCGTATAAAGGAGTAAAAAGTGCGGCAGCGTCCATTCTATTTACAAAAGTAGCGTTCAAAATGGCCGCATCTATCATGGCGGCTATGTTTGCCGCGAATAAATTTGGCGCGAATCCTCTTTGCTGTCACAGCGTATAATTCTCCGACCTTAAATATTGTTAATTACGGAAATAGAGAACATCTATAGTTAATAATAATAATTTAATTTTTTATATTAATTGTGAATGCAACAAATTTTGCTGTTACATTTATGATTCTTTATACAACAATAACATTAAAAATGGATGAGTATTTTATGATTGAGAGATTCAGATCAGATTAATTTTATATTAAGGTATAAAAAATATCTATTTCGACTGTTGGTGGAAGGGATAAACGATTGTAGTACATCATTTTATAATTCACATTTATATAATCCTTAATCTATATTTTATTTCTTTCATTCCGATTTTACTTCATTTTTTTTATTAATTTGTTTGTGTGTATATTAAAAGCTTTCATTGAAAATCAGCGCTGTGGTCATAAGGTTAGCCAGAGCGTCCAGTGCCATTGAGCTAAATGAGGCCATATTAAAACTGCGCTCAACAATGATAATGTTTTTTACATGTTTGCTAATGAATATTTTTGTATTATAAACAGAAAACAAACTTTAAAAAAAACAACATATGGATTATCCTTTCGAAGGCGCCGTCCCACTTACTCATATAAACGATTCCATAAATATGACAACGACGTAAACGTTTCTGCCCCGCATCTGTGTCCCCCCTCTTTACACTTTTTCCCTATCTATGTGCTGCTCGTTAATGTGGTCGGTATAATGTCAGTCTTGTTACACATAATGTTTCTTCATCTTATGAAAAATTTTAAAGTTTTTATAATTTACTAGCTGATCCGGCAAACGTTGTTTTGCCAAAAATGTGGTTTCTAGCAATCATTTTTTAGTTCAATAAAAATAATTATCAGCTTTAAGTGTGCGGGGATATGTTTATAATGGAAAGCGTTTTAAACAATAAAAGTATGCTTTATTTTGGTTAGTAAATTAATCTTTACATGACACGTTTGTCGGTTTACCATAGTAGTGCCATCTATTGATTTCTTACTCAATCCAGTCGAAAAGTATCGACATATTTTTGAGTTAACAGATTATTGTGACTGTCAATTAATTATAGACAAATAATTTGCAATAAAATAAAATTGCGATTATAATTAAATCTAATATATCTCTTAAGTTGGACCAGACTGCTCACTAACGGTTAAGTAGTTGAGAAGTCCATCGCGGACAAACATCGTGACAGGAGATTTACATATATTAAGAAGATTTAGCCTAAGCTTTTACTTACTCCTCTAGAGCAGTCTCAGAGTGGGCTTCGCCTAACCTAGAGAATGCCACCTTCGCCGCTCATGTCCACTGCATCCTCATGCCAGTCAGAACGCCGAGGTATGGTTATTTATATATTTAAGATCACGACAACGAACATATTTTTCTAGTCAAATGTAAAGGTTTCATAAGCGAATTCACAAATAAAACAAAGCCTTCAGCTTTATAATAGCATAGATAAAATATAAAACTCGATCCGAGCCATGTGCCATATATATTTTTATTATTATCTGTTAAAGCGCAATATTTACTGCGTGTGCGGTAATGAACTAGGTTTTGGTCGATGGTCGATCCGTTATCACAAATTTTCTCTTACACGATCCATTTATAAATTATTGAATACAATAGAATGGAACGCAAATATATGAAAATATAATCCAATGTCCTGTCTACGTGATCGTTGCAAAATGAGTGATCGGAATTGCAGATCCAGGAGAATTTATAATACTTCTTTTCAGAGAGAAATGGTACCTAAATTGTATTTGTTTTTTTTTTGACACTATAGCGTGGTCGATGAATTTGTATCCAGACAGAAAGTATCTAAGTGTCCTTTGTATTTACTCAATTGAAAAGGGGGTTTCCGTTATCATTCAGTAAAGATCTATCTTAGAGATTCCTAAAAAAGTTCGGTCAGCCTTTCATAACTGATATATCACAATTACTTTTAGAAAAATTATATTAATTCTAATCTCATTCGGAAAAATATATTAATCTAATTACACTATTTTAACTTTATACCGCTTTTTGTTTGTTCCGACGTTAAAATTATTCTTGTCTTAAAACATTTTTTTTATAAAATAGGGGGCAAACTGAGCCGCACCTTAAATTAATTGAGTACACATACTATGTAATTCGCTTGAGTAGACATTTGTCTCATTAAATCACTTGAATATAAATCATCAAGCTTACCTTGGTATAAAACCGCACATTAAATAGGCGGAATTTTACTCATATGACAGTCTATAATAACCGTTTAAAGTTAGCGATGTGCGAAATTGGACGGCTAGACTCACCTTGAACTTACGTATTAATAATTAATCATGGATGTCGCGCGTCATTGAATAATTATTGAAATTTTAGAGGAGAAGAAGAAAACGTGCAATAACTAGTCATTTTAATAATGATCTTAGTAATCTTGGAAACGTTTACTTAAACTTAATAACTCGACATAACTTTTCTTCACTTTTCATATTATGTATAAAAACTAGATCGATTAAGAATATTACGCATATTTCTAGGGCTATATTTCTCCGCCATCTCGGAGCAACAATACAAGTAATACAAATTGCTTATTCGAAATAATTGATAATATTGCTAATAAAATCAAATATTCCTAAATGCTTTTAAAGCGGTTGTAATGAATCGGTCGTAGTGTTTTTGTGTCAACACGGAAGTTAAAGGAGCGATATTTTTTAGTTAGGAGTGATAAATTGCATTAATATTGTCTTTTATTGACATAACTACTCATTTAAGGAAACAACACTTTATTAACGGATTAAGCTATGTATTTTTACTACTATGTCTATCGTGACCACGCACGCTGTAAAGTACGTGAAACGTCGGAAATTTTAAAATAATTTAAAATATACTTAAATTTTGTAAAAATACATATGTAGCTTAATCCGTTCATAAAGTGCTTTTTCTTCAAAAGTTGCATTAACTCAATACTTCCAAATTAAATAAGTCAATACTGGATCATTGAAGTCAGTTTTTATTACCCTTGTAATACGATCTTTATACGATCAATTAGCATTGTGTATAAAACTAGTAATAACTGACGCGACCATATAGTACGTGAACCACTGAACCGTGAACCAAAAGGTCCCTTCCTTTCGACTTATAATCGTTTCATGTGATACTGTTCCTGCATATTTTTACTGTTTACCTAGTCCTAGTATTTATTGTGTTCTTTTAATATAAAAGTGAAAGGTATTATAATAGATGTCCATTTATTTTTTGAATTTCAAAATAATTTTGTTAGAGGATTAGGTACAGACTCCTGAACTAATCCTCTATAATACGTAAACCCGTCAACTGACTAGTGATGCAATTTCCAATAGTGCATGGTTCATTTATATATTATGTCTTGTGAATGTTTATGATATTATTACACTGAAAATATTGTAATAATTTATTATCTCATTTATTTTTTCTTCACCATACACAATATTTCATTGCTGCGTTGCATATTATTTAGATACTATATTATAATTCTATCTTATGCTTAAATAAGTATACTATAGTAATAGTAGTAGTTTAATAAATATATCGTGTATATTAGCGATTTCATCTCAGCGCGCAAATGATTCTTTACCGTAATATTTATATAGTGTCGCGGATGTTTAGTATGTATTTTAAAGTTCTGTTGCCCTTTAGGACATCGTGTTAATCATATCATGTATAATTATTTCCGCAGTGTTCACCGGGAAAACTTTTTTTATCTAGGTAATTTATTTTAATATTCGAATATTAGAATATTTGTAGGCATATAAAAGTTGCCTAGTGTTAATCCAGGGTTATTTTCAATAAACATTTTGTCTAAGTGGATTTTGAATATTTTAAAGGACCGTTCATTTCTCATATGTGCTCTATTATTATATTTCGATGCTATAGTATTAGTAAGATAATTTAATACGGTAGCAAACGACAGACTTTGTTAAAGTAATTTTGGTAAATTATATCCCAAATCACGAGTGCTGAGTTACATACGTCAGGAGAGAAAATTGTATTGATACGCTTTCAATTTTGCCCAAACACCGGGATTGAGCAAAACAAACTGACCCTCATCAAAAATGATAATAGTTTAGTCATTTCAATAACATTCGATATTATTTACATGAAAATATCATATTTTGTATGAGTATACTGTCCTTAACAGTATGTATATTATTTACAGTATGAAGTTAATAAAATACTCTGTCGTCTTATTAAAAACGTATGAATTACAACTTTTTACGTTTTTATAGACTCGTTGGAAATCAAAGCTAAAATTTAAATACACTTTCACCCCGAAAGGAAGAAAAACTACTTTAGATCGGTTCTGATACACAGCGACCAAAAAATATATTTTTAAACTTAAATTAATAACTTAAACATGTAAGAACCTATCCGAAACAATCTACTATTACTTTATAATAACAAGTAATTATTATTAAATAATTTACTGGTATTCATGATGATATTAGACAGTCAACAGGGAAAAAAAACAAACACACAGCGCACAGCGCTCCAAAAGGTATATAACGGTGGTAAATGTCCTCCAAAATATAGCTAGTTCATTTAGCCAAGTGGTCGATATTTGCTACTTATTGAGAGTAGAAGGGGCGTGCTCCGGCATACTAAAGCACAACGTATTTTAAAAGTGTGGTGCTTGTGAAGCGACAAAACATTTGATATGCCATTGTCTATCTATTACTACACTATTTCAACTGTACGTAAAACAGATTAGTTGAAATACCCAGTTAGAGTACTTAGGCTATTTATTTATATTGAAGGGATTGTATTAAAGCGTTTAACTTAAAACTTATCCTTGACACGATTACAAATCATAAGAGAATTAGTCATTGTTATTTTTATTTACAGATTACGTAAAACGAGAGTCATTTTGCCTGTTCGATTAAAAATAAACTGACGGCTACACTTACAGCGAATAACGTAATCTGTTAAATTATAAAGCAGGTTTTCCCTGTGGTGTCACTGACTTTAATTTAATGAAATCCCTAAGAGATAAATTTTTGAAGAAAATGTGAAGAAAACTCTGATGTAAGTTATTATTGTTAAGTTTTCGCGTGCAAGGAAAAACGATGAGTGATCAAAAATAAATCGTGAATTTTGTAAATAAACGCTTTCATCGAGAATGCAGTCTCAACAACGCTTCAGCTAAAAAACTTGAAATCTATAACTAAAATGCCTCATCCATTTCGGCACTCCACTCTCACTCCACTCTGCCTACCTCCAAGAAGCGGCGGTGAATTTTTAAAAAGCGCTAATTGGTTTACACTTCACTTCGATGGACAGACGGTTATTTTGTTTTTGTTTCGATGCATTTAAGACACTATAAAATTGCTTCTGAATATTTCATGCGGCAAGCTGAAAGCGGTTTTTAATTCTACGAACGATTTACAGCGAAAATTCAAGCAAAAACTCGCTATAGGGTGTAAGTGGTTGAAGAGGTATGTTTATTATAAGATTTTGATATAATTTATACAGGTACCAGAATAGTAATAGATTCGCTTCGAAGAAAGGTACGAAGATTTTTGGTGGATGAATCTTAATCTAATAATTTTGGAGATTTAATGCTTTATTACTATAAAATTATATTATTAATCTGATTTAACTGATATTTAATATTTTAAAATAAGAATATAGGTAGAACTAAACTATATCAAAGATCAAAAAAAGATTTTTAAAAGTTGAGTGCATTCAGATAACTTACATGAACAGAGGAAAAAAAATTTAATACATTCCTAATAAAAATAATTCCTTAGTAATTTTGAATAACAATAACAGTAATTGTTGAGACCCATAGAAGCTCAAATAACCCATTTGAATCCTTTGACATAGAATTAAGTTGTTGAATATTATAATGAAATTTAAAAAATGAACACTTAAAAATGTACTCATAATGATACTCGAAATTATAGTTTAAGAGAAAGAGATAATATACATTTGTTTAATTGGTTGAAATTCACTTACATCAAAACTACAATACATATTTTAGATCAACTTAAACTGAAACTAATATCAAAGTATGTCCTGAAAGTTTTCCCATTTTATAAGTATCAAGTCACGTACGAGCCGAGTCACGCAAACTATTTATCACGTATGTTTACAAAAGTCAGTGATTTTTGCGGGCGGCGTCTGGTGTACGTTAAACCATAATTAACGATTCGATCATCCATCATCTTCCACTCGATTTACCAACTTAATCAGATGACTGCGCGAATCTGTGCCGAGGAGGACACAGACTATAAAACAACACATTAACTTAATTAAATATATCATTTTAACTTAAGAAGCGCGACACTAATGGGACGATTCTATTAGTTATGTTATTAAATTTATTTTATACTAACGACTCAGTTGACCATGCCGTACTGTCGAACAGTTGGTCCCGGGTTCGATCCCCGGAACAGATAACATTTGTGTTATAAGGATAACTGTTGGTTGTGATGTAGGATTTTTATGTATACATAAAAAAAATATTTATGTAAATAAATGTTTGTCATTTATGTTAGCACCCGTATAAATGGCTTACCTTAGGACTAACAGACCGTATGTAAAAAAGTATCGCAATATTATTAATAATTACTTATTTTTACACCTGTTAATAGTAAAGGTATCTAAAATATATGCGAACTATTTTGCTATTTACCTATTAGGATTAGATATATCTACTGATTATTGTATAGCTAATCTCCTGGCTATATAAAATAACCTGCGGTTTTCGTTACTCTGTGTCACGTATTTTCGCGTGTAATCATGTAGCAGAATGGGGTGTAATGGTTTTTTGTGTCGCGAAATTTGTTATCATTGCTTTTCTGTCCAATCTGCCTTCACTCATTTACTATGACAAATTCTCACAAATCTTTGGTGTTATATTAAAATATATTTTGTATAATAAAGTGTAGCCTTATTATCCGTGGCTTCACTCGCAATATTAAACCCCTTCGTAAGTCTTAGGGTGTGATTAATAAAATATTACTCATATATTATGGCATCATCATAATTTAAGGAGTAAAGATTCAATAGAATCCGCACAGTTATATGAGATAATTACACATAAATACTTTGAGGTTTAAAACGTTAAGAAGGACTTAAAGCGCTTTTTACATTTGTTTTATGAAAATTTTAATCCCTATACAATGTTATGTCGGAAAAATATGTCACTAAAGGCAATATCAATAACTTGCCATTCAACATAAATAACAAGACATTATTACATTTATTGAATCGTTTACATAAAAAATATAGTATTAAGACAGCATAAAACCTTATTCTCGCTTTCAAAATAATGTGACGAAACATAAAGACGTAACGACGCAATAACGCGCGACGCCGCGGCCATGAACTAGTGCACATAAAAATACGCCTTTACGAGAGGCTGTAAAGTGGTTCAGACAAAATACTACGACGTTTTATGTCTTAATCATAAAGTTAATTCCTAATGTCGATTGCTTACGGTCTTCATACACTGGCTATAAATCTCAATAAGTAAAAAATGTCACGAATTGTTAAAATATCATGCGCTAACGTCGATCACTTAATTGCTTGGTCAATCAAGGCACTTGTTACTGGAATCACATTTCAAACTTTTAGCCTATCACTTATATAAAGGGTCTTTCAATTAGGGCGGGCTAATATTGACAGTTTGCGGTGGCCATGTTGTCTAGGAAGCACGTCCAAATGGCAAAAATTTATTATCCAAAATCAGACGCAGTGGCCTTTCAAAGTCACCTCTTCAACGTTTGGTGGCTCAATTCGATACCACTGGCTTCACGTCAAAGGAACGCTGATATCGGCCGAGAATATTGCTGTCTATGTGAATGTTCAGGAAACTCCAAGGCATTCTCATTTCTCATCTTGTATGATCTTTCGTAGACTTCATTTGTAGAATTTTGCGTCGGGACTTAGGCGTGCACGGTACACCAGTGCAAGATCCAACTGATCCAGAAGCTCAAATCCGATGTTCACAGACGCTGTTAGTTAATTATCTGAGCTTCACACGTTCGGAGACCCCAATTTTGGCCGAAAATCATAAAGAAAATTAACGCCTCTGGAACGACCATATGAATTTCACCAGATAAAGAATTACTGTTTGGTGCGGATGTTGGTATCGACGTTTTCCGAGACCAAAGCTACAGATTTATGATTGACAATATGTTTTGGTTTTAATAATATGGATTTGGACGATATGTGGTTCTAGCAAGATAGTTCGAGGGTAGAGTTATATCTCGCAGAGTTGATGTAAATTGGCTACCAAGATCTTGGGACTTTGACCCCGCTAGACTTATTCTTGTGGGTTATGAAAAATAATATTTTCCGTTATTTTTCTAGGGCCGGCAACGCATCCATTGATGGGTGCTTATGGGCTGCGGCTGTTCCCGCTTGGGCCACTCGCAAGCTCGTTTGCCCCCCTATTTTATAAAAAAAAAAAAAAATCTTTAACTTAGTAAAATTTAATTTAATTTTTAATTAAACTCGCGTTTACTTCATAAGAATAATGAAAGACCGCAAATTGTGTAAATCTTTCATTGAAAGTTGTATTTGTTTTTATTAAATAGTGATTCCTCTGTTTCTTATTGCGATTTATACTTAAACGGTCTGCAAGCAATTATTTATAAGTATTTTGTTATATTAAATCACCAGGAGACAATGACGAGCTAGGACAAAGCTTTACGTTCTTGAACAAGCCGATTAAATCTGAACAGTACAGACAATGGGGTGCTTTGCAGCTATCTAGACGAAATCATCTCATTCAACAAAATTAACAGTGGTAGACATTAACGTTTGTTCACGAGACAATTCACGAGTTTATTGTAACGCTTTATAATACCCTAGTGTTTTTAAACTTGAAGCTTAAATATTAGGCAAGACTTATAAGAAGAGTATAAACTTTTTTTTTAGCTCCATTATTATTCAACTAGTACTCCAGTAAATTTTATTCTGCTCTTTCATTTTTATGCTAATGTTGAGTACGCATGCGCCCTTTTTTATATGAGCCAAATAGATATATTGAACTCTAAATATTTATAATAGTATTTAGTTTATGTTACCAGAAATATAAATTGTTTCTATGTACTGACAGGTTATCAATAATTCTAAATTATTAAAAATCTTCCCTTTTTTAAAACTCAGAAAAATCTAATACATAAAATTCTCGTGTCACGGGGTTCGAACTTGAACTACTCCGAAACGGCTTGACCGATTCTCATGAAACTTTTTGAGCGTATTGAGTAGGTCTGAGAATCGGCCAACATCTATTTTTCATCCCCCTAAATGTTAAGGGTAGTCCACCCCTAATTTTTTTTTACTTTTTAGACATAATTTTTAGTTTCTATGATACAACATACAAAAATACATACAATCCTAAATTTTCACCCTCCTAGGATCAACCCTTATTTCTTATTTATTAATTGAAAATTGAAATCACATGTTTTCATACAGTACAGGCAAAATAACGTTTGCCGTACAGCTAGTATTATATATTATCTATAGTAAAGTGTAAGGTTCTCCATATATTGTGATAGATATTATGCAGTTTCCGCGTCTTTACCTCTCATTTCCTCAACTCAAGCACTAGTCGCAATACACATCTCGTATATTTGAATACCGCATTTATATCGCGAGATGTGATTCCCTGAGCTCGAAAATTTGCTATAATTCAACATGACGTTCGCAACGAATCGCTGGTATTAAGCTGTGTCTACATACACCCGCATTAATTTCCGAACTATAAGCGTGCATTTTTACGCTTTTTTAAAAATTTGTATGTAAAGATATGTAGATAGGCGGTGTGCGTGTGAGAAATTTAAATCTTTTTCATACAACGTTTGTTAGATATGATAAAAGATGAGATTCGCTATTTTCAGTTAGTTTCTAAGTCTATTAATTTATTTGTATTTCTATAAACAGAAGACTCGGTGAATCAAGGTGGAGCAACGGCCACCATCTAGGTCATCTTAAGCCATACAATAAAAAATAAAACAATATCTGTATAATAATATATAATATGTTAACATTAAACTGTAAAAAATGATATAAACTGTGTGAATCCAGGTTAACACTGTTACGTCACGGTCAACAGTAATATTAGAGCAATAATTTTACAGTACAAGGCCAGGTCCGGTTTATCTTAGTGCTTTGAAACAACAGAATGTTTAATGAGTGCGAAATTGAAAAGTTCTCTTATTTTCTGTATTTGCATCGGTTCTTTATTTGAAACGCAGTACATGGCGTAGCTCGAAATGAAAATACCATTTAGGTACACATGGAGTATAATTATGCACGTAGCGGCGTTACGATTTCGTAGCATACTACGCTGTACAACTAATATATTTTGTTTTTGTTTTGTAAATAACAATTATAAGACAATCCAGTAATATACTAACTGTTCTTTAATAACTTCCTTCCTTCTATTGTCTCTCAGGGAATGATTGAGTGGCTCAGAGGCAACGTTTTATTTATTTTTAATGTTCTTTTCCCATGACATGATCTGCACAGATATTTTAAATAATGCAGGTGGAACAGCTTATTATGAATAAACAAATAATACATTTATAACTTCACATAAGTATAAATATAATATATATTGCTACATCTTTGAATTTATTCATGATTTCATTTAATCCATTTAAAATCCCTGAGATAAGCGGTTCAGCGGAATAAAAAACTTCTTTAAGGCAATTATTTGATTTATAACGTATTGCTGAGCCCGCCCAAAGCAGATAAGTAATTGAAATTTCCAGCGCACGATCCAGCAAACCCACTTAAGTATTTGTTCAAATATAATAATCGTTCGAAGGCTGACCGAGTTTTAATTCCCTCGAGTATTTTTGAGTCGTGTGTTAAATAAAAACGAGTAGTCTGAACACGTTCTGAGTAATTTACGAGCCGGTTGTGCGAGCGAGAAAATACGGACCCCGTAGCGTGATATAAAATACACTTTAGAAGAAGCTGCGAGACATTAATTTTAAATGCAAGATATGAATTCGTAATATGTAACATAATAAATACTCAAATTAAATCCTTTTCTTCGATTTATGCGTCCGTATCCCACGTGAACGTCTATTCTCTCGCTCATCTCGAGTGCCAGTAATTGTGGTCAGAATTTAAGATGTTTTACTCGCCCAGCGTATAAGCCACGTAAAACGAGGAAAAGCCACCAGCGTTATGGTGGCCACAGGATCCACACTGAATGTATTAATAAGTTTTCCTTTTATACGTATATAAATTATATTCTGTATTTCTAATTTATAGGTTTAGGCGATTAAAGATAGCGAATTACAAATTGCTATTATTTATTAGGTTTATTTACGAAACATTATATACGTCACAGCGAGCTTGTCTCCCATTACTCAAGTTGGCTTAACTCGTTGAATTTTAACTGGGATTTAGTTTGGTGCTGCGCTTGTACGATGCCAGATTATTGTTCAAGTTCCTAGCATTTCATTAAACGTTGCTTTCAGTTTGAATTGAAATTCTGCAATTATATGAAATGGAAAAATGTAGGTTTCGTTTTACATTCATTTGGATACGTAAATAATCGAATGTGTTCCTAAGAATCCTAAGATCCTCTAAACGTTAAAGTCATTCTTAACATTTTATAACTCCTCGTAATCTTTAAATAAAAATATACATTCAATTAATTAATTCCATCTAAGATTACGTTTAAGCTAAAGAACAAAATAGTAACAGTATACAGTACAGACAATAATTTGGGTGAATGCAAACGCAGCATGAAGACGATATCCCAAAAGCGTATTTGCGATTTAAAATAAATGTAGGGATTGGCTGCGGCTCAGACCGCGTCGTTTAACGCCAGAATCGCTACGCAAAACTGCCAAGCAGCGGTACGGAAATACTTTCACTTTTAGCTTTGACATGAGACATTTTATTTTGATATGTTTATTAAGATTGTCACTGTGTGATATACGGAAAGTAATAAAAGCCATTTATTTCAGATATTTAATAATTATAATGTGTAAAATTATAATGTCAGTATGTGTGCGCCCTTTTTGACATAGGCCTCCTCCAAATCCTGCCATTATCCTCTATACTGTTATAATCTCTACCATGTCCTTCCGCTTTACTTAATTTCGTCAAACCACCTTCTAAATTCTCTTCCTACTTTCCTTGGTTTGTACCTTGGACACAAGTTTAATACTTTGTTGTTCCACTTATCTGTTCCTCTTACCCTATCCTCGGCCCATGTCTACTTCAGTTTATTTATTTTCATTACCTAGTATATTAGTATATGATATAGAGCTTCGCTAATATACTTGTTAAAACCACGAGATAATCCTTTTATTTTCCTATTGTGACCAAGTACTTTTATATTACCGTGTGTTTTACAGGCATAATACCTAAACAGAATCCTTAATTCTCTTTAAAAAGTACCAGCAATTTCTTACAACCGGCACCAATGCATCGTCTTACCGGATTACAAGTAATTGCACTGGATATAATTATTGACCGCGATCGAGAGCTGAATATAAACTAGTGCAATAAGTGTCAGGGCGCACGTGCGAACCGCAACTCGAGTCGACTTCTTTGTAATAAACCTTAAATCTTTCTTCAATCTTTAAAGTTCACTGGGCATCTGCGAGGAAGATTTTTATTCCTAAGAGTTAAGCTCTAGTATATTGCAGATTTTTGGTAATGTATAAGCCGCTCCAAAAATCTCAGAATTCTTTATTATTATTTCTTATTCACGTCTATGGAGATATGTGGAATACTAGGCATACTATGGTGATATAGATAAAATTGTTTTTGGTGTTGAATATCCTCTGCTACTCAAATTGTATTAAAATAAAACGCCTGTTAACGTATGTATAAATACAAATTTATTGCAAAGTCACATAACGCGGCGTTCTGAATCGTAGTCAGCGTGTATGCCGAATCAAGTTAACAATGCACATATATAACAATGTAACATTTTAATAAGTCTCATTTAAATGTTGACATAAACGCCATCTATGTTGTGGTATTTGCAATATTCCGCTGATTTTTTAGAGAAATTGTTATCCCTTTCTCAATGTCCAGAGATTTAATTTATTTACCACTGGCTCCGAGATGGAGAGTTTTTAACCATTTTCTGTTTCGAAAGTTGAAATTTCATTAATTTCAATATCCAAGGCAAAAAATGCATCAATATTATATAAGATTTATTACATATTAAAACCTATATTGTATACTATTTCGAGGATATATATCATAGAATACTTATCCTTTACATTTCGGTGGTAAAAATGAAACAAAATTTAAAAAAAAATAACTTTATTCACTGTCTATATATTAATTCTAATACATTTTAGTAAAAAATGAATATCACATTTGCTAATTAAAAATTATTTTGTATTATATACAATTGTTATGAAATACAGCTATTGTCCTGTCGGTCCGTCTCTAAACCTGAAAAAGTATTTCAAGTAAGAAATAATTCGCAATCCCTCATAAATAAATAATTCTTTACTAACTGATGTCTCGAACAGTTTAACACATAATTTTAAAAGATGGCAAGGAAATGAATAAGTGCTTTTGTAAGTTTTAATTAATTTTATAAGTGGATTACTTTCACGGTTAAAGCTGTCAATTTTACAACGCCATCTAGTGGACGACAGAACTTTTCTATAAAGACACCTCAAGTCTTGTTGAACTAGGATGTAGCCTTATAATGTAAATATTACTTAAAATCTGAAGGTTTAAAGTTGCTGACGCGTAACTTGAGGTCTTGCTAGGTAAATCTATAAATTCGTTATTCTGAATTACTGATTGGAAGATAAGTTAATTAATTACTAATATATCTGAGTTTTTATCGCTTTATAAATTTCAGCTTTGGTAAGTTGGCATACAAGAAATAAATTTTATTGTGTTATATATATATATATATATATATATTACCTAAAATAAAAGGCTCAACACTTGGCCCATTAACAAAGTTTCTCTCCAAAGACGGAGCCAAATCCTGGAAGAGCTTCCGTAACTTGGGAGCGAAGTTCCATAACAACACACGATGCTTGGCCTCATTCAGGTCTGATATTAATCTTATGAGATTCTGTGGATAAGTTATAGCAATATATCAAACAGTACTTAAGTGTATATAAGAAAATTATATTCAAATATACTTAAATAGTGCTTGAAATTTTAAATTTAGTAAACTATGTCATTTTCAAAATATATCAAATATAAATATATATTGTTTAAACAAAAATACTGCTGTCAACCCATGAACAACAGAAAACCGACAGTTCCACTTCGTACACGCTAAACGGAACGGAATTTGGTTTAGCAATGTTTACGAACATTACATAGTATTAAAATATTTATAATTTAGTAAATCGTTAAACAGTAGTAGCAGCACCAATATATATATATAATATTTCGCTATGATGAATAGTAGCGGAGAGTTAGTGCAATTGAATTTAGTCTTTATGAATAATAAGTCTATTTCGTTTATCGTAAAATAATAAAATATATACCTGGGCGACACCAAAATCGCATGAAGATAGCATTCGTCCATCTAAAACTAGGACGCTGCGTTCGGATCCGTGCGAACCGACCATGCGTACCACGTGTTCCGAGCACGCGTACGACAACGTGCCTACCAGTGACACACTCATGACGTCCTGGTCACCCACCTGTAATAAAAATTATTCATATTCAGTACGCATTATATTCCAAAACTTATTTTTTATTTTCCGAGATTTTTACCCAAATCATGAGCTGTTAGGTTAATAGAAATTACAAATAAAGTCTTATATACCGTCTCATTTGAAAACCCATTTCACTAAAATCATAAAGACTTACTTAAAGTACTTTCAATATAATTTTAACGAATGAAAATTATATCAAGACCTAATATTTCAGATAATACATTGTTACAATGAAAATAAAGATTATTTTAACATTATATTATTAGAAAACTTTTTGATCTTATTTAAAGTATCCAGTAATTGTCAGAAAGTATAAGTTAAAAGAAATCGGTGAGATTTCACCACACAACGTATCTCGCATTACTTCTAAATTTTCCAGAAGTGGTAGATACGTTATCGTCTATCAAAATAGGAAATGAAAGCTCATGACGTCATTCGGTCTGTTTAAGTATATCTCTGGAGGCAAAGGTGACCTTCGCGTGCTCGGTGTACAGCCTCGGGCGAGCAGCGGCGAGCAAAGCCCTTGCGGCGTCGCAGCCTACGCCAGCAGCTATCCCATACTCCAGTCCGACAAACGCGCCCACAACTATCGTAATGCCCCAAACACACAACTCAGCTTCTGTAACGGAACAAGTCGATTATGCTATCATTTCAACATATTTCATTATTTTGCCAACACTTTTATGTAATAAATTAATATGAGCAGCATAACGTTTAACGAGGTTTAACGACAATATTTTTAAATGTTATAAATTACTAGCTGATCCGGCAAACGTTGTTTTGCCATACAAGTGATTTCAATTTTCAATTAATAAAAAATAAGGGTTACTCGTAGAAGGGTGAAAATTTAGAATTGTATGTTTTTTTGTATGTTGTATCATAAAAATTTAGAAATTAAATTTTTTAAAGAATAAATTAGGGGTGGACTACCCTTAACATTTAGGGGGATGAAAAATAGATGTTGACCGATTCTCAGACCTACTCAATACGCTCACAAAGTTTCATGAGAATCGGTCAAGCTGTTTCGGAGGAGTTCAAGTTCGAACCCCGTGACACGAGAATTTTATATATTAGATATACCTCGCGGTTTCATTAGCTTTGATTAAGGGTGCAAAATATAATATTTGTCGATAAGTGACAAAACACAAAACTTACATTACATGTTGAACACCTATATTCCTGATTAAACAAATAAACGAATTTCATTAAAATACTGTGAAAGGTCCATTGATACGTTCATGTCACGTTCTGGTTGTGACATTAACACACGTATAATAAGAATAGATATAATATTGTCTTTTATTGACATAGCAAAAAAAAACAAAAAAAAAATACAAAGCCTAATCCATTAATAACGTGTTTTTTTAAACAATAGATATCTAATACTACTAGTAAACCTACTCACTACTATTCATCCAAAGCTTCTTAACTATGGTAATTTCAATAAGCGAGCCCATGGCCACTATGATCACTGCCGCCAGGGTCGACCGCGGTATGAAGTAAAACGCTGGTGATAATAGAGTAACTCCCAGCAACACCGTAAATGCTGAAATATGAATAAAGATATATAAACCTTACTGAGACTTCACTGACCGTCTGGTGCCACGCTGAATCTCATGAACTGTACATATACAACATATACAGTTGAAATACACAGATGTATTTATGTTGCCGCTATAATAACAAATACATTATGTACCTCTAATATGAATATTTTAAAGTTCTACGTAAAAATCTTGATTTTTGCCTAAAATTATGGCACGAAATCGAGCACGAGGCCGACTGACACTTGTACAATTTTTATATAGTCAAAAACGCCGTAATTGAAAACAACTTATTCAATTTAGTGTCTACATTTTACAATCGGCCTGACTTACATACCATCATTACTACATCATGACAATATTACTCATAAGAGATCACTCAAATTTCCTTCAAAGTAAATGTGTAAATCAATAAAATGGCAGTCACCTAGTGAAAGGATTTCAAAACGTCAGTCAAATCAAGTTTATATTAGATTTAGTATCTTTGTTTGGTAAGTTTTATCTTGAGGTGCATATTACAATATCAGCCAAAATGTTTGCACCAATTCCTTTTTATGTGTATTTAGCACTGGCATATAGAAGACAAACATCGTACTTAAGTATAAGACTTGGGACCAAACACGTACTTTACTGCCAGTCTGAGTATCTGAGTATACCTTTGAAAAAAGATCCTGCTGGAGTAACAACCCCACTTGCGTGGTTAAGGGCCGTTCGCGTGAAGGAGCCCGTGGCCGGCATAGCGGACGCGAACGAGCTCAGAAGATTGCACGCTCCTATTGCTATCATTTCCTGAGTACCATCTACCGGTTTGCTGCCCGCTGAAAGATTCATTACATTAGTGTCTGATGATGCCTGGACCAAAAATAGGACTTGTTATCTAGGTCAATTTTTATCTTTAGGCCAGCTCTTATCTGCCTAGAGCCTCGAGGTCTATATAATTATGGCGAAAAGTAAAGAACACCATTTGATGTAATATGTTTATTTGTAACGAGGATGAAATAGTTAATTTGAGGTTCTACTTTACATTTGTAAGGATCATCACAATAGGCCATTGTTTTTCAACCTGTGGGTCGCGAAGCTTCTGTAGGGGGTCGCCAAAGGTCGAAAAAAATGGGTACTTTAGCAAAAAATCAATAAAGACAATGAATATTGTTAATGATAATAGTGTAACATACACCTACATACATGATAAAAAACCGAAGGTCAAAGGGGGTCGCGAAATATTTTTTTATACCATGGGTGTCGCATCATAAAAAAGGTTGAAACAATATCACGTAGCATAAGACCTCCATAAACTTACCAAATGCCTTAGCAATAGCAACGCTTTCCAGTATGGTAACCAATGGCATGACTAATCCGCTGGCCCCAAACACAGCAAGCATTTGGTCGAAGCCAAGAGTCACGTTGTTCACGACTGTACTGAAGGGCGGTGGGCCAAAGT
The DNA here is from genome assembly GCA_963693355.1 of Pontia daplidice. NCBI lineage: Eukaryota > Metazoa > Arthropoda > Insecta > Lepidoptera > Pieridae > Pontia > Pontia daplidice. The sequence continues at coordinate 309,585 of CAVNZL010000072.1, read as the reverse complement.
GGGGAAGTCCGCCTTCGATTTCACCTGCAATGTAAAAAGTTTTTATAGATAAGGCACATATTATAAAGAGCAACTCCTACTAATAGATACACATATAAAAGATAGACATATATTAAACCGTATAAATGAAAAGATTTTTCATTTAATGAGACGGTATAAAAAAGACTGTAAAGCTTAGATTTTTAAACTGTAAGACTCATAAAAACTAAATGAGTTTAATTAAAAGAAAATCTTTCTTTTCAACACAGAAGCATAAATACGATACAGAATAAAAAGATAGGGAATTACTATATTGTTTAAGCAAATTTATAGGGACAGTGGCAAACTTTTTAAAATAAATAAATAAAGTTCCCAATTTAAAAATAATAATCAAGTATTATTGAATCGCGTGAAAATAAATTTCTATTTGACTTACCCGTTAAATGAAAGGGCACGATGTCATAACGGTAAAGAGCGAATGCGAGTAAGGAAGCCCCAAGCACAACGAACGCGTTACGTGCACTCACTACGTACACCCACGCACGGGACGTCCGCACGAGACACGCGCTTGACCCTTCGGATGCTCGGACTTTGGAAAACTGGAATATTATGTAAAAACATTTATTAGATGCCTAAACTTTAAAATACAAAAAAATATTTCCCGGTTTAAAGACATTGTGACGTCACCGCGCTGATTGTTGTTGCATTTTGTTGACGTGGAGCAACAAACGTAAGCCTCTTTTTAATTAAAAATAAATAATTCTAATTGCAGTTTTAATTGATCGGCTCTGAGCTGATTAAAATTAAACATATTTTAACAGAAACAGATAGAATACTACTTTAGTTTATGTGAGTAAAGAGGTTAGGTATATTCATAAAAAGTAATTAAACCACTATGATAAAAGGGGAGCTTTTATTTATTTCTTCCTTACAATGAGAAAATTAGGTTAGATTTAAGAAACCACGGCGGTTTTAAATAATGTAAAGTCTACGAGCACGACAAATTGGACACAAAATATTTATTATTTTGTTTATAGTTGTATTATTAGTTATGAAATTTTAGCTATGAAATACAGCCAACTTTATAGAATATTGTTTCTCAAAATTTTTTATAAAAAGAGCAAAAATCCTGATATAAATAATAACGACTAGGTAATTTTCTTCGAGAATAGATTTTCACCTGAATGATATAAAGAAGAACGATGGATGCGATTCCCAATAACGTGTCGTATAGTTGAATCGTATTTATATTCGTGAAGAAATTTACTATAGCACTTATAAAGGTTTCACCCGACGATCCTGAAAGTATAACGTATGGAATTATTAATACAATATTTTCTTCAGTATTTGCCATATTTTTTTACCATGCCAGTAAATAGAGATGCCTTATAATTTCGTGTCAATGGACTTATCTTGTATTTATTGCATTCGCTGTTGAAGGAACCATATTATAACCAGGTATTACCTAAACATCTTAATTTTAATATCTCTATAAGTCTGAGAACAAGCTGATACAGAAATGTGTTCCATGTCCCATTTTGGGGCATTGACTTAATTATAGTGAGTTCAAATTATGGCTGTGGAAGCATCGTAAGAAATCGGCATGTTTTAGATCAAAAAATTAAGAACAAATAAATAAAATCTCCTTCAACTTTACTGTATTTTTTTTTTTTTTTTTGGGGTGACTATATTGCATAAAAATAAATAATTGATCCCGTTATTTCAGTTTCATGATTTTTTTTTGTCTAAGTCATTTCTTCATCGACTATATTACATACAATATTACCTGATAACCTGAATAACGCTTTCAGCTGTCCAGCGCCAATCTGTAAGGCGGCAGCCGTCGTGAACCCGCTGATCACCGGGTTTGATATGAAGTCCAGCAGAAAGCCTGTGAACATATTTTTATCAATATTATTCATTTGTCATTCAAAGAATACCATATATATGTCGCGGATTCAACCGGATTTAAATCGTAAGGTAGATCGACACTATCCGCCATTTTGTTTTACTTTGTAAGTCAGTGCGCACAACTGGCGCAGGCGTCTACTCAACCGCAACTGAGCTGAAACGCTCGCTTCAGCTTCGATTCAACGCACTACTGACAGACTTGTCAATTGTCATAGTCACTAGAGTTGTTCATCGCAGTGACCAATCAATGGTGCCACTATCGTATTGTTGTCAGTAAAATAAATGAATATTCTTATACGTCAATAAATTCCTAACATATATTACATATGTTTTACAACTACGTAAAATGTATGTTTAAAAATAAAGTATCAATCAAATCGAATTTCCCAAAATTCAAATCGGTTCTGTTGTTTAGCGTTAGTATTTGGCATTTATAATACCAATAATATATATACGAAACTTGATTATCTAAGAAACACGATCATTTGATGTTATCGTAAAAACATCTGACAGTAATCTTTGTAATCCAGTTAGACTTGAATGGAGATTTTGTGTGCTTACCTACTTATCTAGAGCACAAATTGTTCATTGATAGAAAATATACATAAGAAAATAATTTCAAATCGAATTTTAATATATTTATTCACGGCGATGCCCAAGTCAACATATATATTACCTTTTCAGATACGAGTATTTTCTTTGATTTACTGTTTTAATCTCAAAATTTTTAGTATCTTGGATAGTGACCTCCGAAACGTGGATGACACCACCGCATGGAAACAGCTGCATATTAATAAATTTATTACTACTCACCCAACTGTAATATTCCGAGTATCAATATAACAGCACCAGTCATGAAAGCAGCAAAAAAGGCAAAGTCAACTGACAGGGCTACGTATTTGGCGATCAATACGGACAAAATGGCGGTTGGACCGGCGCACACGTCCTTAGAACTACCGAGTATGGTGTACACAAAACCCGGGAAGATACTCGCGTACAGACCAACCTGGGGAATGAATTATTTTCAGCATGACATTATATTTAATGTACTCTTTAAATGTATTAATTACCAATATTAAAAACAAATGATAAAAAAACGATACTCGGTCTGAGCGAAGTAAATTAGTTAATTTTACGTTTTTTAAATATCAAAGCAACGCGGACACAACGAGTATGAGCCAGAATTACCTGTATACAACCGGAACTTTAATTTCGAGACAAATAATATCAGGCTACAGGATCAAGAAAACTTTTTACAAAAAGGAGCCCTGGTCCCACTGTTTGGCAAGCCGACATGAAGATGACCTTAGGAGATTCTCATTCAATTAAATCGATAATAAATACCTGAGGCGGAACTCCAGCTACCATGGAGTATGCAATTCCTTGAGGTATCGACGTGCATCCTACGGTTACGCCTGTAATTAATTTAAAATAATCTTAGAAAGATACATATAGGGCCAAATTCTATTATGATGTCCTTTCTGTCATATCATAAATAGCAAAAAATATATTTTTAAAAATGACGTTATTGATCCTTCAGTAGATATCATATCACTCGGCATTTTCACATCAGCGGATGTAATTGTAAACCACGCACGTGCCGGGATACGTAAAGCTAGATTCGCATATATTCGAAACATTAAAAAGCAAATAATATTTATTCCAGTGCACAATATTAAAAAGTTTCCTGCTGGCTGATTATATTTCTTCCGAGGTCCTTTTATTTAAAAAAGAATTCTTTAGGAGCTGTAAATCTAGGGTCACAATTTATTTTAGAAAATTATAGATTAACATATCAATAAAACGAAAACCAGTCTTGTTACTTGACATAATTAATAATACTTTACCTATATAATATATAAAACTGAAAATGAAAGCAAATAAATTAGAATAAAATAATAATATTTACCGGCAATGAGGTCCTTTATAAGATAGTTAAATCTATATTTTGGTAGCCAGATGGTGATGGGGAGTCGACTTCTCCAAGATTGAACACTGCATAACCTGGAGGCCACCCGCCGAAACTTACTTTCTCGCCTCGGACCTGGAAATAATGAAAAAAACCCTTTTTGATTTGAACCCTAAGATGCAGAATATTTAGATGCAGTCTAAGATTATTTAGTCCATGAATAGTGATAATTTATAAAACCCTATTGTTTAAACCCATATTTCGAATTCATAAAAGCAATGCATTTGTAACCATTACAATATTTAGGTTGCTTATTTTAAGCTATACATGATTTTATTTTTAAAGCTTCTTTTCCGAAATTTAAAACCAACCAAAGACTAGTAATGAAGAAGTGTGGAGTAGACTTAGTATTACTACTTTAGTTGGTAACCTCACCGCATAAATTCTTAATGTTTCTGTCCTTCATTGAAAGAAAAAATAACACGAAGATCTGTATTATAAGTTAAAACTTACAGAATTCCTTATTTATTTATAGGCTGTTTCGGCAATAACAAGAAAACTTCATTGAAAAAACAAAACCGTGTCACATAACGATAAAAAATATATCAAGACATTTAGGAGCCGAGCCCATGGCACATGATATATAAAAAAACAATTTTCATTCATTGAGACTTCTCTTAAGCGCTATGATTGAACTGAAATATAATAAACTTAAGTTTCAGATACTATATTTAAGGTAAATAATTACGTTTTAACATTAGTGTCGCTACAACCCTACATGGGGCTGAACAGTTCAGGCAAGTATTATTTCTCTGATTTTTCTACACCATTTTTCTCGTATTTCTTCACTGTTCATCAAAGTGTTTTTTGCGGATATAGAAATAAAAAAAGACGCTATGACCAGGGCGAACCAAGCCTACCAAACAAATAATATGTCTACTAATAATTTCTAGGTTCATTTATTTTCGAATATGTCTCTGACTAAATACAAACCAAAAAGGCAACATCTATAACTGTACTAAGAACTTGACGCGACACCAATTTCTACCTTACATGCCTATAAGACCTAGATTTTGTGTTAATAAGCAAGTGAATTGTTATTATCATTCCAAAAAGATTGTACTTATATAATATATTAACAGGATGAAATAAATGATATCCTAACATCATATTTTGTCGGTCATGTTAAATATTCGTATTTATTCATATATATACATATTCGTGAGGTCTGGTAAATCTTGACCTTAACATGAAACTTCGCCCAAGAGAATTCGTAATTTAAAAAACTAGCCACGATTTAAACCAGCCTAATGAAATAAACATGTATGATCAGATCATCAAGGCTTTATGGAACGAATAGTAATATAGAACGTACATTTAATTAAATTTATATTTAGTTTTATAACAAATGTAAAAATATTATAATAATGGGATAAACTTGCTAGATGGTATGATTGATCGTGTTGGTAAAATTTGTAAAGAAAATAAGCAAAGACGCATATACGATGTATCATGTTAAATTTTATGTGTTTAAAATTCTAATAACTGTAGACTTTTCATTAGTGAATTAATTATTTGAATACAGCGAGCGTTCCAAGCAAGTTTTACGCAGTACCAGTGACAATTGTAATTTTAAGATGAGGTTTAGAGATGTCTTTCGTTAAGAGATTTTCAATGGCCATTTAAAAAAATGGAAAACATTTTACTTTAAATACAAAATAGCGTGAAAGTAACGGATAATGTTTATGTGTAATTTAATTGTGATATATTTCATGAGCCGACCGAAACTGAAGGAGAATTATTAGTCCCATTAGATAATTAAGACGAATTCAGACGCCTATTCTGCCATTTCGTGTGATTAAAATCGCAGATCGGCATATCATTGATATCATGTGATGGTAACCAAGACAAGCAGGCTTCTTAGAATGATTAGAATCCTTTTAAGTATCAGTTTTTATTAGACAAGTATCGTTTCTTTTTTAAACATTTATGTTATTTTAGTGTAATAATTACCAAGCGTCACGTGGAAAATGACAACAACTAAAGAAATACTTATGCGAATATCAGATTAAGAGTATTTAATTAATAACTAATATTAAGGCTGAGGAGTTTTTTGTTTCGTTATAAGTTTTCACAGATAAAGTATTTCTGTTGTAGCTATAACGACTAATATGTGCTAATAAAAACTCAGTAAAACAAATATTTGTGTTTCCCGTACAACAAACGAGATTTATGTTCCCTAAAATATTAGTACGAGTCCGACTCGCAAGTGCCCTTTCTAATTTACCGACTTACTTTTTACGGTTTGAATCGATATGTATGATATTTGAACTGAATTGATATGTAAACTGGCTAGCATACAAATATTTAGCGGAGTTTTGTTTTTTGTAAATAAACAAAAGTAAACAATATTATGAGATGATATTGATTAAAAAAATAACCATCAAAATGTCATAACGAAGTATAATTAGTTATTCAACAATTAATTACATTTTGGCTGTCACCCAGAATTTTTAAATATAAAATAAAATACCTTCAAGCAATATTTCTTAAGTTCTTACAATACAATATGTCTATATACGTATATCACTATCTAAAATAAGTATCATACCAATAATGCCGCTCATTCTGAAGCACCACTTCACGTCTTGTAGGTTTAACGTTTCGTATCTTAATGATAATGCAAGATGCATAGTACTCAACAACTATTAAGCGTGTTATACGCCAAGCAATTTAATATAATATGATCACGCGCTTCCAAAAATTGTGAATGTACTGCGGTTTTGTCTGTTAATGGAGAACTAATTAAGTGTCGATGCGCGTACGCAATTTTTGTCTATTGTCTACTGCTCTATGATTCATTTTCGGATCCTATTACATCTATAATAACATTATTGTAATAATACAGAACATAATTTAAAAATTAAAAACCATACAGTGTATTTATTTAACACACTACTCTTTAACCCACACACTGATTTTACTCTCCTCTTAAACCAATTTTTTTATGATATAAAATGTAACAGTTTTCATATGATTTATTTTTAATCACTATATTACAAGTAACTCAGAAACTACTGGAATTTATGTCAGACCAAAATATTCTCAGCAATCAGTCAGAAGGGTCTGAGTGACCCTCCATTTATTTCTATCATTACTAATACACTGACTAAAAGAATTGTGGTTTACTTAAACTAGTTCTTGTTTTCTTAAAATGAAACCCACAGAAATATAATACAAAGAAACTTACTTCTGATTTTTGATTTTTCTATGTCTATGAACTGTTGTGCGCCAAACTCATTACCAATTTCAAATCCCTACAGTCTGAACTAAAATCCCCTGTAAAATTCCTTGATATATGCCAAGTTTTCCATTCATTAAAAAAAGCATTAAAGTATTAAAACTGATGTCTCTGTGTTTTAAATGCCTCATAAAATAAAAATTAAGATTTATTTAATTACTACTACTACTCCTTGTACCCTGATTTACATCAGTAATCTGATCCAACGGCTTACTAGATTTAATTACATTAATAGGTAAATGGTATAAACAAATTAAATAAATCTTTACAAATATTATGTTTACATGGCTAGTTTTATTGTAGGCAATTCAGATTAATAGTTTTGATAATGAATCACTTTGTTACAGCATGCTCAAAAATCACACATTGTATAATGTGGCAAGATTAACACTGTTTGTAATCATAGGATAAATCATCTATATGGTAAGATAACAATATTATTCTAAATGCTTTTTCTTACATTAAATCATATTGGAGCAATAAATAAATGCTTTAAAGTAATCAAAATTAATAAAAAATGCAAGAATGGCAAAATACATGAGTTTCACATCACAATTTTTTCAGATTTATCTACTTAGTTTCAAACAAATATTCATTTAGATTTGCATGTAACGCTACATTCTTTATATATATTATGATAATGTAGACAGGCTGTAAAATTATATAAACTAAAAAAAGTCAGTGTAAACTGATGGTTATTTAAGAGAATCTTACCAAGAAGAGGCTGGCTTGGGTCATCGCTGTCCATTTTCAATACTTTGTAACATGTTAGTGGCTGTTATTTGACGTATCTAATCTCATTTGCATTACTTGTTTAAGGACACACATAATTAATTAAATAATTATTATTATTAACAGTATCTATTTGTTTTCAATACTAACTTGAATGTTGAAATTTTAACTTAACTGACATTGTTAGTTGTCAATGCCACTGACAAAACTGACAACGGACAAAGTGCTATCAGATACAAGCTATCGTCACATTTGGCAGTTCATTAGTCGAATAGTCATTAAAGTCGACTATTAAAAAATTGGAAGAAATGGTATGAGTTGTAGAAGCAAAAAATCTTATTTGTTTCAGGGATTTCATGAATGTAAATTTTAGAAGGCTAATTTTCGAGCAAGAAGAATGCAATAGGATAGGTAAAATTAACTGTTATACGAAAAGATCCTGAAATAGTTTTTACATTGATGGTAATTTGCTGAGAAAACGATGTGAAAAAGATGTTCTATCATCAGTCCCGTAAAAATCCGTTTGTTGATCATGTAAATTGCCTGTGGAAACTTCGTAGGCGCTTAAATATATTGGAACGCATTTATTTAAATAATAATTATACGTTCGTTCGTATTATGTTTATCTATTGAGAAAAGTGTCAAGAGGTTATATTTAAATATAATAATTATGAAATTATAAGCGGACAACAAGTAGGTCGGGCCGGGAATCAAACTTAGTTCTGATATTTGATAACCCTAAGAGCAACTACAGTTTAATGGCAGTTTAGGGTAGTGTAAATTGGTTTATATCCACAACACATGAATCAATAATTAATATCGATTTCTGAGACATGTTTACTCTGGAAAGTGCGACACATTGCTGCGTCAGCCTCTTTGCCAACCAACCCGATTAATACTTAGTTATTATTTCACGAAAGATATGATATTTAGATATTTTCTTATATTATGGTCGTGCTAAAATTATTAATTCCATTTGTTATTCCATTTTCTTGTTATATCTCGATCTCACATTCGTTTAAGACCCGTGCTAATGATAAAGGGCCATTGGTCGGTTATATAGTTTATTTTAATTTTCTTTTGGGAAATGTCAAGAGGTATAAAATGTTCATTATAAAATAAAAGATCTTCATTCAGTTAATTATCTGTTGTATTGTTTTTGAATTAGCTGAAATACATAAATAAATTATATCTAATGATTTTGGTGGCTATTTATATAAGTGGGTGAAAATAAGGATCCTTAAGCTCTACAGTTTTGACTCTAAGACATAGGTAGTGACTAAGAACGTATTATACCCGTAATTAACTAAACGTACACATATACAGATGTATAAAAACACGGCACCACACAGATAAGTAAACTAAAAGAATACCTAAATCCAGCTAATTAACAGAAATTCAGCTTTAATATCCAACCATCTAAAAAGCATCCAAGAGACGTGTCTTCCTCATTTCCATATCCTCAAGATTTGAGACTACCTATTTCCTAATTTGGTTATTTGATTACACGGAAACCCCTAGAAGCTCTTAAAGCAAATATTATACTTGTTTTCTCCATACTAAAGCGTCTGACGTCAATGAATCCTTCGATAAGAATGCCCTATTTCAATGAAAATAAAACGTCAATGCACATAATAACATTTAACTATATATGTCGGTCAGTTTTTCAATATATGTGATAATGTCAAATTAGCGATAGCGTGTTGGAAAAAGCTACCCAGAGCAGTCCGTTTCTTTGTTTGTTCTAAATCGAATGGGTATTTATCTTCGAACCTGGATCCATTTTGCCTGGAGCATAAACCTATGAAATTTAAATTCAGCGGTGTATTAATCGTGATTTACTTACAAAAATATGCTATTATTATTGTCGGTACTTATGATCGCTTAAATCATACATACAATTTCTAAACAATAATTAAAATCAGCATGATCTTGCGAGGATTTTTTAGGACTGTAAATCGTAGGTAAGCTAGGAAAGTAACAAAATTTTAAAGGTTTTTGCTATTTATGGGTATTCAACACGATTAAATTGTGTGGATGCCATTATGACACGGCGTTCTATGGAATTCAATAAAACAAGAAAGATATATAACCAATACACAAATAATGTCAGACATCCAGTTGATTATTAGAACTTGTATATTACTATGGGATATATGAGATAGTTGTTATTTTCTTCATAACTTATTCAGAATACATAAAAAGTTCAGTAGGGATTCCGATATATATTCGGTAGCGATCTAAGCTATTTCACGCCTCATTTTAAGCTAAATCAATGAAGTTATAATCACTTTATTTTATTCTTAGATATTTATATTTAGTTGAACTTTATTGCGCTATAGGTGTTAAGAAACATAGTAGACATATATCTCCTCTTCCTCAATCCTATCAGGACCTTGCATACAGTACCATGTACTGGCCACGGTCGTCGTATTGAGAATTGCCATTGACTCATCATGTTTTAGACTCTGGTCAGTGCATAAGCGTGCATAAGAGAGGCGTTTCTCTTTACTGTACAATTGTCACACTACAAGGGATTTAAATGTCTGAAGTTGCTGAAGTATCGTAATCGGAGCAGTCGCAGAGCCGTCAAATTAAAAAAATCTAACCCACTTTTATAATATTCTAGGCCAAATTCGTATGATGTAACGCAAACAAAAACTTGCAATAGACAAGGAGAGGCGGAAAATATTTGTGCTCTCTCTCGCTCTAGATATGTTAGATTAGAAATTGTTGCATCAGACACCGGTTATAGGTGTTTGTTGAATGGACTAATTTTGTTAACAAACGTGACGTTTTGTCCCCATGTATCTTATACAACTTTAAGCGGGTTGTTTTTATTCCAACTCTAATTACGTTTCCATAGTTAATATAGCTACCGTATAGTATACCTTACTTAAATTTAATTATAAATAAAAACCTATACCTTGCCCATTTGTAATTTAGTATTTAGTTTTACCTATATTTGACACCATTAGCGGCTTTCCAATATTTTACAATATGAAATAAAAGGTACTAAGCATTCTAGTTACACACATTTTTGATATATGTAGTATTATGTGTTATTTGACTTTTATTAACGATTATTTCGACCTTTAATTATTTTTCAGTCTAAATTGATTATTTTTTTAACATTTTTGCATGTCATATTGGTTTTGTTACTAAGATATGGTATTTTATTATACCTATACCGCAATCAGAGCAAAAAAGATTACATAATTTATTATCATTATTTATACAAGGAATACATATCTACAAATTGGCATAATGCCAAACTACTATCGAAATATTATCGAACACGTAAAACAATTAATTATTATACTTACGTGTGCATTACAATGTATTATTTTTACTTAAACATAAAAATTAATCAATGTTTACATAAAAGATAATAAAACTGTTAAATCGGAATAATTAATACCTAATTGCTTCGTAGAAATTGTACTATCATTAAAGAAAAAATACAACTACGAAATTCTCCGCGCGTTAAAGTCTTCAAAATATCTTGATACATATAAATATATTTGAATATTTAATCCTTGAATCATTATTCGCATTAAATTTATAATATTCCGTCTAGATTAGCGTTAGCCAACATTGCTGCAATGATGCAATCTCTAATGCGCTTGCAGTATCATGTGGTTTGAGAACTTGAATCAGCCGAATCAGCGCCGCTCACCGGCAATACGATTGCTTATATTGTATTAATTGAGCCACTCAAACGAGTCATTGTATAAACCTTATTCTGAATTATTCCTTGAATCAATATGCTTATCGTTCAGGGCTCATAATAATTTTATAAATACAAATATATATCAAGACGTCAGAACGTTTCAATTGTTTACGTACTAAAGAAGTCGCTTGACCAATAGTTAATGAGGTCAAACAAAATGGAGCAATGGATTCGAGTGAAATAAATTTAATACAACTTTACCTAGGTCGCATATAATGTACAATAGTATAAAATTATAAGAATGTTGTAAATCGCTTTTACAAATATTTAACTCAATGACTCTAGACGGTTTTTCATATAATATTATTGTGTCCTTTATTATACCTTTATATTCTCGAACTTATGAAGGTACAATACAATCAGCAAAACTAAACTGAAAGTAGACTTTATTAAGGTAAGTAAACAGACAATCGTGAGACGAATATGAATTCATAAACAAGCTCACAATAATACAGTTTATTTATTTACATTATCGACACACCCTTGAAAGGCCTTTGACCAATAAATACTCGGAGTAAATAATTCCTCAAGGTTCGGAAATATGCTTTATTATTATAAAACTCGACAACGCATTAATATATTAATATTTAAGAAATATTAGAATTTAACACATCACAAAACCTTTAGAACTCTAAACCAAGACCCAAAAAAAGAAAATATATATTATATTAATTAAGAATGTTCACAAAGTTCAACCAGCATAACAATTTTTGTACAAGAGCTTGTATTCAATTCGTCTGTCGATATTTTACAATTATACGTACTTTGATCATTACAAGATCATTATTAGCGCAAGCATTAATGATATGATATAGCAGAATAATTTGGACAATGACACATTTAACTTATTATAATTTATAGAATTGTAGAAGCAAAGTCTTTACGGGAATCACTGAGGAGTATGATTAATAATATTATAAGGAGCTACAAATTCTGAATTATACTACAATAACGACTAATACATAATAAACTCATAGTTCGTTCGTTCTCAATGAACGCTGTTCGAAGAGGCAACATCCTGAGGCGGTGTCGGAGCGAAACGTGTGTCGAGTGTTTGAGGGATTCTTCGCGAATTAATTGATCTATAAAAGTTGTATACTTTTTTGTAGACTTACGCAAAGTTCTTTCACATAATTATGTTAACTATACCGTGTGAATTGTTCAAAATATCAAGTAAATAGGAAAAAAATATCATCTGTGAGCTAATCTGGCGTGCGCTGCCAAAACCTCTAGAGATACACATATGTAATATATGATGTTTATTTTAAATTGTCCTATAAAAAGCCAAAATACCGAACCATAACTACGATAAAAATACAAATGATTATAAATGCACATTTCGTAGTAATGAATTCCTAAGAAAATAGGTCTTTTATCGCCTTTATTTAAATATAAGATATATTACATACTATATATGTCAAGTGTTTTTATATGTTAAGGCTTGCACGGGTCTCCTTTTAAAGGCGTATAAAGCCGCATGGATCATCTAAGTTAAGTATAAATATTATAACGTTTGTATTCGACTTGAGTTGAAGTTATAACTTAATAAGTATATGCATTAAGTTTTAAATCTGTTAAGCTAAATAAAAAATATATAAATTATATATAATAAGTAACCATCGGCTGACCCAGTGTACCTATCTTATTAAATTAACCTCTCAAGCGTGAAGCGTTTCATCATTTTCCAAAGTAAAAGAAGAAAAAGTGATTTTTTAATATTATACGCGTGTTTATTTTGTTTCAATCAACGATAAAAAAGAGAAAATCGTAAAGAATCCTAGATAAAGTTTATAAACAAACCTAACCTCTTGATTCCGATAGTAAACATAGACAAGTGAGCGTCAGTATCGGGTGCATATATTCTAGGGTGATCTCGCTTCGCGCCACTCAACCACTGAAAGTCGACACGAGAGCTTGTCAATTCGCATATCAGTGTAGTGCAGTGATATAGTTTGTGAATTCATTCAGGTAGGTCTATCAATTGAGTTAAACTCGTCTTCATTTTCAAATGTAATATTAATTTAGTCTACAATTTTTTTCAGATGATTTTCTCCTCGAATGTAAAGAATTTTTTAAGTGTGTGTAAATTTTTAATTCAGTTCGTAAATGAATAATTTGATCGATCCGAAATTCGTGAAATTTAATTATTTAAAAAGTACGCTTAACTTTAAAAAGTGATTTAATCTTGATATAATTATGAAAGTTATAGAAGGTAGTTAAAAATGTAGAATAATATACGGCATAAATATTTAAATATATATATAAAAAGAAAAAAATAATAATAAATGTTTAAAATATGTATCGTAAATTTCCTATGTCAAATTTAATTTGTAAAAGTATTCTTAAACAAGATTTACATCTTCTATATGGAAATCTGATATTCGAAAATGAAAATATAATTATTCATCTAAATTACAGATAATAGCTGAAACTTGAAGTATTACCGCAAGGCAATTTATCGCAACCGAAGTTGTTTGCGTACATAGTAATTTTGAAAACATTAATAACTTAGAAAATAAATTATTTATTATGATTTGACATATTAAAACCTATATCCCTCCTGCGAATGGTTTCATAATTAGTATCGCTATTGCTATGTTTATATGGAGTCAACCTCACGTCTTAAACCTATTTACATATAAATATAAACTATCCAAACTATACAGAAGAAAGCATGAATACTATATAAAAAGAAATATTAATATACCCAAAAGTTGTATAATGTCTGATGAGAAGTGATCCAGAAGACGATAACGGATATTCACAATAATAATACAATGTAAAACTGTGATAATCTTTTAAATTAAATTAATAATCTTGGCGTCATTACGATAAATTACAGTTTTGTTCTTCACCTCAGATGACCCTATGTGAGAGCTTACAATATTTGCCTTCACAGACTACATTGCAAGTGGAAAATAGTAGATGATTTTTATTGAAGTCATCATAGTAACAGAATTTAAATAATTATTTTTGAACTGTATGAATTGAACTTTCCGTCGTTCTTATCTTTTCTAAGTAATAAAACGTTGACTTTGGCTCCTAATCGCGACTGTGTTGTGATTTAATATAGTCATAATAACGTGGTAGACGAACGCCAATAGATATTTATTTTACATGATTTCGATATTTCGTGTAAAATAATAAAATTATAAACATCACTCTTAGAATATTATATTTAATTCTACCCTTATTTCTGACATTCTGAGAGGGTTAGAAAACTGTATTTTAGAAACGTTCTTAAATTTTCGTTAAATACAATTAAAATCGTTTTTCTCATGACAAATCATAATTTTATCTCAAAAAGCGATACGATACTATAATGAATACCTTTGAATACAAAAATTAAGTAATGAAACTGATGACGTTCCATTTATAGTTTAAGGGTATTTATCATCAAGTTACATACTTAAGAATATTTAAAAATGAATACAAAACAATATCTTAACTTAACGAACAGACAAACGAAATCACCAATTCAAAAATAAATCTAAATAAGAATTATAATTGTCGGTGGTGTCGGTATTTTATAATGTTGAATAAAGCTGCGTAATTTTTCATTCATGAATTAACTGTTTTTACTAAATGTAATATGAGTATAAACAATAATAACTCAGTTTATTTTCCTCATAGTAGGTATAGTAAAAAGCACTATGTATGTGTAGGAATGAAAGATTCTAACCTCTGATTTAAGGCCTCACAGAAGTGTGCATTCGCCGAATGCCTTTAAAAAGTTCTTAAGCAATATGTACCATCTAAATAGTGAGGGTATTTGGCGAATGCACACGGGTACCTCCGGAAGCGCGGAACAAAATCTTAGAATAAAACTGCTGCTATGGCTCATTTAAGTGATTTTTGTAATCTTTTTTGAGAAATAAATATCAATAACCGTAATTCCACCCTCGGTAGAATCGGTCACTTAATTTGAATTAATACCCCGAGCCTGTACAGCTAGAACTAGCAATTAGTAGTGTACTTTTATTTTTACATAAAAACTTTATAATGACACTTACATACAAATTTAATCTACTACTGTTATCGCTAAAGCTGTACTCAATTAAATATACGTAATTACGTAATATTCCCTTTCTTCAGTATGACACGAGTATGCGTAGTCGGAGCTGGTGCAGCTGGCCTCTGCGCCGCTCGTCATCTCCTGGTTACTCCGGGTGTCATCCAGGTTGATGTCTTGGAGCAATCTGGAGCACTGGGAGGCACCTGGGTGTACACTGAGAACGTCGGATACGACGATTTCGGCTTACCCATACATACCAGCATGTATAAGAGTTTGAGGTAGGTTAATATTTAAGGCATCAGCTTTAAATCTCTGAGATCATAATCAAGCTTGATGCACATAGCGACACAGATTTGGAAGAAAGTGCTTCGTTGTTCATTTTTTTGTTACTTTCAAGTTATTCCAAGTTTAGGACTAAGTCATTAAACCTCATTTTTTACGTAAATTAAATATGAAATAATGTAAGCAGCTGTTTGTTTGCTCACGACATGCTACCGGGTCAGAGGGTATCATAACGTCTATAGAACATTCATCTAGAAATATATTTATGTTGAATCTTGGTTGTTCCAGTTCTTGCATGTTATCGTGGGTTTAATATAAAATCATGCCAATACAATACAAATCACGAAATATTAGTTAAACGATCTTTATTTAATATATAAGTTACAATAACATAAGTTCAATCCGCTAGTCAGCCTCCCCAATTAGTCATCACCGGTTCGTTGTCTACGCTAAAACAATCTTACATATTCGTTCACCTTACTATAATACGTTTTTTATCATTTTTTACTTAGGTATATAATAGAAATTACTAATTACAGAACAAATCTGCCGAAAGAAATCATGGGCTTCCCAGACTTCCCGGTACCCGAAAGCGAGAAGTCATATCTCCCGGCAAAAGATATGCTAGCCTTTCTCCAGTTGTACGCTGACAGAAATGGGGTTACCAAACATATTAAAGTGAGTTGCAAAATCATATTTCTCCACATTTGGCTATAAAGCAGATAGATATAACTTTTTTTTTAAATTATAAATTATTTAAAAAAATAAGGGAATATTTTATATTACCTATACGTAAACTGTACAGTGGTACTTTGCCTTTATCTGTCACTTCCGCCAAACTTACTGTGTGCAGGAGGGTCAAATCCCATTTATTAAATCCCCAAAATAATTAAAAATCTTTTGATATTGTTACAGTTTAGGCAGCATGTCCAACTTATAAAACCTAAGGCCGGACCTAAGGGTGAATTGTGGGATGTCACATACAAAGATTTATCTACCGGTGTGTCTGTGACCAGCGAGTATGATTACGTGTTTGTGTGTAACGGACACTATAATACTCCGTTCATACCTAGTATACCAGGGTTGAAGGAATTTGAAGGTGATTATATTTTAAGCCTCAGTACATTTCTTCTTTGTCTCTTAACCTATCACATTTTATTAGTAAACTAGCTGACCTGGCAAACGTTGTTTTGCCATAAATGTGATTTCTAGAAATTATTTTTTTTACTTCAATAAAAATAATTAACAGCTTTAAGTGATATGTTTATATTCGAAAGCGTTCTAAACAATAAAAGTACGCTTTATGTACGTTAATAAATTAATATTTTAAGACACGTTTGTCGGTTTACCATAGCAGTGCCATCTATTGATTACGTACTCAATCCAGTCGAAAAGTATCGACATCTGTTAGAATCTTTTGGAACAATTGTGACTGTCAATCATTTTATAGACAAAAAATTTGCAATAAAATAAAATTGCGACTATAATTAAAGATCTAAGCTATCCTATCTCCAAGTTGGACCAGACTGCTTACGGTGTGCCAATTAAATTTAAAATCGGTTAAATAGTTAAGGAGTCCACCGCGGACAAACATCGTGACAATTTCTACTAAGGAATCATCATCCCATAAAATTAAAACAAATGAAAAATATATTTAAATTTAGCATAGTTATTAACAGGGGTGTATAAAAGCAAAGCGACTAACATTTCCTATGGATAGTTTAAGGAAAAGCGATGGGTCTCCTCAAATTTATTTATTTTCAATAATAAGCATCATATATTAAGATCGTTAGCCTTGGAACTACTACAAAATATTAATTTACAGGTGATGTTATGCACAGCCACGACTACAGAGTGCCTGAAATATTTACGGGCAAGCGAGTCCTCGTCATTGGGGCTGGGCCGTCAGGCATGGACATCGCTTTTGAAATTACAAGAGTGACCACTAAAGTCATTCTCAGTCACCACCTAAAAGAAGAGCCGAAAAGTGTATTTCCTGACAACCTAGTACTGAAACCGGACGTCGTGAAACTAGAAGGAAGGAAAGCTACGTTTGCGGATGGCACCACTGACGAAGTCGATGTAGTATTTTTGAGCACTGGTATGTCTTTCTGTTCCAAAAGAAGCCATTTACTAATAATAGCTATAAAAGCATGCTAATGGTGCATATTTTGTATCGGCATTTGTTTTAGGTTACCTATACAACTTCCCGTTCCTCCATGAGTCGTGCGGTATAGTAGTGGAGGACAATTGTGTGGAGCCACTGTATAAACATCTCGTCAACATACACCACCCTACCATGTGCTTCATTGGAGTGCCATACTATGTCTGCGCCTTCTCAATGTTTGACTTGCAGGTGAGTTGTGTTCTTGCAATTAACAGTTTCATTTCAGAGATTACAATTTAATTTTTCTTCGCACTGTCGTTCTCGGCTTTAGGGAAGAAAAAACGAACGACAGCGCGACTGTTTCGTATATAAATAAAGTACAAACTTCTATACAATTTGTTACACTTTAAAAATCGATAAAGTTATAATTTTCATTCAGAGAAAAATTTAAGAATTACAAGTATAAATGTTAAAAATACTTAACTTTAACTTACTTAAGTAAAAATTACAGGTTCGTTATTATGTACGGTCGATGACGGGTGTCTTCAAGCTTCCTTCACCCAAGGAGATGATTCAGAACTGGGAAGAAGAGAAACTGGATCGTGCCGCTCGTGGATACACTAAGCGGCAGGCGCATATGATGGGGCCTGATCAGGTAATGGCAGATTGAGTTATTTTTATTAAGATTAAAAAAACAAGGCAACTTAAATGTCCAAGGGCGGTCTTATCGCTTCAAAGTTCCAATATCTTCCAGGCTCTGATTGCAGAGGCAGTGCTGTGTGCTTTTTTTATAGAATTAGGGCCCTATATCTAGCGTCACAATTTATAAAGAAATTTAATTCCTATCATTCCTATATAATATTTATATTGTCTGTTACGCCCTGCCTACAGGACTGACCTATTTGCATTAGTTAAATTTGCTTGACCTTTGGTATAAATATAAAATACATTTATTGCGTAAATATTTAAAAGGATTCGTTAATCTGAAAATTCTTTATTGTCAAAAATAACACCATTAAACTTTTTGTTTCGACGCTTGATGTAAATATAGTATTCGCGTTTTGGAAATCAATCAAATCAGTCTTGTAAACTAAACAAATCTATGCGTATCTAGAAAACACTTCTATGCGTTTATTTATTAAAACCTTTTATTTTGATTGATTTTTAAAGCCCACATAGAGTGCACACAGAGCGTGAAGTCACAAACTCACATCAATAATAACATATTGGTACAAAAGAAAATTATTTGAAAATAATCGAGATTGAAAGTTATATATTTTCCACTTTATAAGTTATTTATATTTCGTCCATTTATCTAAAGTATTATATAGACATGCTTAAGTCTCTTATAAATGAATTGAATGTGCCAGTCGACCTCAAGATAATAATAGCCTTCAATTGCTTCAATTGGATTTTAATAAAACGGAAATGTATTTCCCTTTATGGCTATCGAGAAAATTGTTGAGAATATATCTTATCACGGAAGTTGGAAAATACTCGATATAAAGTACCAGCCATACCTGTTGAAGGCCGACACTATGAAGACCGGGTTCCCTAAAATATTAACATACATAGTCCATAGAGAAGAATACAAATTAAAACAATTGTTCTGAAAGATCACTTTATATAAACGATTAAATATATAAAAATAGTGACGTTATGTGGCGAAAGTAAGGGTTCTAAGTACGTAAGGTTCAGGAAGACCAATTCGGATTATATTCACATCAGCCGGGGAATATTATAGGTACTTATTATTTTTATCGAATGATAATCCAAAACATCATCGAATCTTCTAGTACCTTGTGAATGTTTAGAGTTTTAGAAACAACAGCTCTATAAAATTGTGAATGTTCTTTACCTATGACTTAAGTAATTTTCTAGATTTTTCACTAAATACTAACCAGTTTACTTTGATTATAAATAATTGTGCATGATAGTAGCTTATATAACCCTCTAATATTCTAACGAATCAATAGGCCGACTACTACGAATCCTTATCAATGGAAAGCGGTTGTGAGCCCCTTCCGGAGGTGTTCACAGCCATACATAACGACAGCAGCCAGAAGTTCCTCGACAATCTTGCGTATTATCGTGACGACATTTATATTTTGCTCGGCGATAACAATTTTGTATGCAAGACTTTAAAATGTAACTAAACTTTTTTGTCTTATTTAAAAAAAATGAACACAACGCATAATTTTTACCTTAGTTCTGTATACTTTATCATAGAGATATGGATACCATAGTCAAACAGAAAGAGACAAAAAAGTATTTAATTTAAAAGTCTGCAATGAGACTAATGTAGTTTTTGTGATGGGATAAGTATTTTAGAGGACTAAGTGAATCTTTAATATTTTAATTTTTTTTCAAAATATACGATAACAGGTGGAATATAAAAATAACGTATACAATATTAAATATATTATATTATATGATTCATCAAGTGTATTAGGTACATTTCAATGTAATAATAATGCATCCGGTTTTAAAAGATTTAGAATAAAATTAAGAAAAAAAAAGATTTTTCCTTTAAAACATAATAAACTAAATAGAAAACTTAAATCATATATATCTACTCATATATGTCAATAAGACTATTAAGATTTTTATAGTACATTGTAAAATCGAAATCCTACATAGTAAGAATATATTCAGCGGGAAATAAATAATTAGCAATCGAAGTTACAATTTTACTTCCATATCTATCATAAACGCAATACCTAAACTATAAATTATTTAATTTATAGTTTTAGAATGCAGATTTGTGAAAACGTAAAATTAATACCTAAAACTAGACTTATCTGAACAATCAGTCAGTAGTGATGCCTAAATGTTTTAAGCGTACCAACATTATTACTATTATCACCAGTACGTTTGAAATACCATACAGACGTCTTTTGAAATACCTAACACTTTATCTTTGCATAGTTTCTCCGATGATACCAATAATTTTGTTCATTTCTCAAGGCCAAAAGCCGGTCAATAAACTTGAAGTTGGTTATTCATAGTTCAACGACTCCTAATCGAACGTAAAATAAACAATTGTTTAACAATTTTAAGATAAAACAAAATCCGAATCTCTCTCGTAAATTCTCGTCTATTGTAAAAAATTGTATTCATCATTCCATTTACCATTTAGTTGGATTTACTAAACTGACATATTTTACGAAGAATTTTAAAAATTTCTTTAACTTTAGTATTTTTAAAATGTACGAATTTTTGCATTTCTGAGCGGAACAAAAGTAGCTTTTCATGCTCTAGGGGATAGGATATTTTAGTTTTCGTCACAGGTTTCTAACGAGCCTAAATCCCTCGTCTATCTTATTGTGTCTCTTTAGCCCCTTTTATACCAATTTACTATTAACAGTAGTGAATTGGGGCAATAAAAGGGGCTAAAGTTTCAAGTTCACCATTCAAATTATTAAAAAAAAATTACATGGCCACTGGCCAGCTCTTCGTATTTCGACGCCGGTTATAAATAAAAAACCACCAATCAACAAAGCTTTTATTAAAAAATGAAGCTTTTTTTGTTTACCTCAAAAATAGAAAACACAAAATTATCACGAGTACCAGGAGTCCACAAACGCACGGAGCCTCTTAGATCCGGTCAGATAGAAACTTGTTGCAAAACACTTTTACTAGCGAGCACACAGCGTCTTGACCGTTTCAGAATTGAAGTTGCTATGGCGCGACTTTGCAGAATCAATGTTCTAAGTGGCACTTAGCTCTGACAACTACCGGGTTATCAAATGAACCTTGAGTTCATAAGTGGGCCTTTTGTGTCCACTTGTACTATTTATTGGCCTTTGAATGTAAATAAACATAAATGAATAATTAATTACCTTATAAATTACAATGAATGTAACCGCTGTTATACAGACTTAGTTATTTTAGATGTAACTTTTTATATTTATGTGTATTACTGTAGTATAGTGAGACACGAATTAAACATAATCTTTTTTGTTACAGGAGCGATACTACGCGTCCCTAGCATCGGAGGCGAAAACGGATAACTTGCCGTCTGTAATAACCAAAATACGTGAGGAAAGCTCACTTCGTTTCCTTCACAACCTCCAGAGCTACCGACAAGATATATATAAAATAATAGATGACGACACCTACGAGATAATAAGTAATGGAAAAAGAGAGGTTCTTTGTTGACCCTACTAATGATTAATGAAAATAAAAAACGCCTATCAAATTTAGTATTGCGAACACAATGGGTAGCAATCGTGAGGCGAGTCATCTTTGATATTTTGTATATATGGGGTACTTTGCTCAAACTATAATTAAATTACTTGAATTTTATGTAGATTAAGTATGTTCTGTTAATTTATAATAAAGTAGTTATATATAAGAAAAGTCGTCCTTATGTCTCGAAACACTGATGGGCAATACTTTCATAGAATAAAGATGAATAAAACTCGAATTTTCAGCCAAAATATTTTATTTAAGCGTACTTTATAATCTTCATATTATCAATGCTGATATATTATTAAATCTTTAAATCTATTAATTATTTTATGGCTTCCCACTCGCGTTACACACTACGGTTATATATTGAAAAATTAGAACAGGCTTAGCATTTGATATTAGTGCTTAAGGCTGCTCTAACTCTCACAGAATCATTGTTAGCATACAGCGGGCCGAGTACCACACCCGCTCAACAAATTTGTACTTAAATTTACATTTAAATAAAAACTTTACTCTCAATATATAAAAATACCGTTTATTCTCAATATCAAATACAATTTTGTTCCAAATATCTCAACATTAAATTTTGTCGTATCGTTTGATATAAAATAAAATCTTAATCCTACAACTAAATATAACTTAAATGTTAAAATCTTGTTTATAACAAATACGTAGATTGGATACAATCAGTTGGTGGAAGATAAACTGTCTGAATAAGATCATCTCACTGGACTTTTCCTTTTAGGAAAACGGACTTAGGCATACACTGTACAAGTTTCATAGAAATAGGATAATGTGGAAGATGAATTAGCGGCTGAAATGAGAATAAAAAACTTTGTAACCTCTCTAAATACATAACCCCGTGATATAACTAACCGTCTATTTGAAGTGAAACTATTATTATACAACTATATTTCATGGTGAAAAGTTTTATTAGCCACGGCAAAAGTATAATCTGTGACACCTATTTTGCATTATTACAGATAATTTGCTTCAAATAAGTAGAACAAAATAAGAGTTAATACTGTTAAATGTGAGTGAAGAGCGCGTGTACATGAAATTCATGACAAATTAAAATTTCGTCTCAAATTACGCAAAAGCTATAAGGCTGAATACTTAAAACTTTTTATGAACAGTTTTGGCCACTTCGTACAAAACCTTACCTACATTCCTAAACCTCAACCTAGCTATCTATCCCTGTCTTCTCAGTTCCTTCAAACATAAAGATAAAACCAGGATTACCCTGTAACTAATCTCTAACGAAACGTACGCTATGAATGGCAACGCATACGTGCGGGCGTGGAAACAAATACAAGCAATGTATATTTACATTCTTAACTACGACCAAATGAAGTATTAAGCGTCTAGCACCATTTCGACAAGGTATACATCGAGTAACATAATATTATCAACCAAAATAATATAAAAATTAGAGTAAAAACAAGACTATAACAAGCTGGCTATCAATTTCCAATAATAATATCAAACATCTCTGGTAAATTTTGACAGAAATCAGGACTAGCTGAGACAGTATTGCGTATATATGAAAAGAACTACAAAATGTATATATAGAAAATCTAATAGAATATACAAGAAATATACATCTAACTATACACTGATTACAGCGTTACATGTATAAAAATAAATCGGATCGCTCAACTCAGCCCTCGGGAAACAACATTCCAACAAAACGTAACAAGGGTAACTAACATGTCTGCGTAAAACGTCCGTAAGTCACATTGAGCCTCGAAAATCTACGTTGTACTTTTAACACCTGTATGTGATTTTGAAAGCTAACTCGACTATAAAACACTAACACCGAGATTGTCAAAAATCACTATCTGTTGAAGAAAAACTATATTAATAAATAAATATATACGATTAAAATCGTTCGATTGCACTCTATCCAAATTTCGTGTGTACCAGGCGCGCAGGAACGAGGCTAAGTCGCGAAGGGAATGTCCGGTTCCATGCGAAGCGTTTGTTGCGTGGGATCGTAATGCCCCGCCAGGTAATAGACGTCATTGTTATCGTATACGGTGTTGTACCGCGCGGGGTCCTCGCCGAGGCGCTCTTTATATTGAACTAGCGGCAAGACCTCGCACTTGTGTGATATTGTTTGCACATCGTTCTCATCTGTATGCGGAGATTCGAACAGACCGCCCTGCAATAATCATAAACAATTATTTCATGTAGTTTCGATTTTTAAAAACTGATGATAGACCAGTCAGTCCTCTGCAACTGACCAGCTTTCTAACAGTTTTACCTTACGAGTAAGAAAGTTATTAAGAGGGAATAATAATGTAATATCGTTAAAATAATAATAATAATTAATATAAATAATAAAATAGCCGCCACTCCAAACCAAGAGAGACGACTAACAAACAACAAGTTACATCACAACTTTACAAACGGTACTAGGACAAAATGAGTGGCGAAGAAATATTCAGTGGCTTTAATCTTAGAATGAATTATGACGCAATCGTATTGCACTTTAGTGTTGAAACCGTCTGTGGGATTAATGTACTAACCGGTAATAAGAGCGGTCTGCAGGCAGCAGTCTCCTCAGGGTGGTAGAACCAATGTACTCGCACCGCCATAGCTCCCCGGGCCTGCCAAAGAGCCACTATACGACCTATGTAGGGTCTGTCAGCTCGACCCGTTGATAGAAAGACTGCTGATTCACCCACCTGTAATATAAATAAGATATTTTTTATAACTTTTATTTAAAACGATTGAAGTATTTTGTTCCCTTTTAACAGGGATTCTAGAATCGTTTCTTCCTTTACGGATTAATACACACTCTCCTCTTAGAAACAGTATCTTTTTCCTTGTTAGGTACGCACCAGAAAATAAAACGAAAACTATGTTATTAACATAACTGTTACTCATTTAAAGAAAAACACTTTGTTAACAGATTTAAGTTATGTTTTTTTGCTCCGTTAACAAAGTGTTTTACTTTAAAAACGAAAACTGTCATAAAGTATAAGATGTTTTAAAGTAATTATTTCTAATTGGTTAAATAGAATTCTATATTCATAGGATATCGTTTGTAGGGTCAGCTAGTTTATCGATAATTTAATCTCTAGGACGAAGTTCGCACTTGATATTCATTGTCCGTAATAAATAGCGGAAAACAGCCGACTTCAAGGGTGTTATAGATCCTACCTCTAAGTTGTGATTATGAGAGTTTTGTTGCAATAAAAAAAACTTTATAAGGGATTAAAATGGGAACAGTACGTTGTACTAACATGGTATTATGGTAATATAGGGGCAGAAGGGCACGCGGCTCATGATGTTAAGTAATTGGATACAATCAATCGCTCGCAAGTGCGTTGCCAGCCTTCCAACACTCTACGATCGACTCCGTCCTCATACTGAGGAAGCTCTGGTGTTGGGGAGTAATGTGCTTCGTTGATAGTTTTTTCGGGGAATATTACTAATAAATTGGTCAGATAAAATTGTTGTTTTATTATTGTCTAAATATGTTCTAGCCATACTGTCAATGTGTATGTTTTGTTTGAAGTTTTAATTCCTTATAAACACTTTTAATTAGGAAAAATCGCGTTAATAAAAGATATTACTGTCATGTTCAATAGTTCGTCAAATTGTCTATAGAAGTCGAGGCAAATCTAGTGAAATGAACTCACATGCAGCGTCTCTTCACCCCTTTGAATGGCCTTGTAGAATAGTTTCCTGTGGCGAGGTCTGGCTGTGCGTCGGTACGGCGGCCCCAGCCAGCGCCACAGCGCACCACCAGGCAGAAACGCCGCCATCTTGCTCACTCCGCCACCACCGTCCGACGATGAGGATACGGTGCGTCGCTTTGCCTTCTGTGACCATTATAAATATTACTAATCCGAACGCAGTTCTTACCTCCTTGTTAATTGGTACAGTGAACATCCGAAGGGCCACATATTTGATACTATACTACTCGTATCGATAATAACTTACCTTTTTGACCAATTCACTAGTAGTCGACGTAGAAGGCTCTTCGTCCAATAAACCGATACCGCTGTCTTTCAAATTATCTTTCTCCACTTCTTTCTTCAAGGAGATACTTCTGATATTACTAAAGTCCAACACGGGAGTCTTTACCAGACTCTTCGGCAAAACGGCCTTTTTAATCACCGTCTTCATCTTTTCTTCTGGCGACTTCTCGCATGCTATTAATGTTGATAGCTTTTCGTTGGAATCAACTGAGTCTTCGTTGGATTTGTTGGAATCGATGTAGTCGGATGACGATTTTCGTCTTTGATCGTCGCCTGATGAGCTTGAATGTTCTTTGCAGCTCGAATGGTGTCTCTTCTTGTGTTTTTTGTGGTGTTTCTTGTGATGCCGTCTGTGTTTGCAGTGTTCTTCGCAGCACTTGTGTTTTTTCTTCTTCTTTTTAATGTACTCAATAGATGTAGGATCGTCCTCGCTTAAGCGTTTCATTTTTTCTTTTCTGTGCTTTTTTAGCTTCTTTCTATCTCTATGTTTGTCTTCTACGGTGTCCTCTTTCTCTTTTTGCACAGGGACCGATTCAGGTTTTGTTTCGTTACTTGTTGATGCTAGATTCTTTTTATCTTCTGTTACACTTGTATTTCTTCGCCGCTTACCAAGGGTGAACAGAGTGTTTTCATACTCTGAAAATAAAAGCATGGAAACATTTTAATTTCAATAAATTTTACATTGAAACTGTTCGACAATTATATCTTGGATGATCCAAAACAGTAACATAACATTTACAAAAACAGCAATGTGGTAAAATATGTGTTTATAATTTAATAAAAATAAATACAACCATAACTTAGGCTATTAAAACTTACCAACAATAGGATAATTCGGTTCCAAAAAGCGTATATCTTCAATTGCTATCCTTCCGGAGTCACCATCATCAAACTCGACGGCCACAAATTTGTCGTCATGAGGGTCTGGTGACGAAACTGCTACTGTACCAGGGTACAAGCAACGGTATTGTTGAGACCAATACGCGCACACTCGCGTACCTGATGGTAGATCCGACACTGATGTTGGACTCACTTCCAAAATCTGAAATGTAAGATCCATCTTTAGTCTCTGAAATAAAGAGAAAGCTTTGTTATTTTTAGAAGAATTTAGATTCTTTTGTATGAATATAAAAATCAAGACAACTTTGTAGTAAAGCAATCTCAAAATAATTTACTTACGGCATCTTTTAACGTCTCCTCTCTTGATAATATATGCGGCTTATTTCCTCTTTCTCCATCTAACGTTATAGCGTATACATCAGGAGCTTGAACTGCACTTAGTTTTCCGGCATAAAATAGACCACCTCTGGCTGTAAGCACTCGAGGCGATGAATCCAATTTATCTTCGGTCAACGTGCAACGAGAAACAACCGGTTTAGGAGTATCACCTTCAGGATCTTTATTATTAACAAGCTGTTCCGATCTTTCTTTTGATTTATGACTCTTACGTCTCTTTTTAGCTTTTCGCCTTTCTTTATCACTGTCACTTGAGGCACTGGCACGGCGTATGGCTAATTCGATTTCCGAGAAGTCATCTCTTGAATGTTTTCGTGCTAAACTATCTACTTTCTCGCGATTTTTTTGTCGGACTTCATTCAAACTCTCCATTGATGAGCTAGCAGATCTATTTAAGCTCCAGTCGTTATCATCTTCTTCAGAATATACCTTTAGAATAGGTTCAGCTTTCAACTTCGGTCTAACTTTACTCGTTCGACTGATATCCTCCCTCGAGGGATCACTGCGTGAGCACAATATTCCTCCTTTAAGTTTGCCTTTAGCGAGCAAATAACCTACAAGACTGCTTTTAGATTTAGGTTTCTTTGCCACAATGGTTTCAGTGGAATCTGGACTTGAAACTTTTCGGGGTCTTCCAACTTTACGCTTTTTAGATGACCCTCTATCAGAGTCAGGAGACAATGCCGGTGTTGACGGAGTAGAAGTGGTAGATAGCACCGGTAAAGGAGGAGTTAAAGCGTTCAACTGAGCTCTCTTTTCGTCACACTGTCTTTGCAGATCTTGCAAACGTTTCCGCATATCTTTTTCGATAGCATTAACAAGGTCATGAGCTGATGGAACGTTTGACGTATGTGAACAATCCATAACCCCACAAGAGCAGGCTGTGACGCGTCTCAAACTAGCTTCCAATTCACCTCCACTATCGTCGCCATCATTACTTTTTCTTTCACGCTTGTGCCGTCGCATCTTCTCTAACTTATGCCGCAATCTCTCTTCTCGATCACGGCTATGTTTGCGCCTCTGTTCATTGGATGAGTCCTCCCTATATCTGTGTTTTTCCTTTTTAATTTCTAAAGGTCTATCTATATCGGTGGGACTTAATAACGGCTCTGTTTTAATAAATGGTCTCGACGTGGAAGGTCTATTTGTAACAGAGTCTCCGCCTTCTTCCATCAAACGTTGTTCGGCTAAAATAACCTCACATAACAATCCTAATCTGTCTAATGATGGCTTCGGTTGCGAACCACATGCCTCCGTGGATGGAAACTCAAATCTTCTCTGTTCTATATCTGCTGTGTGCGGAGGTGATTTCGGAGAAGTTTTTATTAGAATATTTAATTTTGAAGATGTTCTAGTATCAATTGTAAGTGCAGCTTGTTCTAAGTTTGACATATTATTTCCAGGGGTAGTTCGTTCATATTGTTCAATACTATTAGATAATAGTTCTAGCCCACTTACGTCATCTGGCGGTCTCGTTGGCAAGGGTTGAGGACTTGTCGATTGTCCAGTATCAATAACCAATTCATGGGATCCGCTACTTGAATTATCGAGAGTGTCATCATTTTCTATTGCATCTATTGCTTTTTCCACTGCACCTGCTACCGCAGAAGAGGCTAAACCTTCTGACGACGAGTCTTCTGCACTATCAATAGGTGGAGGTAAAATCTGAAGCTGCTGCATTACATTAGATTCTTCAGGTATATGGGCGACACCGATACAGGCGACATCCCTTTCGTCGTCATCTATCTGGTTAGTTTGTTCCTCTTCATCATCGATATGATCAGTTTGATTTGAGGCGTCTTTATGTGCTGGTCCCTCGGGAGCATCAGGCGGTGGAGTTGGAGGCGCAGCGGGAGATGTGGCCTGACTTCTACAAGGTTGATCTTGAAACTCGGGTTGGTAATAGAGATGCGTGGTTAGCATGGGCTGTGGTTGTGAGGACTCTGGTACGAAGGTTGGTTGGGGCTTCTCTTGTGGTGGTTCCGGTTCTATTTTAATTAACGTATGTGGCGTGATGAGCGGTTGTATAATTGGTTTCCGCTTTTCCACGTGGGCCGGATGCGGTTGTGGTGGAGGAGCCGGGGCCAGTGTGACCAGGCGGGTAGAATGTGTATGCGTATGTTGGAGGGTTGCTGTTGAAGCAAGGAGGTCGCCAGGGAGAAGCTGTAGGTGATGCGATGGGTGCGGGGCAGGAGGTAGGAGTAAGGGAGCGGAGGGGTAAGGCATGCCACCCCACACAACAGTGTGTGGAAGATCTGGGGGTGCTGGAAGTAAGAGCAACGCTCCAGATGTAGGCTCCCTCACGAGCTGGAAACCTCCCATAGAGGAAACGCCAGCGCCAACGGAGCCCATGCCGACGCCACCCACACCGCCCACCATCATACTGTCCATTGATACTTGGGCTGAAATGAGATAACAGAGTTCTAGTAATTGATATTAATTTAGTACCGAGACTTTATCCAAAGCAGATAACATTGAAAACAGGAAATACAAGTGTGCCTCTAGACATTACTATAAATTGCACATAATTGCGAGTTGGCACCACGGTGCTTTGTGGAAATGTTAATGAATTCGCGCCGTTTGAATACTAAACACGAATGTTTATATTATACTAGCTGATCCGGCAAACGTTGTTTTGCCATACATGTGATTTCAATTTTCAATTAATAAATAAAAAATAAGGGTTGACCGTAGATGGGTGAAAATTTAGGATTGCATGTATTTTTGTATGCTGTATCAAAAAAAAAATAGAAACTAAAATTTGTGTCTAAACTATAAAATTAGGGATGGACTACCCTTAACATTTAGGGGGATGAAAAATAGATGTTGGCCGATTCTCAGACCTACTCAATACGCTCACAAAGTTACATGAGAATCGGACAAGCCGTTTCGAAGGAGTTCCAGTTCGAACCCCGTGACACGAGAATTTAATATAATATTGTGAATCTAAACCATTCCCAGATCCCCTTGAACACACACAAAAAATTTCATCAAAATCGGTCCAGTCGTTTGAGAGAAGTTCAGTGACATACACACTCACAGAAGAATTATATATATAAAGATAAAGATATGAATTTAAACCCTATACCTATAATAAAAATGATGAGTTTCATAGAAACAATGAAGCTGGCTCCTCGCTAGCTAAGGTCCTGGAGAGGAGGCCATGAATATACAAAATGTAAGTATAAAAAGGCTTGTAAGTTAGTTGAAATGTTTTTAGCAATTTTCCGAAATCTTTTCCTGATTACCCACTTAACTGACGAATGTAGAACAAACTAATTTAAAGCAATTAGTTTATTTCTTGAGAAACAACTTTAAGTAAGAAGCTTATTTCTTGCACCATATGATGAAATTTTATTCTGATTTTATAATCACGATAAAACCTTTCGTTTAGTATTACAATCGTTACGTATTTCGTATACAAAGCCGTGGTTTAGGCCCAACAAGGCGCACCTAATTAAATTTTAAATTACCTATACAGGTGGGATCATCACAAGAACAATTAGTATTCCGTGGCGCGCTTCCGGAGAGGAGCGTGCAGGAATGCTAATGTGGGAAATAGAACCTATTCCTACGTCGTATAACTATTAGCAGATCCTTTATAGCATTTACCATTCGTATGTGTATCATACAGGGATGGTCTCTATCAAATAACAGATCTATAGTTCAGCTTCAGATCAACTGTGCCATCCAGTTTTACCAATATTAGCAAATAACTCGGGTTACGAGGTTAATTTTATAATTTTTCATGAAAGGTCCGTCGTATTGACATATTTTATTGAGCCATTTTTAAACTAGAAACATTTGCTGGTACAAAACACTTCAGCTTTATAATATAATGTAGATAACTGATACGCAGGAATAGGAAGAAGAAAGAATATTGTTTCGTCTATTATGAGGTTGTCTATACTTTACTGCTTTTAGCAATAATTTATATAACATGAAAATACATGATGTGTGGTGCCAATAAAGATTATTAGTGTGCGAATCTTCTAGCCTATGAATAATAATATAGTCACATTCAGATATATTTCCTCAACTTCCTTTGTTTTTACGACTTTTTGACCTTTATGAAGTACAAAGCGACCATTGTAACTAACTAGTTTGTGTGAATTCAATTATAACGTAAACAAAGACAGAATATTTTAGGACGACACAAACGAGCGATCAGATCAAAAAGTTTCCGGAGCCGTAATCAATTCAAAGCATTGTTTAGTTCTAATAAATAATTTATTAGCCGCTAGAGCCGATTAAACTGGTCGTGACTTCATTTGTGTGGGAATCGCATAGGAAATGTCGTTTTAAATGCAACTGAAGCAAATGTTTGACGCACATGATTTCGTCGAATCGATAATAACATTGTAGCGCAGAAAAACGCGATTGATGTCCGAAATATTGATTATTGATACAGGGTAGGTTTTGTTAAAGTAAAAATACGTTGCAATTTCTTTTGTAACTTCGTAACGTTTGTTATTAAGGCATATTTCATTTTTTATCTTTATATATATATATATATATATATATATATATATATATATATATAATTCTTCTGTGAGTGTGTATGTCACTGAACTTCTCTCAAACGACAAGACCGATTTTGATGAAATTTTTTGTGTGTGTTCAAGGGGATCTGGGAATGGTTTAGATTCACAATATTGTATAAAATTCTCGTGTCACGGGGTTCGAACTTGAACTCCTCCGAAACGGCTTGACCGAACCGGCTTCAAGAAACTTTGTGAGCGTACTGAGTATTAAGGAATATTAAGGGTAATCCACCCCTAAATTTTATTTTTTATTTTTAGACAAAATTTTTAGTTTCTATTTTTTTATGATACAACATACAAAAATACATACAATCCTAAATTTTCACCCTTCTACGATCAACCGTTATTTTTTATTTATTAATTGAAAATTGAAATCACATGTATGGCAAAACAACGTTTGCCGGATCAGCTAGTATATACGTATATTACTCAGTTTCATTGTACAAAAATATTTACATCGCTATTTGTTTGTTTGCCTCTTGTTTTCTTTTGAATTCTCCAATCTACAAAGCTCTATTTTCTTGTTTCTTGTATAGACTGAAAATGAATTTCTCACATTCTAATTTACATCATGGAAACCAACTTGAGTATGAACTACTGTTAGTTATATAATATAGATTATAGAGAATTTTAGATAGGTATTTAGATAATCGATAGTTTTTCTAAATGAATAACCTCAAGCTATAAATAAATACAATTCTTAATAATGTAAAAACATTCAAGTAGGTATCCCTAGGTATAGATACTTGAATGTGGTGAGTCTGTTTTTTTTTTAATTTGTTAAGTATATTTAGAAACACCAGTTTTTTGAGTAACGAATCGAGAGTCCGGTCATAACAAACATTTCGTACTTCGGTTGCTAAACCTTACATGTTTCAACAGCTGCGATCCATCAAACCATAATATGTTTTTAAACAGTGACTATTAAATATTGCATGTATTTATTATAATAATAGTGTTGCCCCCTGTCCTTCTGCTTATGCACGAGTGGCTGGTTAAGTAGAAGGTAATTAATCCGACGTCTATCATAAACTTTCTGAGCGGAAAACCTTCAAAGAGAAAATATTTTTTACTGTCACGCTAAAGCAACTGTGTTACTTAGGATCGCGTGAGGTGTCAATCCGTAAGCACTAACGATAATCGCCATTATGAAAAAAACTAACACAACACTAAAATTGGCGAAGGCGGGCTCCGAGCGTGCTCTGCCTTCTTTACGGCCGCGGCTGTGATTGGTCGAGACGCAGGAATGGGGCGGAGCCAAGTAGGCGGCGAAATGTTTAGGGCTGCCCGCAGTCGAAGAGTGGTTATCGATAAATGAGTTTTTACGACGCTTTTTGTTTTTTCGGATGATGGATAATTTATGTGTTTGGGAGTGACATGAGTTCCGTGTGGGAAACGATTTGGTTGCTAGGGTGAGTGATGTTTTCAAGTTTTTTCAACTACAAATTACTAAATACTTGTATAACGTTTTTTGTACTTACATTACCCTCTTAGTCGGATATCAAATCTTAATGCCATTGTGGCCTTATATAAACAATAGCTTCTAAACTATACACTTCAAATATATTTGCAATATTTTTTAACTAATCTCGCTGTGTGTGTGTTATTCACCGTGAATAAAAGATGATAAACGTTTTTAACGATTAGCGACACGGAGAAAGACTTTTATCTCTTATATATTTACGATTCTGTACAAAAAAATACAGCGAAAACGAGTTCGCGGAAAGATTTTTGAATATTACGCTGTATTTAGTTAGTTAAAATTAAATACGCGCTCAGAAATAAAAAGGGTGATTTAATCTAAGCCAAATCGACCTCCCATCTCTAAACATGAAAATAGTAATTACTCACTAATCAAAACGTCGAAGACAAAGCCGATTTCAATATGACCATTAAAATCGTAATTGCTCTTAGTAGAAAATAAAAACGCATAATGAGTCGCCTTCCGCGTGAATGGAGCTGCGAGCGCGCGCTAGTTGCGAAACAAAACACTCGATGAAAGAAATCGGTGGCCCCGTAATAAACGAACGGGATTAGAGTGAGTCAAAAATAAATTGGGTCGCTGTTACAACGAACATAACGTATGAAAATCCTTAATTTTGAATTATTTACTTTTTTTATTTCATCCGTTACGTTAATAACTAAATCTTGTATTCACGGGTCAATAAAATATTAAATAAATAAATTAAAATTCCATAGAAGAGGGAAATAAAAATACATTGTTAAAAAATTCAAGGAGGCGGGCGATGAGCGTCGTGAAAACGATCTCAGTTGCAATGCCAGTACCAAACGGACATAACACTGTAGAAGGTGTTCTCAGATCGGCAAGCGACTGACATCGCCAAAACCGCGCTCTCGCACCGCAGTTGGCGCGGAGTTACCAGGCGAGCATGAATTACCAAGAAGTGTTTACCTGGATACTGCCAAAGGGGGGCGGCGGGTGCGGGCGCGGGGGTAGGCCACGCCAACGGGGCGGAGCGATCATCGCACAACACATTAGCCACGCCCACCGTCATGGCTGCCTGAGCTGTATCTACAACGAAATAACACAATGTTCGATGATTACGTAATAACATCGTAAATATTCATCATTTTCCAGGATTTTTAGCAGTGCACTAAAATGGGCGTAAAAAAAATAATTACGCACTAATTATCATTTTAAATGTAACTAACGAGGTAAAGTACATGAATGATTTATAATAAGTATACAAAATAACTTGAAATATGATTTACAATGAATTAAGGCCAGGATTAGTTTAAAAATGTATGTTTCAAATATATATGTTTGTGTATTTGTGTTTTTTGGCGGACATTAACGGAAATTTCCACAAATCTATAACAACATACTAATGGTAATATCAAATAGTTATCTCGTAACTGAATGTTTTTTGTGGTACAAACGTACCACAAAAAAGCCCTCAAAAGACGATTGTCGAAAGAAGACATGTTTTCAAGTCATTTAATTTCCAATTCTTCCCTCCATTTTCAAACCAAAAATTCGTTTAGATATTCACGTAAGATCACATAACTACAGTTACGCATCTGTACAAGCCATTTAAAAACTAAGAAAAACAAAAATATCTGATCTCTCGATCATATTTTCAAATAGAATGAATTTGTTAATAGGAACTCGAAACTCCACTTCAAGTAAGTCATTTTAGAAGATTAAATGATTCCGAATCGGGAAAAAACTAGAAAATACGCATTGTAAACGTAAATTGTCAAAAAATTCTTAATTTGGCGAGTTTTTTGACAAATTTCTCTTAATTTGAAATATTTTCTCTTTTTAATTGATTGATTACTTGAAACACCACATTTTAAGTTTAGAGTTCGACTACGAACCGATTGCAAACATTTTATAAACCATCGGTTTGCAAACGAACTTAGATAAACCAAACACTTTGATGATTTAATATTTCAAACACTCTAACGATCCCAAAGGCTCATGAAGGTCACAACCTCACTGTCACCTGGGCCTAATTCATTTATATCGAAAGGCGGTGACTGGTCGATTAGTACGCGGTGATACCCATTATTTCAACCTAAATTCACGTAAAATCATTTATTCCAGATTCCTTCTAGATCCCTGAAAGGCAACCTTACGTGCCTTTTCAAACCAAATATTTTAGCAAAAGGATGCGTCTACGTAGTTAAATTAGGAGCTATTGTATTAATGTATTTTACGTTGTTACCTGAATAAGTTTCGACTTTGACTTTGGTGCTATAAAGATCATCACTATATGTCGGTAACCGCAGTTAAAACAAAAAGGACGAAAGAATGTATTAAATAAATATTTTATAGACAACGTTTCTTTCCCTATGCAACAACTATTATGCGAGATCTGCTTAACAATAATTGTTCTACATATATGTAGTTGAAATGGTACTTATATGTATGGATATAAATCAATTATAAAGAATCTAATTGGATGTTGTTTCTGCAGCCGTGCCAATGTAGTCTGTCTCTATTCATCACAAGCCATACACAATATGATGGAAATAGACAGACCTAACTCAAAATAGTTAAAATTGACTTATTATTTATGATAACCTAGTAATTTGTTATTTATAACGCTATGACATTTAAAAACTTTATTATTTATAGTGAGGTTGATTTTAGTTAGCTACAAAGTAAAAAATAGGTAAAACTAGATCGTGATAATTGATGATTTATGGTTAAAATAAGTTAATATTAAAAAAATGTAACATTTTGAACATTTACCTCTAAGCCGTAGGAAAAGATTTTTTAATATTATAATTTAAAATTGAACTGACAAAACTTATTGTAGGTATTTATTTTTAAATCAACCTTTATTTAAAAGAGTTTATACCCAAATCATACAATTTCATATTGTTGTTTTATTTAATCATTTAAACTAGTATTTTTTCATGATAGTTTTTTTGCTTATCCAACCCAACAAAAGCAATTTAATGGATATAAATTTTCATTAGTGTAGCGAAACGAAGCGAAGTGCAACAACTACTCGTACAACGCATTGTGTATTGCATTAAATGTTATTATTGCAAAATATTTCTGCATTCGAAGAGACGAACCGTTTTAAATTAGTTTTAACAACAAACAACTTCAATAAGAGTTGTCTTAAAAATTACATACTGATTTGTTTTTTTTTCTCTAAATAAAATTCATCTTTTTATTATTAAATGAAGAACTTACACGTCTTACGAAACAGCCCACTGTCGTAATACCGGAGCATCAGAGAAACGCGGAGCAACACAACAATTACGACGCAATACCACGTGCTGGTATTGCTATCTCCCTCCCACACATACTTATTTGGTGTACTGGCACAGATTACTTATAGATAGAGTTTATAAATATTACATACAGCGAAATTTTTTTTAATTAAACTTAACATTAATTAAATATTTGGTAAATAAGTGCTATAACGAGTTTATTACATTTTAATCATCAACGATCTATAAGTATGCTGTGTTACTAATTTTTTATTACGTATGAATATTAAATATATTACAACGGAAACAGTGACTAGAACATTCACTCTAGAAATTCAAATATGATAAACACATTTGTCTTTGTATTATAACTACTCTACAACTGACATCGTACGCCTATCAGTTGACCTTCAAAGCGTAATATAGCCGTCCTTTTCTGTCTTTAGCATTCCAACCGTAAGAGTGTCTCGCTCGCACGTAGTGATACAATGCGTGGACACTTCAACTCACCTCCTGCCAACTTCTGATCGCCTAGTATCTCGCGCGCTGAAGAAAAGGGTTTATCCGACGCCAATGGCGCTAGAGCCCCTAGGATTTTCCGAATAATCGTTTTCCGCAAAAGCTTGCGAAGTCGACAACCGAAACTTATAAAAGAAAACTAAAGTTGTCATTGCCGTTTCACGTAAAGCTTGCCTGTCAGTCAGTGTGAAGGCGTGGATTCTTATTTTAGTTTTCAAGCCTTTTCTAGGGCAGTTAAATGTCGTCGCTATCATAGAATAATAATAAATAAACTACGCGACCGAACGCGACGAAACGCAACGTGTTTTGCGTAGTTAGTTGTATGTAGTGAAGCGTAACTTAAAAATAAACCAGCAACCACAAGCCACTAGAGCGAGTTCAATTGAATGAATAATTACTTTTTACTACAGACACAAAAAATCTTTTTATAGCTAGCTAAATGTCCCACATCAATAGGGAATCTTAAAAAATAATATGCAGTATACGAATGTATGAGTTGCCTTTTATGTTTCACGTCATAAAATCCAAAATTATGATTTGGTTTCAATATTGCCGCGTCACATTCAAGGCAAATTTATTTATGAATAGATAGATTATTCGAATGAATTATATCGAGTACAATCAGTTCAAATTACATAAAAAATTATAAACGCTGCATATCATCAGTACTACTACCTACACAGTTTATTTTGAAAATGACATTAAAAACCATGCGGGTCAAAAATGCTGAATATACTAAGTACGAGTATGTGTGTGTGTCTATCCCCCGCACGGAGGGTCGTGAGTGAGGGAGCATATCTTAGGGTCTGGTGCTTAATCTAGGGTTGTTAAATTATTTTGTTCAAATATTGTTTATCGATTTCGCAGAATAATTGACTCATCCATTTCAAAAAGTTAAGTAAGATAGATAATTTGGAATGATTTAGACACCGGCACAAAATCTTCAATAGGCTAGTAGTTCTAGTCTAGTGTATATGACAGCGAACACGCCAGCCAAACGTGAGCCAGAAACAACCAACTAACGCTTTTATAGTTATATATATATAAATACTACTGAAAATGAGTAATTTGAGTCGATATTTAGTTGACGCAGAGTTCTGCACAATGTTTATTTTTTATTTGTTTATTACACAACAATTTGACACATTTTCATATAGTTCGTGACACCGCGAAACGGCTGATTAGAGGCTGCAAATTTGGCATGTTAAAAGTTAAAATCTATCGAGAGACAGTAAGCATCTTCCGATCGATTTCGCTCGATTCAAGATTATAGATTATAACTAGAAGAAGACACAGCTACAGAAGTACCATAGCACATTTAGTTGTTATGTAGACGTTATACTAATTATAATTCATTCGGGTTATAATCAGCAGTTTTTTGTACTTGGCTTTGCGTGGATTCTCAAAATAGTCAGCCCTATTTGCGGGAAGCTCGCCAACTGTTTGTGACGGCCGACCGGCCCGAATTGCTGCGACGTGATTAGAAATATTACAGCAACAAGACTATCATCACAATTACTATTACGCTACGGATTCTGTGAAACATGTTTTTATTTTTCATATAAACGTATACACATATGAATGCAATGACCAGAGACTACGTACATATTTATTTCTGTTCGCAGTACAGATAATTTATTTCTAAGATGGCTGTACCAATAGAAAAACTATAAATAAGGAAAACCACTAACTATTCAGGGAAAATACGAAATACATTAATGGAGAATACCTACAGTATGTAAGTACATAATTTATTCACGAGAATTGACAGTTTATTGGAGTTAAGAATATGACTCAACCAGTGACTATGCAAGATGCAATCAACGCTAAACTAAACCTTGGAACAGATTTACAATCCAGAATTTTAAGAAAGATTTCCAGAGACCTTAAAATGGAGGTGGGCTGGACATAGATATGGACTAGACCTATCGACCCGAAGTCCCTGGACTTTAGCTAAAATAAGAATGAACCCACAATGAGAGACCTACCATATCACGAAGGACGCTGTAAGTGAAATGCTTCAATGGTTATGTTAAAGATCTAATGTCAACAATTTAATTGGACCTTTCAATTTAACCCTAAATAAGTGATGATGATACGGACGATTTTTTGGGTTCCCAAAGGATAAAACTGGAACCCAATTAAAGGGATATCGTTGCTCGTCTGCCACCAGGCTGTAGCTGCTCAGTTCTCAAACTGTTGCTGCTCGAACAAGAAATAAATATATCTATCTTAAATCTTTAAGGGGCTCTCATAAAAATCTAATCAGCTCCCTTTGTGCGCAGCTCTGACTCGAACTTAATCTGTGTTTTATATTACCTATATTGTGCGGCAGTAAGAAAACTGTTCAGTTCAGTTTATATGTCCTATTCATATTTAAACTAAAGTTAGATCATATAAACAAAAAAGTATGGTCAAAAATTTAATGACAAAAACCACAGTAACCTAGGCATTCGGTAAATATTCATCATTAATAACATTTCACAGAAAAGCAAGGTATTTTATATATACCTTATATTAATAATGAATTTTACTTATCCTGTGTATACTTCAACTTCTTATCGCGAAATAATATTAAATTCTTATTATTACAGTAATGAGCGTTAAACTTTTTCACATTTGCCATCAAAGGGCATTTTCGACGATCAATTCTAAACCGGTAGAAATATATCAAAAACAATTCATATTTCTGTCATTTGCCCCCAACGTTGTCAACCATTGCGGTTAAAGTGAGTTACATATGAATGGAAAAATCAACCGTATCACCGACACATAAAGATCAATTTCTTGCGACGTTAAAGTAATGCGTCATGCTAAACAATAATCACTTCACGAATTTATGTGAGCCTGGTATTTAAAAGTGAACCTTATTCTGGTAAACATAGAGTAAGAAACAGTAAAGGATAAATAAATAATCAAAATAAAGCAGTGTTTATTGTTGCCGGAGGGTCGCATAAGGTGTTTATGGTTCGAATTCCCAATATTGTTTGTGAGAAATATCAATATAGGTTCAAAACCTAGCAAGCCCTGTCAATCATTAAGGAATTATTTTCCCCTTAAAATGAATAAAAACGTCTATCTTTATAATCTTTTTTTTTAATATTTAAATTTAACTTCAAAAATGTCAACGCGATTTCATACAACTAAATAAAACAAAAAAAAAAACGTTGTTTTGTTATTTTCCGTAAACAAATAACCTTCTTTTGAATAGTTCGCATGTCAAATAGTGATAAGCGTACGTGACGCGAATTGTAAGTAAAATAAAAATGTCAAGTGCGTGGCGGTTATTGCTTTATTAAAGCTTCCGGAATTTTCAATATAAAAAAGAGTATCAAAACTGTAAAAAATACAATTGAAATGCATATCAAATATAACGCTCGTACGAAAATGGATTCATTGCGACAGTTCTCTTCGATGCCATAAGAATCAAAACCCCACAGGGATGGTATAATGGTATATATGAGGAGATAACTTGAACCCGTGACCGTAACACTACAGTAGATTGGCCCAGGACAGCTTGGTTCCTCCTGACATCCTTAACTGCGCTGCTTTTCGAGGCAGTTTCAAATAATATGTAATACTTAAAATACAAAAACTTTTCTATTGAACGATCAA
Organism: Pontia daplidice; assembly: GCA_963693355.1. Taxonomy (NCBI): domain Eukaryota; kingdom Metazoa; phylum Arthropoda; class Insecta; order Lepidoptera; family Pieridae; genus Pontia; species Pontia daplidice. Next base: position 268,821 of record CAVNZL010000072.1, on the reverse strand, counting down.
ACTAACCAAATTTGGTGGTGTATATACCATCGCGATTCCTTTTATTATTAAGATACTAACGATAACAATTCCTATTAATTATAGCTAAACAATACTGATTTAGCTTTAACTTATTTTCCTTGAATGCGCTAGCGAGCCCTACCTAAGGGGCATAATATCAATGCTGGTATCCTTTACAAGGCACCAACAATAGATGTGGTTTCCTTATTAGCAGTATTTATATATAATTTGAACTACACATACAGTTAGTGTTAAGTGTATATATTTTATTTCTTTCTTGCAATAATATGTACATGAAGAAGGCTTCTGATGCCGTTTTGTTGCAAATAAGATATCATTAAAAATTTAATATGATTCTATAAAATTTCTTCAGTCAGTTCGTTCAATGAAATGCAGCATCGTAATATAAGGCATTCTTATGTCAAACAATACGGTGTTTTTTTCTAAAATATGCGGCAAACGGGAAGGCTCATCTGATTGTAAGTGATACCGTCGCCCATGGACACTCGCAATGCCAGAAGCCTCACAAGTGCGTTGCCGGCCTTTTAGATGACGGTACGCTCTTTTCTTGTAGGCCCCTGAGTAATATTGGTTCCGAAATACCTCTATTGGCAGCCGGTTCTACAAAGCGGAGGTGCTTTATATCGGACAAAATCTCAAAAAAGATGTAGTATATAAAGTATTGTTTGTATTTGTATTGCCTACAACGTACTTACCTTTATATTACATACTTTTACATATATATAATATTTTTAATAAACAAATATAAGGGGAACCCTAAGTCGCCTATGAAAATTCTTAAAGCTACAAAAGCCGTCCGCAATTTAGGTATCGCAATTGTAAACTTAAAGCATGTAATTGGCTCGCCTGCAGAGCCTACTCCCTACATCCGGTATGATTCTTATCTAGCTCTACCTGCGACTGCGTAGGACTTTATTTTTTGAAATATGAGAAATCAAAGAAAACATAGTTTTTCAACATCAGGTGAACAAATTATCTTACTGTTTCTTCTTTTAGTATAAAGCTGAAGAGTTTGTCTAGTTGGTTTGTAGGAAAATTACATTAGATAGACTAAACACGATACTACCGATGCGACCTGCTAAGACGGATCTTAATTAACGCGCTTGAAGCCGCGGGCAACATGCAGCAATATATAATTCAGTACCAATGTGTATTATAATTTAATAACTTGAATTAAAAAGACTTCAATGTAATTTATAATGTTATGGTATTTTTTTTATAAAAGACAGGTGTAAACGTCACTTGTGTGAGCATTTCGTAATTACCGTACACCTTGCAATAAAATTTAAAATTGTAATCGTTATTCGAAAGCTTTAATGTTTACCGATCCCTTTCTCACATATTAGGCATGTAACAAAAATCGATATCTAGTTATTTCTATGGCATTATATAATCTGTTTGTCACGCAACGTGTCTCGTCACGCAAAATATGTGTCATCAAAATGAAAAATCCAACGTTAGAGAGGTATTTTCTTGTTTGCGACCTAGTACCGCATATATAAATTTTAAAATTTATTATTCATAAGGTAGTGCTAATACTTCAAACAAAGAACACACACAATCTCAAGAAATCGCTTCCTGTGCGAAATCGTAGTAAAAATCTAGGTGAAATAGATTATAGTAACATTAGACTGAACTGCGTACTCATATAATTATATACAGGCGTGCCATTAGCATATAATTGTCGGATGCGAATCGCTCTTGGTCATAAATCTCAAAGGCTATGCGTTGCAACTATAAATTAATGGTTCTACGAATGATGGGAAATATTAGAACTGGTTAGCTTCATATGTTACAGATAATATAATAGAGACGATTGTAAGTTGTAAAGCAATTACTACATAAGCAAATTAACTACTAATTAATTTACTACATATTACTTTTTTCATAAAAATGCTAAGAATTTTAGTTTCCATTTCACCGTTTGTAAATGAGACCGACATTTGAATTTTAAGTACCAACCATCCAATCACAGAGACTCATTTAAAAATATTTATGAATGAACCATTGTGACCTTTAACTTCGACTGGTTACGTTAATTAAAAACTGGTCCGAACATATATTAATAATGTTTATTATATATTAACCAACATGTCCGTAGAAAAAAACAAACGACTGCGTAAGTTATATAAAAAAATTGGTGGTATTCAATATAGTGTGTTTTTTAACTGTTTGAGGAATTTTTTTTTGTCTATTTTAATTTATTATTATTTATATATATATATATATTGACTGTGTAAAAAATAAATGATAAACTTGGCTTGTAGAAAAAATCGCACTATTTTTCGCAAACGTAAATACATAGTGTTACCAGGCTCTTAGAAACTACAAAGGTATCGTATTGCCGTTTATTATTTCTATGTTTCTTACTTGAAAACGTGAAGTCCTTCCTTATTATTATAATTACAATTTTGGTCAAATGACTCGGGATTGTATCGCCACCAAAAATATATAAGAAATAGAACACAGGTTCAACATTAAATAATTCTGGACTCTTCCGTCTAAAGAAAGAATGGAGATTCTTTGAATGAACATTCTTTGTCCTTTCTGGACTCACTCAAGATTTCAAAGGAATACAAAAATGTTATCTACCTACTACTTACATTAAATCTTGTATATAATATTATATGTAGATTATTATTTAAAAATTTTTATACCAAAATATCTGTAAGTTTGTGTGTATGTATAACTTACCAATATCATGTAGGCGTTGGTTGTCTTTTTGTGACAACGCAGCAAGTAGACCAGCATCGCCGACTCGTTGCCGCGCAACAGCAATCCCCACGGGGATCGACCCTTTTAATAAATACAATACCGCTAAGTATGTATATATGATTTTGAAAATCGAAAAAATCTGAGCGCGACGATTTTGAAATACTTTATTTTATTTATAACGCAACCTGCATAGTGTAATTATTATTATTTCAAACGTTAAATAATAAATTGTAAGGAAATTAACATAATAACAACAAACAGAATAAGAATTAAATAAATAATCATAATAAATAATGACGTAAAGAGTTAACTGAACCGTTATTTGTACGATACAAGTACTAGGCGATAATAAATTACAAAGAGGTATAAATATGGTTCGACTGTGTGTTTGTCGATCTTATCTTGTCTTCGGCTCTCTGATGCTGACCTCGTTTCTCAACCTTCACCCTGATATTACACAAAATGTGGCTTTCCATTGACCAGAACAACAGAAAGTAAAGAGAGAGAAAAGAACTCAGTCCTATTTGGTTATGTTTATGAATTACTAAATAGTGTTGTGGTTAAACAATTAAGCAATAGATGTGAACAACATACCATTGTTAAGTGATGCAGGAATAGTAGGCTGTTCAGGCTTATTTCCAGGTGAGGCTTGCTCTAGTTTGACAGCCACCAGCTCTGATACGTGGACGTGCTGGGGTTCACGTTTTACCTGCACCTGGACGTTCTGTCCGGCCACACCAAGCCATGTCACAGGATTAGTTCGACTGCAGCCGCCATCCGTGTGGATAACCTTCATAGAATTGTACTAGGACTTAATGATTTGTAAAGTGATAAACGTAAATTATGTATGGTTTCTAATAAAACGAATTAAGAAGAAAATCAGTTAGATAATTGTTGTTATACCTTTTTAGGTGAATTAGTAAAGCATGTGTTACAGGTTCGCTTTGCCTGTTCGGTTTTGATAGACAAAGGCTGCATCATATTGACACCTTCAATTATTTGTCGTTGGTCTGGGCAGCAAAGAGATTCTGGCATACATTTGCCCAGTTTGGCTTCTTCCATTTTACTGTTGTCCCTGTAGAAAAAATAAATAATGAAATGTCTGTATGGTTATTGAAAACTAGTAATTTTATTAATTATATATAAGATAAAACATGTTAAATAATAATTTTAAAAAAATTGTTAAATTTTTTGTACGACAATTAAAAGTTTGTTTGTGCACCATAAATCAAGACTTAATTATTTGGGTTTTTTCTTCGTCTTTTTTGAAAAGTATTAGAATTATAATGTAGCACAATAATCCAATAGTATCCATTAACCTATATAGATTTAGTAAAACGCGTTTAAACTCATAATGTAGTTTAAAATGAAACGAACGATGTTTGGTTGTGAGTGATTGGTGAAGAAATAAAAAATTTGACTTAGCCTGATCAAAGACAATGTTAAAATGATAGACGAAGACAATGAACGGGCTGTCGTGCGATGGCCTCGATCGTTTATGGTTTTGTCGTGCTTGCCTTTGAAAACCAGAATGGACGAACTGATAGAGGAAAGCGAGCGATACGACCAGTCGCTTTTCAAGCGATTTCGAAAAGCATATCTTTTTGACACTTTTTCGATTCGATTAAAATATAAGAAGTATATTTTCTCCCGCAGACCATGGGTGCTACTAATCACTGGAATCGTTGAAATATATGAATATTGAAATGAGTTCGCGTTTGTGTATCCGATTTAAATCATTAAAGAAGTATCAATTCAGCAAGGAATATTTCCATATTATTGTAAGGTTATTACCGGAGTATCAATATTACCGTCAGGTAATTAGTTCATAATTCATTATTATATTTTGTTTATACACTTTCGTTTGTCTTCGGTATTTTTGCACAAAGCGGAAAACAAAAACACCTTGTATATAAAAAAAAACGTGGAGTTTTTGCCTATGATTCTCAGAATGCGATATATATTCGATAGCGTATCTTTTGAATTAATCTCAAAAGGAATGTGTGAATCTGGTCATGTACTAACCTGTCCGCAAGCAGCAGGCGGTTGCAGTTGAGAAGCTCCAACTGCAACGGCGAATACGGTGAATTTGGCGGCGGCGTTGGTACACCAAACGTTGACAACGATGTTGAAAATAGGCTTTCTGTTACTGTAACAAAATTCTTTACTTTACTACTTATTATAAAGATTGTGAGTAAACATTTACTACTTCAAGTGCAAAAAGCTTGACCAGTTTGGATAAAATTTGGTGTTCAGGAAACCGATACACTAGATATATAATGTATGTATGTATTTTATATACAATGCACGTGTTACGATGTGCACGGTTCTCTTAATTAACGCGGATGAAATAAATCGTCCCAATTGCAGTTTTAATTAGGAAAGTAAGTGCTTTCGTTTTAACGAATCTGGTAGACAAAATAGTACTTTATTTAAAAGAGTTAGACTGAATTTTATATAAAGCCGCGGGTTTCAAGAAATAAGTAGGGAATCGTAGAAGATGAAATAACATCAAAAGCCTTCGTTGATACGTATGTAGACTAGACAGATGTAAACGACAAACCTCTTTTTAATTTCCGCGTTTATACATTTTTCACGAATGATGATGAATTAAATAGTGAATTGTTGATATCGGTCCAGTAGTCTTCAAACACCTTTGCACTCTTTTATAATCGGTATAAACAAAAGCACAAATTCTGGTTCATAAAAAATTACATACAACACTCACAGAGCTCTTGAATGAAGTTTTGACAAATGACAACATTTCCTAAATATTCGCTGTGAAGTGAATATCACAAAGAAACTTTATGGGCCGGCACTGCATTAATACAGAGTTGGTGTCTGTGGGCTAAAGCTGTCGGCGGCTAGGTTGCAGTTTCGTTGCGTGTATTTTAGAATTTCAAATTTATATAAATTTAGATTACTTTCATTTTGCAACATTGGCAAAGTGTAAGACGAAGTCGATCATTGCAGATAAATAAATACCAATAAAAAAATCATTGTATGAGAAAAATTGCATTAAAATAGTATGGGAAATGCAAACTTTGCACAAAATGCCCATTCTTTGGATGAATTACATTATTTAAAATGAACGCAATAGGTAATGGCAGACGTAAATAAGAATTTCGTAAGGTCATATATATTTAACCAGATTTGACAGAAGAATTTCAATTGATAATGTAGATGGCGCAACGGCAAGTAGCATCAATAGCGTATGTGAGCAAAGCAATAATGTCGTATATGAACAAAAATCATTCCTGTTCTGTTTCTTACATGAAATAGATCCTACTGAAATTGATTTTAATATAAATGCAAAAGAAACCGCAATTAAGTAACAACCTGATGTTCAATTTTAATGTAATTTAATTATCTGAATAAATAAGTTAAATATACTTATAATTACTTGAAATTAATACGATAGTTTCAGAATCTTTCTTTGATTGCTAGTTTGCGTTGACACCTTTAAGACTGTAACCTTTTTGTCCTGAAACATATCAGTTATTATAATTTGGGACACTGGAAGTCAACAGTAAACGTGGCATATTATTATTATGCTCAATTTTTTACTCCAAATTTCACACGAAATGCTCTCCGAAAAGCTCATATTAAAATCCCATAATCTTACTTTAATCTTTTGACGTGGCCGTGAATCAGTGTCTATTTCGGGTATCCCTCGGGAGTCGGACCTTAATTAAGTTCGTGTCAAGCGCCCCAGGCAACACGTGTGGAAATACCATTTTAAAAGTTGTACCATCAAGTTCAGTCAAGCAACGGGGGCTTTAGTGAAAAAAATCGTTTATTCACAAGATTCTAAAAACAATGTTTAATACATTGTGTAGTGTTTTGTTAAATCTTCTATAAAAAATACACTGATTAACAAAAACGTCTTGAGTTTGTTTAATATTTTTTTTAGTTGAATATTCGTAAATTTGCCTGTCATGTGGTCACATCGTTGTTACCAGGGTAACATAAATAGCGAGAGGTCAGCTACTATTAAATCCATTAAAATGTCTTCCATAACGCACTCAAGAATGCAAACAATTCTCATAACGTATCAAATTCGTCGCGGTAATCAAATATTCTGAAACGAACTGAGTAGCCGGCGCATCACAGCATTACACGCCTGACACTCCACAGATATACATTACCCTCCGTATAAAAGTGGCCGAACCGAGTTAGTTTGCCGCTATTTTATTTAAAAAATGAACACGAAAAAATATTGACTTTGACGTAGTTGATAAGAAGCTAGATTCAAAATAAAAAAATCAACGTCAGTTAATAAAGTCCGTTTTTAATTTAAACTTAATAATATCAAGATGATTGAATTTTTTTAGCAAAGTAAAAGTTTAGGTTGTGCTTAGTGGCCTTCTTTTTTATATACCGCCGACACAAAGAGTCTTCAAAGGTGAGTTGCCGGCCTTTAAGATGACGATACGCTCTTTTCTTGAAGGTCCTTAAGTTGTATTGGATGGGCAACCTCTATTGGCAGATGGTTCCAACATAGCGGTGGTGCGTGTCAGCGTGTTTAAAAATATTATTTTTATGATTAAAAATGAACATAAAGATATAAAATACTAGGGCAACATGACAATAGCTATAGTATGTTATATAGTCTATTATATAGTATATTAATGTGGGTTATCGATTCTGTGAAACGAGTTTATAGGCAGTGATGCGCGAGCTATAATCTGGACACTAGTACTCTGTATGTAGTGAATAAATCTGATGGACGATTTGGAAAAGTTGGTTGTATTGTACATTTTGTAATCATTATTATTTAATATTTCTTTGAATTTTGTAACTATAATTCGGTGCTAAATATTGTATCGTCCTATTTTTATTCTACATTCATATTCAAATGAAAAAGTTTGTATATCTAGTATTATATTATAATTTACGAACAATAATAACGGATTTTATTAACGAAGATTATTTCCGTACCTATAACTATAACTACTAATAATGTCAAAATGAAATACTTATTCCTCTGGAAGTTCCGATGCGTAAACGGTAAAAATTACGCTACGAATAACCAACTTTCTTTACTTTTTAAAGATCTACTCAAAGTCCGCGACATCATGTATTTTTTTCAGTCACTAGAACTTTTCTATAGTACTAACATTTGTTCATTTAACAGTTGAAACATCTAAGCAATTCCTTCACTGCAGACGGTTCTCTAATTAATATATAATGAAAAAACATCGTTTGATTCTTATATATTTTAATCAAAATAGATTACGTATTGTATCATTATTGATTTTATCCAAGTCCCTTTATTTCCAATCAATTAGTCGCTGTCACTCAAAAGTGTCGCGTTACACCGCAATCCCGGTCTAATAGAATTTTTTCATTACCCGAGCTAGGTCCCTCTATTGAAGCCAATTTGTTACGCTTGAACTCCACTCAGACCACAAATCAAAGGTTTCTCTTTGCTCAGATTTTGTACAATACAAAACAAAACAGAAGTTGGTAATCTTAATCTCCTGTCACGATGTTTGTCCGCGATGGACTACTAAACTACTTAACCGATTTTAAAACTGGCACACCGGGAGTAGTCTGGTCCAACTTAAGAGATACTTCAGACAAGACAACTTAGATCTTTAATTATAGTCGCAATTTTATTTTATTGCAAATCATTTGTCTATAATTAATTGACAGTTATCTGTTAACTCCAAAAGATCCTAAGAGATGTCGATACTAATATTGTCTTTTTAAATAACTGTTACTCATTTAAAGAATACATAACTACGAAATACATAACTTAAATCCGTTAATAAAGTGTTTTTCTTTAGATGTCGATACTTTTCAACTGGATTGAGGAAGTAATCAATAGATGGCACTGCCATGGTAAACCGACAAACGTGTCATATAAAGATATTATTTACCTAAGTAAAGCATACTTTTATTGTTTAAAACGCTTTCGATTATGAACATATCCCCGCACACTTAAAGCTGATAATTATTTATTGAACTAAAAAAATGATTGCTAGTAATCACATGTATGGCAAAACAACGTGTGCCAGATGAGCTAGTATAATAATCTTTTTGACAATGACAAACAAGAAAGAGTAAACATAAATACAGTTATGTAATAGCGCCCTAATTATTTAATTTCACTTCAATTTTGTACATAATATATCAAAGTGTTTGAGTAGTCTTCTAATATAATTTAAAATCGACTTCCAGTGTTTATTACAAGCAAGTTTGCTCCGTATTTGTAAAATAAAAATAGAAACAAATAGTTGAATTGCAATGATGAGATAAGACCGTAATTAACATTATACATTATATGTTTTAAACAGTAAATAGACAATAAGGTTCACATATTCGCTCTCGCATCTTATGTCCTCAAAAATTTGTTAAACTGCATTCTTAAAATAGATAAGAAATTATTTTACTAATTTTATACATAACACTCGCGTATAAGCGCTTATAAAGGTAATTACCAGCATGTACGCTATCATTTAATACCTAGTAATATTTAAGTTTTGGAGGTAGTCCTCCGGGCACAGACCGTCAAAATATGATGCAGTTCAATCAGGCAGTTACTTCCAATATAATATTTATCCTTATCTGAAGGAATGCCGGAAGGGAAACTTCTACGTGTGCCTTTAGGAGCGAATTAAATCGGTTCTACTGCACCGCTGTAACTAATCAATTTGTCTTATTATCACGTCAATGCAAATGAACGGAAGACGGAATAGTACAATTTGAAGTCGTAAACTGTATTATTAAAATGATTTATTTTTTACCTAGCCGTATCAAGCGTTTTTAGGCATCTGTACTTAAGTATTGTTTATTTATTACTATTTAATTTTTATTTATTTTTTAAAGAATCTTATCTTAAAAACAACAGAATATTAAAGAAGGAATTTGAATATTAAAAATAATATAACAAACGTTAAAATTAATTATTTCTGGCATAGTTGTTGGCAGCTAATTTTATTGCTTTTAGAACCTATTTAGAACTTTCAAACCTACTGAGATAATCGTTACAATAAAATATATGAAGACTAAATCGGTCGGGATAAGCATTAATATCATATTCGTTTAAAGAACAAGTAATTAATAAATAATGTAAATATAATAAAAAAGTTTCTATAGAATTAACTTTAAAGAGAAATTTATGTGTTACCCGGACTTTTTATAGAACTAGAGGAACAATTTCCGGTATCTTTTTGACCAATCCTTTACCATTAACGCAAGGAATCTCTGTAAAAAGACGAAGATTTCGGGAAATCTTCGTCTTTGAATACGGGTATTTATACAATTTTTCTTCCTCGTTCAAGAATTTTTCCATTCAAACCAAAGCGCATTCAAATAAACCTATAAGTTTATAATTATGTAACCGTACCTTTATGTATTGAGGTCCTGTTACTGCTTTGATTCGGAAACAAAGAATAGAGGGGGAATCTCGCAACACCTGTTAAAGAAATCAAAACATGAGAATGTGTCTCAACAACACAAACAAATACTAAAAATTGTTCTGTAAATTTACTTAACTAATTTAATTAACTTTTACAGCGCACTCGAGAAGTTGATATGCAATTAAAAGTATAAATAAATAATACATAACCTAGCCTCAGCTAACAGCAGAGCGCATTGCGAAATAGGACTATACACTAAATATGGAGTTGATTTAAGGTTCAAACTTACCAAAATAAATCTAGACAAAGTAATTCTTTATCTAATTTTGACTTGTAACAGCAGTTAACCCTTACAAACAATATAATTGACGTACATGTAAGAATTAAATTGTAGAATTGTTGTTCTATAAAAAAACATGAACTGAAGCTAGCATGAAAAGAAATACCAGAGCCACATACCTTGTTGGAGATCAGAGGGCGGGCGGGAGCGGGCGCCCCCCGCCGCCCCGCCCAGCATCGCCCCTCGTGCTGAACCACCTCACCACCTGCGACAAACATACTTCATATAGCACCATCAATATTCACACATACATTGAATTGCTAGTTTATTTATCTTGGCTATGCCAAAAATATTATCGTGAAGGCATGTTGAGATAAAAATTCTATTTGAATCTGTATTTTCTGGGAATTGCGCTTTCATTCAACTAAAATAACTCTTTAATACATAACGTTTTTAATATTGTAATAATTTTAATTAAGAAAATAAAGCAGAGCATGTAAAGGGGCTGTCTCGTCGCTGTAAATAAGGCACTAGGAACAAGTTTCGCTAATGTATCCACTTACGAAAATGCCAAAAAAGCTAATTGCCATAACAAGATTAATTGCATTTTATAAAGCTCATTCATACTTTAACACGTATCCCCGATATCGACTGTTTATATCGAATAAAGGACATTTTAACCTAATTTATGCCGAGTAACGATTGTATAAGGAGTAAAATGGCGTGAGACTATCTATTGGAAAGACAAAAAGTCTATTGTGTGAAGAATAAATTACGATAACCCGTTTTGTAAGGGCCAGAGGACGATTTATCTGGACTTCGTCGAATTCGATTTAAGAGAAAAATATGGCCAAGGAGCCTTAATCCGGTAAAATATTACACGCTTAGAATAGGAAACGCATTTCTTTATTACAATTGGTTTGAAATGTACATGGACGGATATTGTTACTTCATAAAAACTTATAGTGATCTCGACATCTCTTGGGTAACAAAAATTGGTTTTCGTATATGACGGCATATTATATCGCACAAGGCTCTAAGTTGGAATTAAAAAAAACGAAAACGAGATCTAGACTACACCAATCAAAAAATTAATCTAATATCTACGTGCGCAAAAATACTAACTAGCCTAGAACAAGAAAACTGGATTACAAATTATAACCTATAATAAAATGGATTTAATTTTTATATTCCTGGTAGTAGGTGCATCACTAAGTATAAAGCACTTTGTATCATTCGGAAGAAATCACGATTCCACACCTCGGAGATTTGTAGTACAGTTTCAGTTGGAATCGGTTACTTACTAACAATTCTTTTATCTAAGCTATAGTACCGTACTATGTTGAATATTATTACTGACAATATTATGAAAAATGAACACAATTATTGTTTTTTGCTTTTTGGCAAATGGATGACTTGAACGATGATTAAAACGATATTTCTGAACGAGTCACAGCATTTTGTTATAAAAAAAGGTTTTGGTTTGATTGAAATAAATAAATTAATAATCGTGAACAAAAGCATCGATCCATCTCATTTTCTCGGTTTGTTTCTTACAAACCAAAGAGATTTTTAAATTACTATGATATTTAGGACAAAGCAGCTTAAAATGTTACTTCAAATAACATAGAGATATGTATTAACGAATGGTAATGTGGAGAAAAATAATTATATTTTAACTACTTAGTAGTACTACTCTTAGTAATGAAGGAGGCAGAAAATCCTCTTTTTTATGTTGGCATATCGAGCTGGTTCATATTTAAAAACCAAAATTCATTTATCCTTTCACTAATTAGCAACTAATTCATTTTTAAACAACCTTATATTTTAGCTTTATAACATCATTTCCATTGCCGTATAATCCTTTCAAATGTTTTAAAAAATATTTGTATAGAGTCTACAATCAAGGGTCTTTCATTCAAGATCTCTTTAGATAATTTGCTAGTTTGTATTCATTCCTGAAATGTAAAGAAGATCCTCTTAATTTGGTTGATACTTGAGTTGAATCGAATTTTTTGCCCATTTGCAAGCACAGTAATCCTTATCAAAATACGATATTCATTTAAACAACATTGACAGATTGTCTATGGTTAGCAAATAATTACTGAGGTTGCGCGCGCTTTACTGAATCTTTTTTTTGTTTTTCTCACTAAGAGGGATTGTACCGTCATATATGAGCGCTATGAAGCCAAGACGGTTGCCAGGCAGCGCCCTCAATCATCGCTCGAGGTACAACGTATCCCGCTTCTTACTTCTTAATTGAATCGAGAAAACTGCTAAATCCTTTTGAATTGTGTAGGTTGATCTACTTTATCTGTGTAGATGTTGTCTTATTAAAAAAAATTCAATCTGTCAAACTTCTGTGTAACGAAAATGTACTCAACATACAATTCGGCAGATTTATATCCGGCTATCTGTTTTTCATTAAGATATGAATGCCATATACCTATCAGTATTGATCAATAATTTATACACTAAAAGGAATAAGGTTTTGCCTCTCTTGTCTGGTTGCAACCGTCGAACCAACTGGCAGGGAGAGACATGAAAGTTTTTCTATATTTCAAGTAACTTTAATCTGTATTTATTTGTGCTCCCACTGGAACCTCGACCACAGAACTACTATTAACGGATGTTAAAACCTATAAAAGCTAATTATATATTACATCTGTCCCTCACCACTGGGTATATTAAAGGGCGGAGTTCAACAATTAAGTAATTGTGATGATTGCTATACGTGTAAATTAACTTATTAATGAAGCTGATATCCTGGTACTTTGTTTTCAAAACCGTATTATTTTTTATCAACCATCAAATAAATAATAAAAAAAACAAAAAATTAAATTATTTAACGACGTAACCTCTACCATTGTTTAGCAAATAGGATTAATTTAAATGTAAATAAATAAATTATTTCGTCAGTAAGTTTAAGTAAATAACATTAGTATGACATTTTTTCAAATGGTGTGTATAAGTTTATTCTTTAATTTCAGAAACAAATAAATATACCTTATAATGTTGACATTATGTGAGCTTATTTATAAAAAAGATCATAAGATCGGGTAAATGTTTCATGGTAATTGTCTTAGTTTGCAACATATGGAATTGATTTTAAATATCTTATACAGGTTTAAAATTATTAGAACTTATTATTATTAATGCAGTCTTTGAAAATTTCGAATCACATTTCCGTTAGAGGTAGCTCAAGCCGCTATGGCCGGAAGCGATAACTTATCGTTCGTTTGTTTTCAGCTTCATTTGACGTCATTGTGCGGTTAACAATGTTTTAATTAAAGGTTGTGTTCAATAGAAACTAAAAGTTTGTAGGAAAATAATAATATTAGGAAAAACTGTGAGAAACCGTGAAAAAGGAGGGTATGGGTACATACGTATGAAGATTTAGGTCGCTGAATCCATTTTATTGCTCACGACAATGTTCAAAAGTTATTTCAGTAACTTTCTAAACATACATTTTTTTATCTTTATAACGGAATTAACATTAAAATCGAGTAACGAGTTTGTACTCTTAATATAAGAGATGCTTTAATAATTAATTACTACGGCGCCATTTCTAACATGTAGAACAATAAAAACTATGGAATGCACGCACACAGATGAATGCACAATCCACGTCCAGACGGAATGTTTGCGTAGGGGTGGTAGCTATCCCACCGTCTATACAGTTATGCGGCCTTGGTACTCACTGATGTAATTATCCCAGTTATTTCAGAGGGAGAGAGGGAAATGGCGGGACGTTATTTTTTAATGAAAACTTATGTATGTGGCAAACAAAAATAACATTTTTTTTGAACTGAATGAAAATTTCCGAAAAGTCCAGTATACAATTAAATTTTATAGTAATTACGATTTTTTTAAATAAAGAAAAACATAATTGGTGCATATTTTTTAAGTTTTACGCGATGACACACACTACTTTCAACTAAAAAATGAATCCAATTTAACTTCGCTAGAGCGGCCAGATTTACAAAAAACACGATGCAATTCGAAGAATACGACAAAAAACAATCGAAAAAATTCTCATCACAGCGGGAAGTTACGGCTAAGACTCAATAGAGATGTGCTTGAAATTTTATCGACTAATTTAAGAAGACACTATACATCTGAAGTTAGAAATAATATTAATGTCCCTGACAACTCTAAATCATTTTGATAAACAAGACTTAATCATTGATAGACAGTAAAAACTCATCAACATCATCTCCATAAAAAGTAAAAGCCAAAGAACAAACAAGTGCTGTACAACTTTCCTAAATGTTACTGTCGGTACGTTGTAACTTTATTAATTACCAGCGTTTCCAATCCGTGAATGTTTCACACAAAACATTTCTTACATCTAAAACAAACAAAAACAGTGAATCTATGATAATAGCTGTAATTATTTAGAACATTTCCATCGCTTACCGTACCAATTAGGCACACTCCGGCATACTTGAGCGAACACGGCGTAGCCAGCTCATTGGTGCATTCGTGCAATTAAGTCCGATCTCGCAAGATCGTACTTAATTGCTTTTGTAATTTACATAACAATCACTTACGGTTGTTTAAAATAGAATTTAACAACCATAAAAGGACATCGTAATGACTCCCTAAAAGATATTTTAGGTCTGACACTACAGTGTGTAAGATAACTAGAACCAATTCTATTTATTGCCAGACTGTATGAAGCAGCAAAGCGGCGTATTTCTTAAATAACATTTACATCAATTTTATCTATTTAATTGAGCTAACTGCTAATTTTCATTCATATTCATTAATTTTCTTAATTACTTTCAAATGAACAAAATTTGCATTTAAATTGCACTAAGTTAGTTTTTTAAAATAATAAATTGCAACAAAACACGCACTGATATGTAAAACTAATTACTTATTGTGTAAACAACTTTAACTGCTTTATTCAAGTGATATCAAATCAAATATTTTGCTATTATATGTCTAATAAAATGGTATATGGTTAACGCGACGGATTTATTACATTGTTTACAGGATTAGACATTTCGAAAGCTTTGCCGCAATCGTGATCAGCAAGAAATGTTTTGTTATAAATTATATTTTATTTAAAAATGTTCAAGGCATGCAAAGTTTAGTGTTAATAGATGCTAGTGAAATGCTAGGTATATATGAATTACATATATAAATTACTGTTTTTATCGACAATCGATGCAACATCACTACCGAAGTAACACCAAGGGCGCTACCTGGGTAGAGGTAGGCGGTTCCTAGAATATACCGATATCGCGATAGACGTTCCTATGTTGATATATTGGATTTTGGGAATTACTCGTTAAAGATAGTTTAAAGGATGTCCTTTACAAAATTTAAGGTATATTTGCTAATTCAGGATGCACAACTTTTCGAATGTACCTACTTAATCAAAATAAAATGTGAGTGTGCAAAAACAAAATTAGTGATTTGAGGATAAAACTTTATCTATGTTTAACGCCAGTTACTGTAAAACGTGGTAGGCATGGTATTAACATTATACGACTATAATGAGGCAAAAGCATCGTTAGCAGGCAGGTGCACGGTCAAAACGGAAACTGTCATAAATATTATAACATGTAAATGATTATATTATCTGCATAGTAATTATTGTCAAATTGATGCTTATGATCGTTGGCAATTTAATTATGCAGCCGAGGTAGTTCTTTTCTCCTAGTACAATAAATTTATTACGTAAAAGTCCGATATGTGTGTATGTGTGTGTGTAAGTTAAGTTGTTTGTGTGATGTGTATTAGCTGCGAACAGTTATTGGCAAGAGTTCTAGAGGCAACATTATATTTTCTATTTAAGACCATATAAAATTACAAGACTTAATCGATTAATTAATTTATACATAAAAAAATTACATATTCGTAATAATACAATTAATACAAATAAATGATTTAAATTTCATATATTTTGGTCTATTATAAAGTATTATTATCATTTTGACTATTATATTTATAGTTAATGTGTTTGGTCAATCAAAACCAATGCGAATAATATATTTCTGAAGTACGACATAATTCAACTAAACCTTATCTTTGATCGTATGTTTATAAATCGAATTATCAACAAAGGCCGGTCCTAAGCGCATACTTCCTGCGGCAGGTGAAAAGATAATTCTGTTATGGAGGGTCTCCGCTGCAATTTATTGCAATCACACGCTTGTTTACGAAGGCAATACGACGCGAGCACTGGGCTGTAATTAGAATTAATTAGAGCTCTTGTGAATATCTGTCATCCTAGTTATAATGACAGATACCATTAAGACTTAACTGAAAAATTCAAGACTTGATGATGATTATTAAAAATAATATAATAATTACGTACAATTAATTAATTATACTAACTTTAAATTACATAAATTCGGACGAGCATTTTATGTAAATACACCGATAGTTGTGTCCACTTATGTTATCTAAACCAAGTCTAACGATATTAATTATAATAACTTGGAATACCTATTTTTAAGAGCCATCTTGACTATTTGTCATATTTGATAACCTTAAGAACACTGGTTCAAACGATGTTTTTCTAATAATTCATTGTAAGTATAAAAATATTATTTTTTTACGTTATAATGAATAGAGTGATATATTTACATTGTGCTTTATTTAGACTTAGAACTTTGACTGATTTTTGACAAAGAATTTACAAAGGTTTAAGTATAGCCCAAATGGCTAAGAGAAAAGTATGTTACGGCCAGGCCCTTTGTTAGACTTAGGGGATGAATACTGACTGATTGAATTTACAGCTATCATATTTTGATTCGATCTACATATCAGTATCGAAGGTTCTATTATTATATCATTATGTTTGATTTTTAGAAATTTCCGTCTTAACTTAGTAAATTCCCCCTTTATTCATAGGCATTTCAAAGCTGTGAATCAATGTGTTGAATCAGTCTGTACGCTGAGTCAGCCTTATCGCTTCTCAAAACATTATGTCACCTTCGAGGTTTAATGAGCAGCCCAAACAAATTGTTTGATTAACCTTTATAACCTAGTCAAATTCAACAACTTTATTAAGAAATACGCGAAAGTAGCAATGTTTATAACTGTAATCAAATAAGTAGTAAATAGTATCAGAGCATATAGGATTTTCCAATGATAACTATGTTTTTATATGCCTAGCAGCTTTAAGACGATGTCGTATATGTTTTTCATTCGAGAGTTTCAATACCTAAGAGTGAAGTTTTTTACCTGTAACAAAAAAAGGTTTTTTATAATAAACAATATATTTCATCCATTAAATATACTTGTGATCATATTATAGTCGAAAAAAAAGAAACTTTTTTTCGAAATTTATTTTAGGACTGAATAAAAAAATCCTTCAAACATTTGTTATTTCGTAATAAAAATGGAATAAAAACATCCAACTTTCTCACGCTAAAGTTTCTATGATGAATTGAAACATTGAAACTAAAACCGGTTGCTCGCAACACTTACGACATAACCCATAATAACATAATTGAATTCACCACAGTTTTCCTTTTATGGTCTCCTAGTATTTAACATAAATTTTTATAGAACAGGAAAAAACAAGTACAAACGAGAAAACATCGACGACATTCACAAAATTTCGATTTTTCTTTCTCATCAACAATAAATAATCGTTTTCTTGACTACGGGGAGAAATGAAGAAACTATAACTTGTTCGTTTGATTGGTCAATCGAAACGGCGGAATGTATCGCGTGTCTGCGATTGGTCTACCATTCCTGTTGACCAATCCCAAACCGATAATAATCAGTCTAACAGTTTCTTAAACATCCGATAAAAGTAACTAACTAATATTACTGGTAATTAAACATACAATGTGCTTTTAACTATTAAATGAATTATGCTTTTAACTATTAAATTAATATTTTCTAGTATAGCTGTAGCAATAAATGCTATCCTAGAAAAGCTTAATTATTTGATGTAGCGGATTGTTCGTAGCAAAGAGTAGATGTATCCGCCTATTTCACATCTACAGACTTGACAAGACTTTTGCGTGAGGTATTCAATTTTATTTGCTTTCGAGGAAAAGCTAGTTTAGCAATGCGCAATAAATTTCATTAACCAGATGACACGTCTTACATCAACTGCAATGTTCAAAGTAATAAAGGATCTGCTCACTAATTGTGAGTACTTGAGACTTCTGAGTAGAAGAAAAACGTAGAAATAAGTTCTTAGTGAGGCGCCAGACATTTCAACAAGTAAACCTGTCTTGATAGCCATTTGATTTAAATTTTAATTTATTTTGTAATATTTGTAATATTACAAGAAACACGGCTATGGAGCGCAGTTCTGCCTAAAAACCATCATAAGTCGAAAGTGGAACAAATCGATACACCGTCGAAGACATCATAAACAACGACAAATAAAAAGCATTTACGTTCCATTTTACTACTTCACATTATACATGTAATAAATGTCGGATTTTAAATTAACTACAATAAAGAGTCGTATAAAATTTACATATAGGTAATTTAAAAGTCTTAAATCAAATTCTTTAAAGGTATTTCTCGATTATTATTGGAAATTAGATATATAAGATAATTTATACGTTACGCATAAAATTACAATACGTCTCTCACGTTGGACGAAACGTAGTTTTATAGTTGGCAGCCGATTTTTTACTTGTGACCTTATCGTTTATGAATATTTGATTCTGAAGCAAAACGTGTCTAGTTCATGAAAGTGTTACTATAGAGACGGACAAATGTTGGAGTAAAGCAATTTTATAAGATGTAATGCTATTTTATTAAATTAAAGTTTTGTTTTTGTTGAACAGCATATTACTTTATATACATACATAAATGTATTACTTATAGTAAAATTTGCTCAATAAACGTAAACAGTATCGACCGCGGACGAAGACGTTAGATAAGTCACATTGGGAATTATTTATCTCTAGCAACATAACACTTTCACATCTAAATTACGAACTTATATTTCCTTGAGAAACTATATGTATATTGACCTCTAGGTTCTGACGGCCAATACCAGCAAAGAAATGATGGTGGTGAAGAACCTGCCGCACAATTAAAGCGAATGACTCGTAGGATTGTAACTCATCTCATAGAACTTTTTGAAGACTTGTTAGATATAAACCCCAAACGAAAAATCTTCGTCTATATATATCTTCGTATACATATATTTTCACACCTACTTTTAAAACGCTTCGAAATTATCATCACTTATCTGCCCAACAAATTCTAAATAACCTAAAACTTTATGGAGAACAACATCATCTCCTACTTAATATACATTATTTACGTAAACCTTCGCCCTTTTAAAGTAGTTAAAGGTATTCACAGTATATTTTGATACTAGTAATGTGATACGTGTAGTACTGCCGCATGCAGTACTGCCGGTCACTCCGTTACCATCACATCGCGATAAACTATCATAACATATAACATATCATATTAGTCTCCGTAGTTTGAGATTCAAACAATTCTTGAAATATTTTAACATAAATCAGTACTAATTTTGTTTAAAGCAACAAATTACTTCAAACGCCGACACTACGTATCCGAGTTATGCTGTCCAACTTCAAATCTTACCAAAAGGTATGATAATGAACTAATTACCGACTTCGCCAATGTAATGTATTCCATAAAACACAGTCCACCGTAGACTAAAACCATTCATGAGTCACATTGGGAATTATTTAAATCTAAACGACATAACAAGTAATACACTTATCTAGGTAACAGAAAGTCTATAGGATAAAATTATAACTAATTATGTCTGAGTTCGTTAATATAATATACTTTAAAATATTAATTATTTATTAATATGTTATGTAATAAGATATAGGTAAACTAAAGAATATATAGATTCGTTTATAATTTTAATAAAAGATCGTGCTTTAGGGATATTAAGGAACTTGTGGTTTCTCCCTTATAGCGAACACCAAAAAAGTTAGCCTTACTATGTCAATATTCGATGAACTTTCTCGCTATCGAGCAAGTACGAACGACAAATTTTGTTTTTTTTAAAGAAAGAAAGAAAACAATTTTTATTTTTCGAATACCAGTGTAGACAAAAACATAGATTGTACTTAAAATAAATAAATTAAACTTACAACTATCTCACTGTTCACCTGAAAATGGATGTCACTCAGCATGTGTTGGGCCATAGCATGTGACCCAACGCTGATCTTCCGTGGCCTCCAAGGTGCAAAAGTGACTCTACGACTAACTTAATATTAGATTAATAACTATATATATCCTATAACATCTACAACATATAACTTTAAAGCTCTAACTAAAATCCCTCGTGTGTTTATAAGTTTTTCGGTTGCATCGAGTATTTTTGTTGAGACTTGCTTGGTACATACATTCGTAAGCAGAGATTGAGAATTTTCACGAACATGTCTTCTCAGACTTACTCGTACGTTAACTTAATAGCGCAACACTTAATAGCGGCCGGCTAAATAGAGCATACAATTTTTCATAATTGATTTAGTTTAGTCCTACCTTGAACTGTTACTTGTAAACTAAACCCAACTAAAGTTTAGATTAATATCAAGGTAAGATCAATAAGATTTTCGTAAAATTATCAGTATCGTAATCGTAATCGTATCGTAAAGGTTACGCTTAGAAATTATTTTAATTTTTTGTTTTACTATTTAAGCACTGATTATCTTCTCAAAAAAGATTCCTATCCTGCGCTTTAAACTACTTTATTTAAGAGTTTGGGTTTGTTTTCTAATATATATACGTGCTATAACATGCTCGGTATTTTTATCGCATCTTCAAGTAATCGACGATGAAATCGGGCAGCTTTGACACACTTACCAACTTGGTTTGTCTCGATTCGTCCTATTCCATTGTGTGCCGTTTGATTTTAGTGAAAATGTCATGAACTTTAGTCAAATATAAGCTTATGAGTGTGCGCGCGCATGTGTATACATCTGCATTGATATTGTTTTGCGTATGTCATTTTTGTAAGACTACGTTTTTTTGTTCGTTATGTAAGAGCATACGTGAAAATTAATCGTTATGACCACAAATTCAGTTATGCAAGAAAAGTTATTAAACCCGGCCTTAATAGAGAATAAAGTAGTGTTAGACAATCTTATTTTGTGTGTATTGTATTAGATTTTGTGTGTGTGAAATGAAATGAATGTCGTTACAAGCTCTACTCTACTAATGATTGCACAAGAACCGTCCAATGAAGACATCTGATGTTAAAGCAAAACTCCATTATGTTTATAATATTCCAAACAGTTTAGAAACTGTGTTGCGCCTAATTTCAATAAAAATTTGATCGGAGATTTTTAATCTACGTTATCAAAGATTTATTGTGAGCAAGATATTATACGCACTAAAATTGCATTTACCTTAGTCTATGTCAATTAAAAGCCTGCGCATTAGCATTAAAACAGGATTTGATTATCGTTTATATCTGAATAAATTACATAAAGTACTTAAATGAATCACAAATATTAGCTACCTTGTCAATGATAATTAATCTTATTTTATTTAAATGCAAAGCAGTTTACTTGAGCATACTATTTTTAATCACATTCTTTATCAATGTAACATGTGACCAGACGACTGATCATGAATACAGAAACGTTCCCCATGTAAAGACGGAAATTCACACAATATAATGATTTTGTTTATCGTCTGCTACGTTAAAGCAACTTGTCAATAACAACTTAATTATTATTATTATCGTAAGTTATGTCCGAAGTTGACATAATTGATACTTTTAATTTTGTTTATGCATCTCATTTCATTTGTATTGCAAGTTGATATACAAGTACCTTCCTACTTTAAAACAGTAATTATATTCCGGATTTATTCAGTTATAGATCGTTTATGGCTATAGCATGTGCCTATATAATACTTCTTGCAGTTACGATACTAGGAATTAAATTCTATGAAATATCAAGAATCGCATCCGCTTCAAGATGCTTGATCTTATTTCCGACATCTTCTTTCCCCTGCTATCAAAATGTCACTGACGAAGGTCACAGGTGCCGCTACTGGGTTCAAATCGCATGCGCCGTAACAACCACAGAACATCGATATCAACACACCAACAACTCCTTGACACGCTATTCTAATCCTTATGGAGTTACATTAAGATGTTGTATAGAGAAATGTAATTTTCACAACCGCAACACAAAGTTTGCTAACCCTCGCTTGCGGTATGCAAAATTAAGATAACGTATTTGTATTGCGATCTCGTTTGCATTTGATGATATGCGATTTAGCACCTTATGAGATAATAATAAGATTTTAAATCGATTCATAAAGCACGCATTTCATGTTGTATTTGAGTAACGTATGATTTTGAAAGAAGTAAACTTTCTTCGTAATGGAATGGTATAACACTACCAGGGGCACAAGAGTGTTTGGACATGACTCATAGCTGTCTTACATAGACTACGCATTAGCACCTCAAGGGTTTCTACGTCTGATTTTTTTTTGTCAATCCTTGTTTATACTACTTTGTATTATAATGGGTAGAATTCGTGTTCAGTGATCAGACTGCACTTTGAAGGCTTTAATCGTGCTTTAACGATTTAATTTGTCCAATCCTTTTCCAGGGTCATCTTTTGTTCTTATATAAATAATTTTAATTTAGGTAATTATGTGTACACAATGTAACAAATAATTCAATGTTACTTGATTAACATAGTTCACAAAAAAATCACCTGTTACATTGTAGTAAAATAAATCGCTGTGCAACTGTCGCAAAATATATAAATGTAGTATTTCTTCATCACAAACACACATTGTATGTGTGTATATAAACGTTGTAACATTCGAACATTTTCTTAGATTCACAAAATACATAGTTATGGTAGACTGGCCACACAGCGCTAAAGTTAGTAAACACGGCACTAGATATTGCAAATTAAATAGAAGGAAATTATAACTAGACAAAACAAGCGTGTTATTTTAATCAAAAGGAAAACAATAGAGCTTATGTGCAGTCATAACAGGATGTGGAAATGTATACATAAAGATAAGTTATATTCGTATGTGTTTATAGTAAAACGTACAATTATTACTGCTTTCAAAAATGAATGAAGTGAATGGTTACACCTAAACTCTTAATTATACTCTAAGTAAAATATAATTTCCATTAAAGTTAAGTGTTGTCCACAAAACGGTAATCAAATATAACTTTGTAGTTTTCGTGTCTGAAGATTTTTACAGAAAGTAATGTTAATAAGATCGTTAATATAACCACTAAACTTCATAGTTTTATCGTGTTTTTTACATTTGAAAAATAATCTTTATAGTATATTTAACATATAACCAAATAAAAATTTCAGGTATTCTGAAATATATCTTCCTAGGCTCGGTTTTATTCGTTTACATCGTAGGCGCATGCTTTGTATTAGCGATTACTTTGTTGATTTTAATAATACGATATTTATATATTTTACCGTATTCAAATGCCGTCATAGTCGTGTGATGAATAACAAACATATATCAATAGTTGGAACACAAAAAAAACAATTCGAAGCAGTAGTTCCTGCGATGAGGGCGTCTACCAACATTAATTATTATATATAAACATAATTTATATGGGTTTGTATTAATATCGATTGGTTTCATCTATATTTCTTTCTCAGCATCTAGAAGCGACTTCAAGTGCCCTCATCAATGCAGGAACAGTAGTGAAATCGAGTTTCCAATGGCATGCCTAAGTGCTCGCGTGAGAATAGATCTCTCCTAGGGCTATCAAAATACTTCTTAAAAACAATATCATTCGTGAAGTATCGTTAACAGAAACTAATCGCGATAACACTAACTTACAATGTATGTTTTAACTTCAAGTATCCGAGTTAAGTTGGCTACTCAAAACTTAGTTAGCAAAGTTGCAACTTAAGTGAAACTTTATACGACCCTCATTAGCTCGTGTATGCTACAATTTAATTGATTCGTTTGTGAAAACAGCCTTTGGTGGAAGTATATTCGTTTACTTTTGTATATACATTTTTTTTAATATATAGAAAAGTATGGGATTAAAATGCAAGCTTAAAGCATACCCAAGCTTAAAGCACAAACGCAATGCAATTTGCATTGCGTTTGTGCTTTAAGCTTGGGTATAAGCAAATAAAATGACGCCTTAAACTCAACACAATGACATATTAAGTCAAGTAGTCTATAAGGACTTAACATCCTACACGTGCATTACGTATAAATATTGGGTTCGCTTATCTAACGAATCGTAAAGGCTGAATGTATTAAATTTTTGTTTAATAGACTCGAATCGTGACGAACTTGATGCTACATGACCCGGGTGACCATAAAACTACCTTTGTTATTCAAAATATCACTATTGTTTCGCTTTATTGTTTAACCTTAAAACATTGTTGCGACATTGCTATCATATGTCACACATATTATGTTACAAAAACTAAATTAACTTTATTTAGATCGTGTGAAAAGTTCAAAAGTCACCTTTTGTTTAGGTAGAACATATATTTTGTAAGTATGGTTTTAGTCGTGATCACCACAAGTTATATATTAACCTTATATGGTAGGTATCCTATTACAAAGCTTTCGTTAATGGTTTATGGCTGGTGACGTCACAATGGGGCGTTGGCGCGAAACGCTTGTGACCTCAGGAGTCAGCACTATCACCGGCGCATATCTTGAACTTACCAAAGAGTATACTCAGTTTAATCGACGCGAAGCATAAGAACCGATTAAAAACTGTTGAGCAATTCAAAATTATAGGTACAAAATACATGTTTTCGAACAACGCCATATAAAGAAAATTACAATATTAACTATTTAATGCTTGGGATCGAACATACATTGATATAAATCATTTCTCACAAACAACTCCAAACCTGTATAATCTTTCTAAAATATACTATATTCTAAGTTCAAAGATACAGAAAATGTGTATTTGACATGACAGGCACCTGTCATGTCAAATTCTTCTTCTCTCTATACAAATTATTAAGGCATTTTTAAATAACACTACTATCATCTTTACTAAAGGAGCTAAAACGCTCCATTTGAATTTAATATTATATAAAATGTTATATAATTCATCAAATAACGTTTGTGTTCGTGTCCCGCTGTAATAATTCATTGTAGTTTTTGAAACGCGTTTTAAAACGCATCCATATGTATATATTAGATTTTCCTGTATATGTGTTACTACGTATTTGTTGTGTTTCTTAAAAAAAATGACTGTTAAGATATTATTAATACATATATAAATACGAAGACATACTAAACACAGACTATTCATAAAACCAAACATTTAATTCAAAAAATTTATGAAAAGTAGACTGAACAAGAAAAGATTAGCGATTTTTCAGCTAGACTGTTTCTTTTGCTTTCTTGTCATTTAGAGGTTGTAAGCGACTCGGTATAAACTAAAAACGTAATACCTCGTCTGTATTACATTCTTTGTCCAATCTGCATACAATGGCTGGTTGACGAGGTAAAGCGCGCCTCGCTCGGCTGGACAGATAGTGATGAGGCTCTGCTAAGTGACGGGTCAATGGACTTTTGTGCAATGAATTGTAATCGCTTGCGTTATTGTTACGTAAGGCGCCGCTCACTCCACTTTATACTCAGAGATAAAGACTTATTTCCATCGTATTGGTAATAATAATTAGTGTTGCCTTCGAAAGTTACATTCTAATTCAATTTATTGGTCATTACATAAATAAAAAAACTATACCGTAAATACTACTGGTAAGATATAGACTTATATTGAGTTTTTGTACCCAATTTCGATATAATACTCTTAATATACGATGTGCTGATGTCGCAACCTTGAGATCTTGTAGTAAAAAAACTCTTTATTGAAGGAGGGCTCGCTAATGCTGTTGAAGTCTTTGTCAGGGCGGGTGCTAAATCTTAACCATTGTCTTTCCCACTTAACTTCAACATCATCAATCCTCTATGTAAGACGATCACGTTCGAATTCGTACTGTCGATGACTATCAATATATAAAACAACAATATATTATCTATTCATTAACAGTTTGACTTTTAGTTTATTCATATTACCCTTTTTAAAATAAAAACGGTTTTAATCTACCTATTTATGTAGAGTAACAGAGACCAAGTACTAAAATCCGTCATACTTAGGACATTTTCAAATTACCAGTATGGTCTTAATTTACAACTGAAAACCAAAAAGCTGAGATAAAATCTGTTCCCTGGCTTATATACAATTACAATTTAGAAACCTGTTGTATAATATAATTATACATTGGATAATAGATGAATAGTGTTACAGATATTAATCATATTTAACTTATCTTCATTTCAATTCCATAGACAACATCTAGTAATCTGTCTCTGTAGTCTACCGCCTTACAGCTTAACCCCTCCAGTTGATTGTTATCAGTTAGTTGATCACAAACGCGGTCTTTAAATAACCAGCGGCAAGCAGCCGCCAGGCATTCGATCTTCAAAAACTGACCAGTGAAGTTTCCTTTCGTTGCCGTGGATAAGAGTGAGATTTTGTTGTAAAATATCTACTTTATGTATACCAAATAATTAAGGGAATGATTATAATAATAAGTTGTATAAAATACGACGGTTTATGTAACAGCTTCAGAAGCGGGACAACGATAACAAGGTAAAGTAACGTGATTTTTTTTCTTCTGTTTTACTACCTTCTTTTGTATTATTTGACTATAACATACAAACATCTTCGAATCAGATTAAAATACACGATTTTCAATATTGATATGACGTACTAGTTATACTAAAAATGAAATAAGTATATATGTATATATTTTCTTGTTATCGTCCATTTGCCCACAAGTGTAATATGTAATTATTCGTTGCACATGTAATAATGCGTTGATGTTAGCGCTTGATCGGGGCACTCCCTGATAGTGTTAACAAAATGCTAGTTGAATGGTTTGGATTCTTGACAGTATTTGGCCGGGGCTACTCTCTGGTAATAATGTTGAGTGACTAAACTGTTTAAAATATATATATTGCATCTTTATATAGAAAAAAATATATAAATAGCACGCTTTTATATGATATATACTCAGGCGAATTGTTAACGCTTGGTCAGGGCACTCCCTGATAGTGTTAGCAGAATGCCACTTGGATGGTTTGGATTCTTGACAGTATTTGGCCAGGGCTACTCTCTGGTAATAATGTTGAGTGACTAAACTGTTTAAAAATGTATATATGTACATTGCATCTTTATATAGAAAAGATATATAAATAGCACGCCCTTATATGATATATACACAGGCGAATTGTTAACGCTTGGTCGGGGCACTCCCTGATAGTGTTAGCAAAGTGCCAGTTGAATGGTTTGGATTCTTGACAGTATTTGGCCAGGGCTACTCTCTGGTAATAATGTTGAGTGACTAAACTGTTTAAAAAAAATATATATTGCATCTTTATATAGAAGAGATATATAAGTAGCACACCTTTACATGATATGTACACAGGTGAATTGTTAACGCTTGGTCGGGGCACTCCCTGATAGTGTTAGCAAAATGCCAATTGGATGGTTTGGAATCTTGACAGTATTTGGCCGGGGCTACTCTCTGGTAATAGTGTTGAGTGACTAAACTATTTGAAAAAATTATAATAAATATTATGATGTTCTCTGTTGTATCTTCATAATATATGCATAGTTATTTAAACTGCTTAGAAATGATATATGCTTGTAAATGATACGCCTCGTGACACACATATTAAGATCTTTATTCAAAAGAAATACATGACTGTAAAGTCGCACAGCGACGATTGTGAGCGGGCGACATATTATATATATATGGAAAAGAGATAAAGTAGCATACCTAGAATTATTTTATTCTCATACTGCGTTCATATAGAGACATCTTACAATAAAGGAACTTGATGCGGGCTTTAATTAATTATTTCAGATTAGTGATGGCTTGTGGTCATTGGTTGCGGTTGCCTTCACGCAGCGGTGAGAGAAGTGAACAGGGTAGGCGGCGTTGTAGAAAGCGTCGCACCGAAAAGAGATCAGATGGCTGCAATATGAACCGGGGTGAGCGACGCAGTATTGAGCATCATAAACAACAAGCTGATGACCATTGTAGTCGGCTAAGAAACCGCGATGACAGCAGAATAATGATCGAGACTCTAAAAGTCGGAAACACTGCAACACCTCGGATAAGTGGCGAGTGACAACAATAGTAGTTTAATAAATTCTTTTATTGATGCAATTAGGCGCATGAATTCTGGTTCTAACGAAAAGTTTAGATCCTTGCATAATATTTGATTTTGATCCAATGGCAAAAGAACAGACTTTTAATTCATGGTCTATATTGACCTAAAATTATGGTAATTAAATGAAATGAAATGAATTAATTCATATAATTAAAGAAAGTGTGATTTAATGAATCTTACAAATCTTATTATTACACTAAATTTAACTTATTAAATCATGGTATCATGTCAAGAACCCGGTAAAGTGTTCATTTATGGAATTGAAGATAGAAGGATACTGATATATCAGTACCATAACGGATAAACGCAAATAACATGTCTAGGCCCGTGAATATGCCAAATAGATCCGAACCAGGTCGTTTTACTTAATTGTTGTAATAAAATGTAACGTGCTGAAAAGTAGGACGAAAAAAAAACAGTACTCTGTAATGCAGAATTGATTTTGTTGAAGAAAAATGCACTCTGGAAATGGAATTTGGAAAAAAGCTACTGCGTTTCAGAGATTCAAAATTGTTTGGCCAGTAGACCAATGCTTGCACTGCCCGATAATAACCTGAAATCAGCTGCATACAGATGGGATTAGGTTTTACATTGCTAGTGTTTGTCGGCGTCACGCCGGGAATGTTGGCTCCAGGTTTTGTTACAAACACACGCGTAATATTTTGGTTATATTTGCAGACACTTTCTGGTACAGAATGCATGAGCGTAAGTTGTGATTCATTTAATACAGAACAATCGCTATCAACAGTAACGTTTAACAACTGCAACTTCCTTTACATGTAATGTTACAATTGATTAAACTGAACAATTAATTATCATATCATTAACAATATTACATATCGTTAATACAGTAGCAAAAATATAATCCGCATATATTTATTGCGCCCATATATTTTTCTGCAGAAAGACAGAAAAATTATTTATGTAGAATTATAGGATATTATAATATACTAGTCGGTGCCCGTGACTTCGTCTCCTTAGGACTTTAATTTGCAATTCGGTCAAAGTAACACGTGGTTTGTTATGCTAACACCAAGAATTGGAAAAAGTAGAAATAATTGAGTTTCGGGGTATTTCGTTTACTACAAAAAAAAAAAAATACTTTGGCCTCAATAGCACGTGGTGGTCATGAATTGAATTAAAGCTTCGCACGGGTGCAATGCTGATACTAAATACACTACAGAAAAATAAACGCGTCCGATCGCTGCTAAATTCAAAGTGTGTGTAAAATCTGCAATATCTTCGAAAATATTTACTTAAATCATACGGTGTAAAGGGCAATATAGATCATATACTCGTAGATGTAAATTAACAATGTATTCAAGGTATTTAATTGGTTAAGTATTAATGCTGTATTGGTTAAAATCGCTTCGAAAATTAGCCATTATTTGTCGTAAAAAGTAAATGACAAAAAAAAGGTTATTGTGGGTTATCCATAAGAGATAGACATATACCATCAAGGGCGTTTCTGTAGACCTTTTCAATACTTAGTACATTATTTTGATAAAACTCGTAGGGTTCAGCCTGCGTTTGCAATGTAAGCGAAAAATGTAATTATTTACGACATCACATTAGAAACCTCAAAAATACAACAGTACTTCTCTACTATTTAGTGGATGCTATATAATATATAAACCTTCCTCTTGAATCACTAAATCCGTTGTTTCAAAGATTTAAGCGTACAAAGGGACAGAAAAAAGCGACTTTCAATGTAGTGATATGACACGTTTGTCGGTTTACCATAGTAGTGCCATCTATTGATTACTTATTCAATCCAATCGAAAAGTATCGACATCTGTTAGAATCTTTTGGAGACGGTCAATTAATTATAGACAAATAATCTGCAATAAAATAAAATTGCGACTATAATTAAAGATCTAAGCTATCTCTTAAGTTGGACTAGGCTGCTCACGGTGTGCCAATTTTATTTAAAATCGATTGAATAGTTTAGGAGTCTATCGCGGACAAACATTTATATATATATAGATTACAGTCGTCAAACTACTGAAGAAGAAAAGAATTTTACTCTAATTAATTGAGTTCGAAACGTTAGCTGTAATAGCATCGCTAAACAAGTTCAGGGTCACCTGTATTTCATAGAAAATTGGACATTCCCTATGCCCATTTCATACGTTTCATGTGAATATGTAGGATCTTTTAAGTAAGAAGTGGAACTCGTATATTTTAGTTAGATCTTATCTTATTGTGAATTTTGGTAGACCAACTCGCATCATTAATGGAGGTAGATGTAATAACAGTAAAAGTTTAAGAAATTTACCCAGGCCTTGGGCATAAAACATCATGCAGTAGTTCAAAGTTGGAATCTCAAATAGAACTGTTTTAGCATCCTTGGGAGCGATGAGCTATGTCGTTTTGATGTACAGTTAGAAATTAATATATATATACATCAAAAAAAAAAGCTCAGTAAATTACTATTTGGACTCCGAGTAACAAATCCTTGGCAAGGTATTTTAAGAGACATAATTTCAGACGTTTTAACGTCTGGACACGAACTGATACAAAATCGAGCAAGAAAACGAAGAATGGTATATTAGAAAACGGAAAGAGGCAATAATATATAAATGTGATCTGATATGAATTGTGAGAACAGTTACATCCAGTAGTGGGCAGTCTACAAATTTGGAGCCTAAACTATCGAGTAATCAAAAGTTTACCAAATGACCGCTACGTGGTTGAAGATCACTTAATCACGAAAAGGAAGACGGTATGGAGCGATTAAAATGCGGCCTTGGTTAATTTGTTAACCTATCTCGGAAAGTGATAATGAGAATGATGGTAGTGACTGTTCTGATGCCATTGGGAATCAAAATACTTAAAATTCTCTGTGTACATTATATTCCAAATCGATAAAGTGTTTAATCTGTTTTAATATTCCTTTAACGTGACGTGATAAGTCCACGTGTTGAGCCAAGAATGATTGACGCTTATATAGAAAATATAGCCTTGAGATAGCCTGCATACTGTGGGCATGCCGGGCACAATGATGTGCCGCCCAATGAGAAGCAGTGTGCAGTCTATATGCGAATAGTGAGTGAGTTATAACTTGTTGTGGGCATGCCGGGTACAATGATGTGCCGCCCAATGAGAAGCAACAAGTTGGCTGGGTGTTTGGTATAGGCGGAGGATGACCGATGCTTATGACAAACATTTGGTATGAATTGCATACTGTGGGCATGCCGGGCGCAATGATGTGCCGCCCAATGAGAAGCAGTGTGCAGTTTATATGCGAATAGTGAGTAATGAGTGACTTATAACTTGTTGTGGGCATGCCGGGTACAATGATGTGCCGCCCAATGAGAAGCAACAAGTTGGCTGGGTGTTTGGTTAAGGCGGAGGATGACCGATGCTTATGACAAACATTTGGTATGAATTGCATACTGTGGGCATGCCGGGCACAATGATGTGCCGCCCAATGAGAAGCAGTGTGCAGTTTATATGCGAATAGTGAGTAGTGAGCGACTTATAACTTGTTGTGGGCATGCCGGGCACAATGATGTGCCGCCCAATGAGAAGCAACAAGTTTGCAGAGGATGACCGACGCCTATGAAAGGTATTTTATATGGAGCTCATGCTGTGAGAAAGCTGGGCACAATGATATGCCGCCCAATGAGAAGCAATGTGCAGTCTATATTTGGAGGGCCGGGCACAATGATGTGCCGCTCAAACAAAGGAAAGTATTTCTAATTAAAAAAATAAGCAATGATAAATAAATTTTTAATGTAGTGATTTGATTGAAAATACTTCTATTGTGATCAGCTTTTACCCTAGTCTAAATAGTACTACTGTGTAAACTTGATTATATTGTAGCACATTACTCTTCTTTCTACCGCGTCGGTGAATGTGCAGTTATGTGTGACGTCAACGGCGCGGTAGGTGGAGTCTACGGCTTGGAAAGAAGATATTGCATCGTCGTCAGCAGAGTTGTTCTATGGTGAGACGTTGAGGCTGCCTGGTATGTTTTTTCAACATTCTCCTAATAAGCAGGCTGTTGATTACTCCGATTTTATTTCAAGACTTAAGAATAAGATGCGATCGCTTAAACCGACACCGGTAATTCGCCATGGCAGTGCACCAGTTTGCGTCAGCAAAGACTTGCAAACAGCGACGCATGTTTTTCTGCGGCAAGATGGTGTACGGAAGCCATTGCAAGCACCTTATGAGGGTCCTTGTAAGGTGATGGAACGGGGAGACAGAACGCTAAAAATTATATTTAAGAATAAAACTCTAAATGTTTCCATTGACAGAGTCAAGCCTGCATTCATTATGTCGTCGCCCGAACCAGTCTCTACTAATCCGACCGAGATGGAAGATCGTCGTACACGCAGTGGTCGGCGCGTTCGTTTCCCGGAGTATTTTCGACCTTAACGGTCTCCGGGGGGGCTGATGTAGCACATTACTCTTCTTTCTACCGCGTCGGTGAATGTGCAGTTATGTGTGACGTCAACGGCGCGGTAGGTGGGGTCTACGGCTGGTGGCAGCGCGAGCGACAGTCAGTGTGCGTCAACGAATCAACCGACCAAAACTGCGACCGCGCTTTCGATTTTGCTATTTAGTTTAATTAATTTAGAATATTGCTTTTCTTTAAAATATTTGGTGATCGCCTAACGCGCACCTAAAATATGTAATAATAGATTGGGAAAATATTTGAAGAATGCATTCATTTGTAGTTTATTTACAATATAAACAATAAGTTGAGATTTTTTTTTCTGTTTTTTGAAAATTTCTGTTTCAGCTAAGTTGCAGCCAACGAAGGCACTCGTTGGAAGTCGGATGGCCGAGCTGTTACAGATATTAATCATATTTAACTTATCTTCATTTCAATTCCATAGACAACATCTAGTAATCTGTCTCTGTAGTCTACCGCCTTACAGCTTAACCCCTCCAGTTGATTGTTATCAGTTAGTTGATCACAAACGCGGTCTTTAAATAACCAGCGGCAAGCAGCCGCCAGGCATTCGATCTTCAAAAA
The DNA here is from genome assembly GCA_963693355.1 of Pontia daplidice. Taxonomy (NCBI): domain Eukaryota; kingdom Metazoa; phylum Arthropoda; class Insecta; order Lepidoptera; family Pieridae; genus Pontia; species Pontia daplidice. Next base: position 235,283 of record CAVNZL010000072.1, on the reverse strand, counting down.
CTGACCAGTGAAGTTTCCTTTCGTTGCCGTGGATAAGAGTGAGATTTTGTTGTAAAATATCTACTTTATGTATACCAAATAATTAAGGGAATGATTATAATAATAAGTTGTATAAAATACGACGGTTTATGTAACAATAGTTTGACATTTGTCTTCGTCCGATTGCCTGCCAAGAAACGCCCTACCCGAAAAAAGCTCGACACATATAAATGCAAATGTGTTGAGAGAATCAAATTAGCTAGCTAGTCACCGAGTCGACCTAGATCAAGCCTTATTTATGACGACTGGTAAACTCCATTTAATGAACATCAATTTATGTTCACTTTTTCTAATTAATAAGACCGTAAATATTATTTTATGTTAATGTTTCATCAAGATAAGATTTTTGCACAATTATTTTGCGTTGAAAATATATTCTTTTCGCATGAGGAAATTGGTATAAAACTTAAAATGTATATACTTTATACGTGATCGTATCTTAATTTAAATAAATAATGTTATACAATTTAATTTTACCCAATGTACTTTAATTTATTTTTAGTTAGTGTGTAACTGTAAGGAAGCTTTCAAAAGAAATATATACCAAATGTTTAATTATGCAGGTCAAATAAATGCATATAACTTAACTCATCTCCGTTCAGGGTTTTGCTAGAAAATTTTCTGTTTCCTTTATAAGAGGAAACAGAATGAGAGAATATAGTACGTCGCTTTGATAACGGTACTACCATGTAAGTTATATCTTACTTCCCTTCATGAGCCTCGATGTTTCTCATCTATAACGAACAAACTGTGTTCTTATTCAAATATGTATTCCGATTTATTTTTAGAGGTACAATCTTAATCCTAACTCTATATCACAAATAATCTTTAATGAATAATTTTTAATATGTATGTATATGTATTTTATAAAACAAAATTCAATCAAAAAACTCTTCATTTTCTCAACATTTCTTAACTCTGCTCGGTATTAATTTGGTGCCAAATGATACGTCCCATTCTTTCAGAATTTCGATTTACCTGCCGCGATGTCTAGACTAGGGAAGCTTTCTGATAATGAAGAACTTGCGTGAATTAATATCTGAACGATAACGGTAATTTAAGACATATTAAAAGTATATTAATATAGCAACTTATCCATTTATGTAAATGTTAAAATGTAAGCAACATTCATATAAAGTGAACATTTTTTGTTAAACACACAGAATTGTATGAGAATTTTTTTTTCCCATTGGGTGCTTATAAAGAAAATATATTAAGATTCTTCAAACAACTGAATTAATAAGTGTTCTCATTAATTAAAACAAAATCGCTGTATTCTAAACACGGGGTATTAATCCCGGGGGTTGTAAATGCCACTTCAAATGCATAGCTTCGTCTCTACGTCCTTGGGTCAATTTGAACCATCTCGAATTACAATCGCACGCTTCCATTCTACAACTGACAATTTCATAACTATCCGATTGGCGAACCAGCAGAAACTGCTCTCACGGGTCGCTTTATAATAGCGCTGAGGGAATATGGAGAAACATGGTGTCGTCAAAGGTCTTTAAAATGACGACACGATCTATAGACAATGAAATACACAACTACAAGACACCACGACAAGTATACGATGAAATTTTGGTAAATATATATTAATTAAAATGATACATTATGAGTTTCAATTGCTATCTTACATTTTGAAGTCAAAGCAAAACTAGCACAAGGAAGTCTTATAGTTCTATATACTCATTTCTGCGGACACAGGTTCAGAATCGAATTTACCTAACCGATTATGATAACGTCTACATTTTGTATGCTTTGATTGGATTGCGTTCGTAATATATATTGGCATAATACTCAATTGCTAATAATTTTTGAAAAGCGTACTCGTATAGGACTCATTAGTTATCAATGTCCAATCGCATCATTTACGGTGTAATTTAAGTAGTTTTAAATGATTTACTTCTTAAATGTTCATAAAGTAATCAATCACACCTTTCCAATCTTTAGAAAGAGCCAATTAAAACATAGATAGTTAACATAGATTCATATAGGTTACACTTATGAACGTCAAAAGAATAACGTTTTTTAACATCGTACAAAAAATATACGTTTCCTTCTATGCTTGGAGTTTTTTAATATATACGAATTATATGGTTAAAAAGATTTTGATGCAATATTGAGTTTATCAAAAAGAATGGAAATACATTAAATAAAGGAGTACAGATGAGTAATCTCATATCCAGGGATCTGAGTACTAGGAAGTTAGAATCGTTAGAAAGCTTCAAAAACTTCACCAATAGGAGCGGAGCACCTGTGAAAAATGATATAAAACGGCAAAATTAAATGTATCCTAATGCTAAATTTCTCTGTCCACCTTTAATATAAATATATATTGAAGAGGTTTTAATTTCAAAACTTTCTATGCAATTTGATTTGAAAATTGTGAAGATAAATATGGTAAGGCCAATAAGCGTTGTAAAGCGACGAAATGGCCCTTTTTACAGCTGAACGTTTTTACTGCCCACCGGGACCTCGAGTTATTTAGTGCGACTTGTGGGACAAATGTGAAGAATTCGCGAGTTAGAAGATTTTTCATCTCGAGTTGTCATTGCATTATAACATTTGGAAAAGCTGTTTGAATTAAAGGGATAGTGATTATTAGGTAGTATAATCGTAACTAAACATAAATAAACAAAATATATTTTGATGAATATAGTGTAAGCTAATGTAATTGTTTATTGACGGTTACAGATTAATAAAAAAAATCTGTTTTTCGCTTTAAGTTTATCAAATGTACCACACGTAACCCGCATTGCCTGTGCGGTCCTTAATACGTTCTATGGTATGCTATTATTTATATTACTTTTACGAATAAACTCAAATTGGACTCTTCTCTAGAGTAGAAATCCAATTTGAAAGACTGTAAAATATTATTTTTTTAACATTTTGATTTTATCATCTACATACAATTACTTGTTACAACATTTGTATACTAAATAAACGCTGAAATAAAAATATTATCTTTCTGACAATTTAGATAGCAAAGACAATTTTAAGACTTTAGTCTTTTTTACATAAGTTAATCATTATCAAAAAAGTATAAATAAACTATAAAATTTCTATGAATAAAATTTACATAACATAAAAACTAAAAAAAACGTAGTATTTCTATTTAATCATAATGCAAATAGCACTTAACATGTACGTACAGCACACATCACAGCTGTTTATACGAAATTATGATGCAGAGGAATCTCGATCTTGGCCTACTGAGATACGGGATACATTGGCATGTAATGGTTTCAAGATAACCGCCTGATTGATTACTTCCTACGGATAAGGGCTTCGTAACCAGATTTACTGCTATGTTAATTTTCTAACTCATTTTCATTTCGTTTATCAATGCATTGCATACAAAGATCTTTTTCATTACTCGTGCATAAAAAGTCCGACGTTGTTGAGTTCCAGAGCAGTGAAGTAGCAATTTACGCTAACATTTAACAAGATTGAATAAATTTTCGAAATTTAAATATAAACAATGTTTTTCAACGCAACAAACGAAAAAGGTTTTATTGGTAAATTTGATAATAATGAATAAAAATTAAAAAAAATAGGTAAAATTTCATAACAACGACGATTATTTGAATTTTTGAAAATGGAACTAGAAGCATCTATAGAAAACATGTACAATCAAACATTTAGTTTTGATTTTCAATTTAGAACGTACTTGGATAGTACATTTCGATCGCAATCAATAAGAGTATAAATTAAAAATCTTGTGAAAATGACTTAAATTGTTCCTTTGCACATTGTGCATGACGGGTATTTTATATTGATCAGACGGAATCATAAAGTGAAAATTTTGTAGTCAAAGTGTGCTTTATAGCTCCCAAGTAAGGATCGCAATCGCTATCGGAAGATAATCTTCAGTTCTAACTTCACTTACAGATCTCCAACCTTACTTTAACCGTTCGAAGGTAAGGAGGATCTTTCAATGAATTCAATGATCTTTTCTGTTAATACTTATTCGTTAAGAATTATATGTGTAGCACACAAAGATTTTTATAGCCAACCTCATCGTTGAAACTACATTTTCGATAATTGTAATGTTTAAAGAATGTTGAGTTAAGTGTTCAATTACTAAAATTAGAATACAACCTATCATTAAACAGTCGGAAGAAAAATAATTTTTGTAGACAGTAATTTTATATCTCATACAGATATTATGGTTATTAAACACCACTACAAAACTCCGTGCAATAAGGTTAAAGATACTTGAGAATATATAGAAACGGGTGTTAGGCCATTCATAACTCAAGTCAAAACCTTAAGACGCTCTTAACTTCTGCCACTATTATACAGAAAATGTGCGGTTTTATAGGCAATATCTTATTATTTTAATGATCACACACATCGTTTTCAGTTGAACAAAAGGACCATAAAAGAACGCTAGACGGTGTCTAGGATCAATACTTGAGACAACGTTGGTCCAGATATCACGTTTTACACTATTGTATATCCAAAAATATTTTACTGTACATAAAGGTAGTTATATAGCGCAACGAATGCTCGGATCAATATGAGCTAAGCGGGTCATTACACTCTGCAGAATGCATAACTTTATGACGAACTTAAATTTCTGACACTGGTCAAATAGGTAATTTAATATTCTCCACAATCAACACGTTCTGTGAAAGCTGAGTTGAAGGTCTTAGATTATAGAATACAGAGTTTTGACATATTAATTCTGTGGGCCTTAACGGAATAGCGAGAAAAATGTCAAAACTTAAAGTCATAACTTGCCAATTAATATTCGTGAAGTTATGACATATATACCACCAGTCGAGTAAACGTTTGTCAGGTGAATGTTTTCACATAATTTTGTTGACTATCATTTTTCTTATGCGTAATGAATAGAGACGCGTGCCATCGACAGTATACAATATATAATAGATTGTATAAATCAGAAGTTCAAAGTTAAAATTTTGCAACAAGAAAAATTGTGTTTGGTGACTAAATTATCGGTACAACCTTAAGCCGCGATATCTTATCTATAATTATGTATTATAATAATATATAATAGTTGAGCTTTAAACATTTTTAAATAACACCTGTTAGAACGTAAATAATACATTTATCTCCGACAAAACGATCTATTGTTAGCAGAACAGAGCGTTCTGGGAAACCTTTTTACTCCTTTAAAAGGAATCTTGAGTTGACTATAAGTTGGCATTTTTAGGAGACAAGAATGACTCATTGAATGTTAATTCTCGTAAAAGCCTACCGTTCACATATTTTGATTTTGTTCCCATGGAATTTGGGCTTTGGGGTGAAGTACAGATGTAAATGAACTAGGAAGGCGCCTTGGCCCTCAACATATGAGAGAAAAAGCTGCCAGAATTAATGGTATTCTGTCACAGGGACACATACAGCGTTACCAAATAACGAATTTTCAATAACATTTAATAGAATTGCCTCGTTTTGAAGACTATACTTACTAATGTACGTATACTTACTAAGGTACTTCCTAATGGAGGATCAATTGATTTTTAAACGTCTACATAACAAGAGCAATATAAATATTACCTAATTGGAATCTAATTTTAATATCTGAAAGACAAGATTTGTTATCGCAAATTTTGATCACTCCTTGAATATTGTTTTTACTACAGAATTGTTTAAGTATCACGATTACTTTAAAATTAATGAAAATGCACGAGTTTAGACATCGATTTCGTTCCCCAAAAGCATTGCTTACATAATATGGAAAAGGTTTTTTTTTTTAATTATATGAATGTTCCACAAAAGAAAATATATTTATGTTCGTACATAACGACATTACATATAAATAAACTGTGCCTCTTAATGCAGTGAATTAGTCACATCTTAATCCGTCTCAGACGGATTTTAATTTGACATCTGACATCTGCGATAGTCTGTTTCTATTTATTTTTATTAGCTGACCTCACTACTTTTTAAAGCAAGATAGTTACGATAGCGTATTTAACATAAGAAATCTTAGTCTCTCGGTCTATCTTAATCTAAATTAAAATAAGAAAACCTCAATTTATATATGGACCACAGTTTAACCCAAACTAAAGTGTTTCTATATTTATGTTTTGTACTATTCATATTTTTTATTTTTTATTGCTATCTTGAAAAACAGTTTTCCCTACATGAGGAGCCTGGGAGGCAGTTACAATTTACTACATTATTAATTCAACATACAATTTATTGCCTAAAATTGTGAGGAAACAAATAATATAGTTATTATCTGTGTTCTAAAAAAAGCCGCAACATTTTTTATCACGACTTCAGGTTACCCTTTATGATGTACAAAGTAGTATTGGTGAAAAACAATGGTAGTTAATAAATGTAGGTTTTGATGAGACGTCGACGAATGAATTATGCATGATCGGCGCGCCTTTTAATTTGTTTTGGTAGAGTCTAATTAACGTACCTACGTCGCACCTACGATTAAGGAAAGAGAATAAGTTGCTCTATGACGTAATTTACGCATTTGGAAATATAAGTTTTACAATCTCTAGTCATAATTACCATGATGGATCAATAATTGTAACTAATTCGTAGTTCCTCTCGGTTCTGCAATTAAATGCTCGATTTGTTAAGAACCGGTTTGCGGAAGCATTGCACATCTCAGATTCTTAAAAACAGTTATTAGGGATTTACAAAAAAGTTTTTGATCGGAAGAGAAAATATTCAATATAATTTAAAAAATGTTATGTACCTAACTTTATTCGCAGCTTAGGCAGAATGTGCTTTGGATAAATACGACACCATCAGGAAGCCATGTCTGCCTCTATATTTTTATCAGATAAAAAAGTAACCTGTAAAAATAAGTTATACTACACCTGCTCGGAAACTACGTTGTAGATTTTTAAATACGCACTTCACCGAGAGCGGGATTACAAAGTTGTATGAAAATTAATTTCTAAGGCGCTAAGCGGTTGAAAAACTATATTTAAATTCATTGTTACTGTAGTTATTTTAATGTAGTTAAATATCATTGACTTCTTTTTGAGATTATGTTTTAATATTTTAATACAGGTTAAAAAGTTTGAGTTCGGTTCTGGGCGAAATAAAAAAAAATCAGTATACTCTTTCTAATCGACTCCAAAATAGAAGATTACACTACTTAATCATTATTTAATTAAATTTTATGTGTTTGCGGAAAACTTCGTCGTTGTTATTCTTTTAATGTAAAGAATATAATCGCAAAGGTGATAAGGATCTGATGATGGCATCCCAAAGAAATTGACGATTCAAGTAATATTTTACTGAAAATTACAATAATATTCTTAACACAACCCCTTTAAAACACTTTGATAGAAAGACACAAAATTCCATGAACCACAAGTGGAAATAGACACCTTTAAACCTGTTCTGCATTCAACTAGTTCAAACAAATAATTCATAATAATTAATTAGTCGTACCTACCGAGATTCAAGACCGGGTTTTAAGCATTGATTAAACCAAGCGCTCTACCAGCTGAGACACTACGACAGTTTTGATATACCATGAACACATAGTGTATAGTATATTTAATCTGGTTTTATTTCGTCGGAATGTCAAAATCGAACGGTTTAGTATAGAGATGCAAAAATATATCCATGTAAGCGATGAACATTCGAAAAAGTATACCTAACACTTTATATGTACAAGGGCTTCCAATAACTATCAATGAAATAATAGTTATACTGTGATTATCCTTTCCAAAAAATAAATTAGTCTAATTAAACCGCTGTAACTAAAGTACTCATTTCTCTCTGTTCATAACAGAGAACAATTAGACAATGACAAAAGAGTATTAGTTATTCTACAATTAGATTGTTTATTTTTATGAATTAGTCTTGGAATTGTATAAATAAAGAAAAAAAACGAATTTCGACTACTCAAGAACTATCTATTTTTTCAGATTTACGTTACTACTTAACAACTTTTGTCTGGTTATCTGAGCAATTTAAATGTTGGTCCCAACAAATTATAATCATTAGTTTCTGAATGAAAGTAATGTTTGAGTGGATTAAACTAAATTTAGTATAGCATATCAAAGTCCACACGTAAGCCACTAAAACAGTTCAAAGATGAAAATGTTAACTACAAATAGTGCGGTATGGTTTTTGAAACATATATGTAGTCTGCACTTATCCCTTGCTAAACCACTAGGGGAAGCAATTTTACAAAATTTAATACAACGTAGGGAGCTGACATCATCCGTTCCAAGGGGACGTCGTGCCCAAACAGCTGATTGCCAGAACACCATAAAGAACTTTTAAATATCACCCATACAAATATAAACCTTAACCGAACCAAGCAAGATCCGTTTCGCATAAGCAAGATTCCCCGACCCTTATTTTCAACCAACCAGCGAAACTCACTCTAAAATCTAGTGCAACACATATCAAAATCGTGCGCGGTACGAAACACAGAATCTATAGAATAAAAAATATACGAGTTGAAGTTTGAGTCTTATTTTCAGGGTGTAGGGTGTAATTTTTAATGCGGGCTCGAGTTAACGAGATAAAAGCGAATGGATTTTGTGCATTTCACTTGGCTGGAGGCCGCTTGCTTCTAGCTGCACGTTGGAACGAAAATATTTCACGTCGAGATGTGAGTACGTAATTACAACGTGCGTTGATAAGAATACGTTCAAATTATAATGATTAGTGGTTGGGAATGTGTTTTAACGCAATTAAATATGGATTGACATGTCTTGATTCATATATCGACTGGGTACCACGATATATTGAATAGCAAGAAGCGAAACAAGCTCTATTGAAGCTTTTCGTAATAATAATTATCTAACTGTGACGCCATCAACATTCGTATCAACAAGTTAAATGCCTCTCGGTCATTCGAAACTTTTGATATATCAAAAACCTCTTGGTATTTTTGAATTTATTCAAATATTTATTGAATATCATATCATATCATGTCATACGACTTTTCTTATGTCTAGATCTTATGTCAGAAAGAACTCTGAAACAATTGATTCATTATAACAATAAATAAATTTTATTTAAATGTGTAGCGTACAAGATATCACCTTCTTTACTCTTCTCTTATCATAAAAATCGGTATAATTTTTTAAGTTCTTTTGAGTTTATCGATCGAAATGAAATATCAAAGCACTCTGTGCCCATCAATAATCCAAAGTTTGAAAAGTGCAACAAAGATTGAAAAGTATCAAATAGATTATATACAATCCAGTATTTACATATTTTGATCTTTTTGTTTGCAATACAAGGGTGACTAAGTCTAACGACAACAATCATTTCTATGATTAAAAACCACATTATTCATTGTGTGGTTTAATAGATCTAAGCGTTCAAAGGACGGGAAGCTTTGTTTAGCATTTGGATTTTACTTATATCAACATTTGAAACTTGTATATTACAGCAATCAATGCAATGTTAATTGCCTAGACTGTAAGGTGTGAAAAAGCTTGATCATAAAGAAAAAGTAAAAATATATTGTATGTCCCAAGTATTTTTTCTGGTGACCAACTTTAAATTCTATCTCTCCATGTAATAAAGAGTATGGTAAAAATTCTAAAGCTTTTCAAAATTAATTCTATACTTTTTCTTCTATGCCTTTAAAAATGTTAATATTTTATGAAATATGTGTATTGATTGTCCCTGCAAGATAATAAATTGTATTGTGTTCGAGTTCTTTATATATAAAGAATAGAATCCTATGATGTCTGATAATTTTTGGATGTCGGTGGCACCTTGTTAATCCAAATCGGTTAACGTGCCGTATATTGGACTGTTTACCTATAAATTATATACATATAAAAGCGACAAACTTGCACATCTAATTTGAAATATCGTCATTCAGGTTTCATTAAGCTTAGTCATTCACTCAACATTTAAAATAAATAGAACTAAGTCTTAGGCACAATTTGAACCTAATTCATTAAAAATCTTGTCGCAATGAGTACAAAATAAACTAGGCTACAATTATGTATTTAGGTCTTAGTTTGAAGTACACTGTAACATAATACGTTCTTTGATACGTTTGTTTGTCATTGTTTTACGTGTTTAGGAAATTCTCTACGTACAATGTATACGTTTGTAAACATTGTATTTCTCGATCTAATTACACGGCTTCTTTAATTAAAAAATAATCATATATTACTACAATTTTAAAATGTACAGGTACGTAATTATAAAAATACATACAATACTGACTTATAGTATATGAAGAGTAAAATAAATATTACCCGAAACGGTCTGTATATTTACATTAAAATGAATTCTTGTTTTACCTTTATCTAATAAATTAATTCTTAAAGGATTTCCTTCATTGAAGAAACTGCCAAATCATACTTATTAAAATATTATGAAAAATGTGTCGTAAGCCAACCGCAGTACAAAAAGATACTTATATTATATATACGTATTCAAATTGCAATGCAAATTATTTAAGCATGTATAATAGCTCTACAAAATAAACGTATACAGTCAAATCTTAATCAAAAAGATATTATTACATTGTGCAAGACCAGGGCCTCTATATACTCCAACGGACGGTCTCAAAACTTGTCCTAGGACCAACGATTGCTGACAAATTAAATCATCGATAAAGCATAGACAAACATTTAAATAAAATCCCAATTTGCTAACGGTTGCCAGACAAAAACGTCATTCTATAACCGTCACTGTGATCTCTAATTACAACCAGTCCTCCTAATGGATGGTCACTAAAATTTGATATAGTGCGCAGTTAAGAACACACGCTAAAGTCACTCAACGCATTTGTAATCTAAGGCCGCGGCTATATATTTTCCTGTCCAAATTATATTCGCTAATTCTAAGTATAGATCTTATGACATTCGCTACTTTTAACTCGCTTTGAATCGGCTGAAGCTGTTATTGGGTCCCTGTTCCCAACCGTGATGTAGGGTTTCATATAGTGTTCGATTTTTTTGAGAGGTTCTACTAATGTGAGCGTGTGAGAATGGAATTTGAGTGGAATTATAACTTTATATAGAAAAACAAGTATGCTGTGTAAACAAGTATCTGCAAGCTGTTAAACATTAGGGACCATAATTAAAAAAATTAACTTATATATTCATCATTATTTTCTCGTAGGTTCAATGGTTTTTAATTTGATTTTGTATAGTATAATCAAACACAATAATTCAAATTTTTACAACTGATATCCAAACTCGTTTGGTGGTGGAACAATAAATAGAATTAATACCTAATATTTATAAAATGTATCCTTTTAATTAACTTAAAGATAAGACGCTTTACTACCTCCTTAAATTTTGATTTTTTTCGATTTCGATTCGACGTCAAGGATGCTCCAAGCTTGCCATAGCTTTAGTATTGGCTAACTCTTAGGCTTTATTCGTGCAATATAAAAGAAGCCTAAATTAATAAGTATTACTGATTTAATTTTTTAAAACAGTGTTGAAATATTTTACCAAAATGTTATCTCTTTCTATCAAACTGTGTTTCGATGCAATGAAAAGAGACAGACTACTTTATTTAAAACGGTTCAATTAGACTGACTCTTATGAGAAGATTTTACAACTTCGATCAACCTTAAATCTAGTCTCATGGGTTAATGAATATTTTTGTTTATAAGTCTATTTAGGAATTTTGAGGGCATCAAACTATTCGCCTCACGCGGTTGTCTTGTTTTTGAATAGTTTTGGATAGACAGGTATAAAATAAGTAATCAACTTAATACATAACGAGCATACAGATTAATTCTCCAAATTAGACTGGAATTTAGCGATATGTACAAAATATATTCTTATATATGTTGGTATTATCTTTATACTTACTACCCAGTAAGTATTATTATTATTACTATAGAAGTAGGAATTCTATCCCACGAGTATTATGATAATAAAAAATACTGAATGACGGAATATCCGTTAATAAAATTTCATTAAACATTTGCTGCCCAGATGTTTTATTCACTACTCAGATAAAAATTATTTTACCAGAAGCACATTTATGCTTCGTGGTGGTAATTAGTTATATTTTTTGTAGTGTGTGATTGTGGCAAGGGACAAAACAATATTAACACAACATATTCTATGTATGCATTTAAATTACATACATGTTTTCACAATTACACCGATGCAATGAACAAAAATTTATATTAAGAACAGAAATGATATGTAAAGCATATTCATTATGAATTTGGTAATTTATAAAGATATGAAAATTTAGCTAGATCTTTGAGAAGTAGTATACAAATAGAAATTTTAATAATGAGCCTAAACTCAATCTTTGTTTCAACGAAGGAATTTAGTATGAATTGTCACAGATACTTGGTATAATGGAATTTATGCAAAGGTATTTGCAAATTAGAAGAACCTTTGAGTAAAATATTGGAATGTCCTAATGCTCAAATCTCAATATCACTAGAATTTAATCTACAAAAGTTCTTTCAGTGTGGCTTATGCTCTATGTTTATACCCTAGTGTAAAATAGAGCTATGTGCTTTTAAATGAAAACACACAAATCTATGAACCTGCAATTGCTTGCGTATTATAAATAACACAGCATAGATAAAAAAACTGGGAAATCTTATAGTCATTCAGATAAAACTTTAGATAGTCTTTCAGATTTCAGGTAATGGTGGTATATTACTTTTCCTTCATACCATGTATTAAAAATGGTATGGTAACTAGCCATAGGGCAAAGAAGAAACAGTTGTTATTAACTTATACCAAAGTTATAAAGCATGCCAAAATGTTGTTTAGCCATTAAAATAATAATTTGAATCTTTATAAACACATTCCAATAGAGATTTTGTTTTAAATATAATATTTAAAAATTTCTGATAATATTTTCAAAGTATTGGATAGTTTGAGAGCTTTATTTTAACAAATATGGATATGAACACAAATCAAACTGCTTCATATAAGGCCTACCTAGGTTCTAGTAAAGTTTTAATGTTTCCAGATTACTGAAATAAATTATGTTATAAGTATAATAATAAATATTTGAATTTAATATCTGTGATTGTTTGGTGTGACTGTGGGGTTTTAAAATTGGTCATTTGGTGTATCACTACTTATTTTTACTATAAGCTGCTTTATTCAACACTAAATGAATGTATGAGTTTTGTTTTGACAAAGAAGGTCTAATATTCAGAAGCTAAAAATGATGATACTTTAAAATCTAATATGCAATTGAAGAAAGATCTTTGCAGTAAAATCATATATAATTTATGCGAGCCCAACTCAAAATTCATCATTTAATGATGAAATGCAATATTAAATTATAGTTATTTTTTTTCAAAAGCAGGAACTACTAGCAAGTTCGATCATGTTACCGCGCCACGGATAGGCCTACGGCTCTCCTAAGGAGCCGTCCCCTACAATATTTATGAGTATTTGCACCATTTAATATAGAAGATACAAAATAAATCGGTTACTAACCTTATGAATAGGTGTTTATCCACATCCGTGTTAAAAATCCAAAGAATTTCCACTCCAATGTTACACTTTTTCACTTTTCACACTCACTGTATCCAAATGCTTGAAGAAAACGTAAATAGCTTTGTTTCTTTGTTTTACCTTTTACTACACAAAACAAATTCACGCCACAACACTGCCTAACATCGCCTGAAACTATCTAAAACCACATACCAAGATTAATACTACTTCTTTGTCCTCAAACAACTACAAAAATGAAATTATTTGATGTAAAATAAGAAAAATATAGAGCCTGAGCCGTGTCCTTCGCATGCCCAAACAGCTGTTCGGGATGAGTGGACGTAAAATCGATAACACCGAATAATTGGAGCGATATAATACTTCACACAGTAACAATGCAATGGAAATGCACTAAATAGTGCACTCTACTTGATATATCGTACAGAAAATCACACTGGGAAACTTATTAGTATATACGATGATGATGAGAAATACACAACGTTGTATTTACAATGTAGTGGTAGTAAGTAATTGCCTCTAGTTTTGTATAGTAGATTTGGTAAGCGCGACACACGCGTTCGTATTCAGTGTTTGATCACGAACTGTGCTCTGTTGGAGCGGCGGGACGAGGAGGGGGGGCATAGAGGGCGGGTCGCAGGCGGGCCGAAGCGGAATGCTATTGTAGGCGAGCTTGCCTGCCACTTTTTTTTTCTCAATTCTGGTCAAACAAGTTTCGTATACAACCTGCATTATAAGGATTCCGCCATTCTTCGAACGAGGCAACGGTCTCTTGTAAACTTTGAAGAGCATAGGGTTTCAAAGTTCGAGGTATTGCCAGGTATTGCGGCGTCGAAAAGGGGAGAGCTATCAGCTCAAAGGGGTAATGAAGAAATAATTCTAGTAATTAAGCACTGCCGAAAAGTCGCGTATCATGTTTCAGCCTTTAGTTAAGCAATGAATACACTCTGCCATTTTAAATTCCGTGTTGTCAATCAAAGAAATAATGAATTCATTGTGAAAACACGTTTTATTGTTATGTATGCGGAATTAACACACACACATCAGTTTACCTCAACTTACAATGGTTTATATACGGAATAGAAATGTATATGTATTATGATTTTAGGAAAAGAGGAGTAGTCATACATAAATACATAGTAACTTTCAATAAACTTTCGTTTAACTTGTTATACGAGTCCCATACTACTAATAGCGTCATAATATTCTATTCTTTTTATACAAAACTATAATTGGGCCTTGGATAAATGGGAATTTAACTAAACATAATATTTAGTTCTTTATTTGTTGCGTATAAATATAAGACACAAGAAAGGCAAGGCTTTTAACGAATGTCTAAAGTTTCGTACAATCACACCGAACAGTAAACTCCAGTCTTGGAGTTAGTTCCCTGCTATCTTGAAACAGAGTAATAATTAAAATTCAGTAGGTACTTAAAGTAGATATAACCTAAACAAGGGTCTTTTGGTAGTTCGCTGGTATCGTCGTTCTGATTCGCATAGACTGTAACTTGTTTACTGATTAGAGGTTTAACTAATTACTTATGTTTTTTTTTCAATTGTTTCGATTTTTTTGCAAGATTCCCGCTAATTTTACTGATTAGGTATACATTGTTACTACCGAGTATGTCTGTAATCTGAATTACCACTCAGCTCACAATATTGTTTTAGTACATACCAATAACTAAGATGAAGGAAGACGATGTAGCCTTGTGGTTTTCAATTTATTGATTGATTAATTAAAAATAAACTAGCAAAGTATGACATTATATTATTTTGAAATAAATTGTATTTATTTCATTTTCAGATTCCCACTTCTGCGTTACTTTTCATACGCCCCGTGAATTCTGAAACAGCTCTATAATTTCCAATCAGAACACTGTTAGAATTAATACTGTGGCTGCAGTGACGTCATCGCAGCGGCGCGACGCGTCGCGGTCAAAATAAAACCCGCTTCACAAGTCCAACAAAAGTATGACCTATAGGAACCTACTCGTCTTACTGGATACAGCTACATTGTGAGATGTTATTGATAAGATATGTATATTAGAAATATTGTAAAAATTAGTGATTCTGTTTTAAATAATTCTTCATTAATAAATAAATTCAGTTCATATATTCATTAATATATAAAGTTCCCGAGTTGAGGATTCTGTGAACATTTTTGTATCAACTCAAAAAACGCAAAAGTTATCACAATTTGTATAAACTAATTCCATAACGTCATTATGATTTGAAATCAGAATTCAGCGATTTATTTTATCTCTTTTTAAATTAAGAATGTTTTAAAAATGACCGTTTATACAAAATCAGTTCCAAGTTCGCAAACTTATTCAAGGTTGTTAAAGTTCGCAGAAGCATTTCATAAACAAGAGACAGAGATGGGAAGAAGCCTTTAGTGGTGAAAAAGAGATAGAGCGCATAGTTATTGCCTTATCAAATAACGGCAGACAGAAAAACAGAGACAAATATAATTCTCTATCCTCCGACCGGCCACCAGCGAACTATTTGTAACAAGATCACTTAGGAAATTTTTAATTAGTTCATGGAAACGATATCATAAATTCATCGACATCTTAAAAATTATAATGATGTTTTGATGGTGTTATTAATGAAGCGTTACTATCTGACTTGTATGCTTTACCATTTTTTCTAAACATATAAATATTTTTTGACAAGACAAGGCTTTCTCGAAATATAGATTTATATAAGAGTTTGTGATATCTTCATTAATTTATATAATTTACAGTACCATTAACTGCCGAAATACAAAACGTCTACCAAAATTTATAGTATACAGGAGACATTATTATCTCATATTAGTATAATATAAAAAGCTATATTTCGACTGCATTTATATAGACATTTTACTGAAATTTTATTATCGACTGAAGAGATATTTTCTTTATTGGCAAATGACACGCAAAGGATAAATACCTATACTAGGTGATTAAACTTATTTTATATTCTTTTAATGTTTTTAACGTAGGTATATGTGAAAAAAGCGATGGTAATGGCGGATTCGACATCTGGCATTCTCATCGATACAACACGATTTAAGAATGAATGAGGATTCCAGAAGGATCTCTTAGAGATTGGCTTGCACTCCCATCTATCCACATCATCTGTTGACATGTACTAATAATAATAATCAGAACATTCCTTACGCAGCCGGATATGGATGCTAACACAACTTGTTAAAATTGAATTACTTGATTTTTCTAAATACATATTATTATTCAGTATGTAATGTGGAAGGTACCTACTACTTAGAACATCGAGCAAGGCCTTGGTCGAAAGCTAGATATAAGTATAATAGGATTTAATATTAAACGATCGTTTTGTTTCATCAATGATCTCTCTTTTTGGTACGACATAGTAAAAGCTCGGTAACTACCTCCCCAGTTACCTCCCAATATAAAACATACAAAATGTCATTTGATCGTATAATAAGTCCTATAATTTTTTTGAAACATCTCCATTGCTAGCATTTTTCTGCCTTGAGCTACTCTGTTGCTCGCTTATAACATTATCAACTGCTATTACTCTTTAAAGGTATTCGAGGTATATTAAATGCAGAAAGGAAAACATTCGTACACAGCCGTGGCTCTAACGCACAGCCATAAGGTTCAAATTCGCGCCAATTATGGGGCACAGGTCCAATGATTATTCATACACCTTTCATTAAACATGAATGAAGTTTGGAGACCCCCCAAATATTTCTGCGTACATCGATTTTTAAATCGACTGGACTACTCATAAATTTAACTAGCAATCCACGGTTTGGGACGGTATTTGGTCTATTTTAATTATTCCATTTTTTTGAGAAAACCTGTTTTAAGTTTAAAGTAAATATAGATTGACAGCGAAGCACTACAAGTGTCAAATGTAATATGGTTATTTGTGTCTTTTACCACAGATTCGATGTTTAGTTTTATTTATAACTAGCTGATCCAGCAAACGTTTTGCCATAAATGTGATTTCTAGCAATTTTTTATTTCAATAAATAATTATCAGCTTTAAGTGTGCGGGGATATGTTTATAATCGAAAGCGTTTTAAACAATAAAAGTATTCTTTATTTAGGTTAATAAATTAATATTTATGACACGTTTGTCAGTTTCCCATAGCAGTGCCATCTATGGATTACCAATCCAGTCGAAAAGTGTCCACATCTGTTAGAATCTTTTGGGAGATAACAGATAATTGTGACTGTCAAATCAAATCAAATAAAATTGCGACTATAATTAAAGATCTAAGCTATCCTATCTCTTAAGTTGGACCAGACTGCTTACGGTGTGCCAATTTAATATAAAATCGTTTAAGTAGTTTAGAAATCCATCGCGGACAAACATCATTTATTTAATAAGGGTATGTTGTATAAGAGGCAACAGAAATACACTATGTGTGGTATATGAAAATTTCTACTGTCGTGACAAAACGACATCAACATTATGGAAAAATATGCCAATAAATTTGTTTTATCGTCTGTCCTTGTTTTTTCGTACGTAATATCGTTTAATTAATATGCAATAGAGCAGTGGTAGTGGCATTGCTCAGCACTGAGGTCGTTCAAACTCTGTGTCAATAGATTTTTCAGTTAACCATAAATGATTGTTAGGAAATGGAGCGTATCCGCCGACCAGCTTACACCCCATTGGATTCAACCTTAAAGTCGTATAAAGGCTATTGTTTTTTTATATTGTAACTTATCTTGCACCATTAAAAGTATAATATACGTCGAATTTTCTTTAATTATAGTTAAAATTAAGTACCTAATACATGTCAAATCATATATAATTCGACATTTAGGCATCGCTTGGTGTGTATTTTCGACAGCAAATACTAATTGACAAACATTTCCTTTAATTATTGTCCTTCACATGATAAAATTGAACCAGGTTTCTCGCCAAATGTGATTCAGACATTTGCAGTGCCTAGATAAAAAACCCTTGTTAATCGCTCATATAGGTTTTTTCCTCGAAATAACGTAATGTAGTGCAGCGCAAGAATATTATATTACCTATAATCTAATAGTATCCTATTTCATTATGATACTTTCAGATTAGGATAACGAGATTTCTTATTAATCGTTACAGACTGAAGTTACTACGTAGCATGGGTTTTTAATTTTTTTACCTATATGTACATTACTTAACATTTTTATTACCGAGAATATTGTTATCATAATATTTTTATATCGAAAATACCTTTTGAACTGATATACAAAATCTAAATAAAATATGAAACGTAGGAGAAAATAAAAGCAAGTTTAGTCTCAAGTGTACCGTTGTCAACAGGTTGGCTCAGTTGTTCAAAGCAAGAGTGATTTTGTCTCAAGATATCTCTCACCGCTCGCCCTGACTCTTGAAAATGCTAACAAATTTTACGACTTACTAACATTGTGTGTTATGCAACGTAGTAAGGGATTGGTATTCATAAATGTTCTTTTAAGTGACTAAACATTTTGAAACTTGCACTATTTCGTTGAGAATTCAAAATCTTTTATAACCTAATATTCTCTGTTAATAACGCGAGTTCCACTCTTTTACTATCGACTCTCAATCCTTGATTGATATGAATATTTAATTCTTATAGAATCTATACTTTTTGAAAATCTGCCGAACTTAATTAATGACTTATAGCCTTGTTTTTCAACCTGTGGGTCGCGACCACCTGGGGGGTCGCGAAGCTTCTGTAGGGGGGTCGCCAGAGGTCGAAAAAAATGGGTACTTTAGTAAAAAAACAAAATTAAAGACAATTAATATTGTTAATGGTAATACTGTAACATACACCTACATACATGATAAAAAACCGAAGGTCAAGGGGGGTCGCGAAATATTTTTTTAGGGTCGCATCATGAAAAAGGTTGAAAAACACTGACTTATAGAATAAGAATTATGTATAAAACAATGATAAACAAAAAATTCTAGTATCTAATAGAAAAGTCGAAAACTACTGAAGCGAATTGCATTCCACGGCCAACACCTTACGGCATAGAACTGAAACATAATATTTAAACAGTATTCACTTTCTACTTGGTATCAAATTTTGAGACTTTTATGTTATAAAGTACCCTTTCCATTTAAAATATGTCTGATACAGCAACGAGCTGTTTCGTCTGATCAATATCGTATATGAACTGTGATATTTCATTATTCATATCTGTAAGCACAATTAATAACAGACTCTGTTCTCCTAAAAACCATTTCGTCATACTTTATATTGTGATTTATCTAAATAATAATGTAGCGACATCTTGTACTCTTAGATACTGTTTAATGTTGGGAATATTGTCTATGATGTGTCTATGCTCTCTGATTTCTTACCTATAATAAAGTAGTCTGTTCATATAAGTCATAAGCGTCGTTTCATTTTACTTTAACTTCTCATTTTTTTAAATAAAGCGTTTTTTATTTACGTTAAGTTGGATACAAAAGCACTATTGAAGTGAATCAGGATAAGATCAACTACGTGTCAATTGTCAAACGGCAAAATATAACAATGCAATGTGCGGGTAATTACTGTGAAAGGACAATTATAACAATAGATTGTCCGCAATCGATTTGAGAAGAATCCCCTCGACATTAACTTGCAGGGACTATTACAAGGCGAAAGACTCTTTTTTAATACGTTTCGTAATTTTATGTTTCAAAGCACTATCTTTGTATAGTTATCATTATGACTGGTGTTATCTAGTTCAGAGGTTCAGATGTCGCAGTCAAGAAGCAGTATGTTATTGTTCGATTTAAAAGCCACTAATTGCAGATGAAAGTTTCTTTTTTCATGACATTCCTAACGGTAATTGAACCTCCTGCTTGCATTTAGATTATACTCGTCCTGCAATTGTCGGCTTCCTTTTATGAAACGTTTTTATAGTTCCAAATTGCAATAATATAAAACAACTTATATGTAATTTTATAGGTAACAATAACTGTCCAAGTCCCAAGGATCCTATAAAAATGAAGTTGTTTGTTTTGGCCATCTTTCGCAGTATACCATTTTATCCATTTATAACATTATATGAATAAAATACGTACGTCTTTAAGCGTACCTACGTATTTAGATATAACTAGGTTATTTCTATGCATGAGTAATGATACAACTGGACCTGTTAATTGTTATTGTTGATCCTTTATATCAATTAAAGAAATTGCTCACATATCCATGTGGCTTAGGATTGGATAGTTTTGTTGGAAGGATGACCCACGAACTAAGTGTTTTCTGTATATTTGTATAGTAGTTGTATCGATTTGTCTAACAATTGTTACTATTGATGATTACTTTTTTTATTCAAAACACAGGGTTTAATAAAATAAATCAACGGAGAACGGGGTTTCACGAGGAATCCATCATGCAGGTCCCAATATCAAGGACGTGGACAGCCACAGAAGGTTCGTCATTTATTGTCTACAGTAATCCTGAAGAAAGGATTGATGAACCAAGGATTAGATAGATATTTATTGTCGTATAATTGAGTAAATGATTGTAAATGTAGAATACAAGTAACAGTAAGTCCAATGCGTTCCATATCCTTAGAAGAATTGACACTATTAGGGAGGACATAAATTAGACAGTTTTTCAATATCAAAAACGCATATTGAAAGGAATCGAGATTTTCTCTCTCTCTCTCTCCATATATATATACTCATAAGTAGGATTAAACAAAACTATTTCCTGTGATACATCTAGGCTAGACTAGTTAAAAGTAAGTATAAATAACTAGCTGATTTTGTCGATTTCACCCACGTTAATTAAGACACTCGTGTACATGTTAAACGCACGCATTGTACTCTACCGCAATTTTGCTATGGATTCATTTAAAAACTATGTTTCGTTAGATAATTTTCTTATTATTACGTATTTATTATTATTATGTACGTTTAACGAACGTTGATAATATTTTGGGTAGTCGCAGCCAAATTTCAATTTATTTATCGTAAGTCATTTAATTCAACCATGATGGTAAATCTGCAGTCCACGTAAACTAAATATTTCAATATATAAAAAAATAAGAATAATAAATATAAATTTGCTAAAACATTTATGCGTGTGAGGGGTGGGGTATCTATGTTGAATGTTGATCTATCCGTGCGACGTTGCCGGACCGATTTTGTTTGGGTTCTTAGCTCTAACGCTAGATCATCACCGCTAATTTTTAAAACTAGGTCATCGACTGACCCCTGAATCGATATTTGGTTAACGAATCTTTATTTGATTAACTTCTTTGAATGTTTTTTAATAGAATTTTTTAATCCAAATAACCGAAGTCAAATGTCAGGCTTGCTTTAGTTTGAAACAACGATAGCGGTTGTTTATAATTTATAATCAGTTGTGACATAATTATTTACCTGTATGAACTCATTTAAATGGATCTGAGTCATAATTCCTATTGGATTGAACTTAAGGTAACGTGCCCTATCTATAAATCCTGTTTTGTAAAATTAAAAATTTTGAAATAAGACTGCCGAAGCCCTAACCTAACGCTTCTTTATTTGCAGATTCCAGACCATTGAATGCCATTGAGTGAAATGATTTAGCAAATATATAATAATATATGTACAGATTGAATTTGGTTGGCATAGATTCACAAATTGAGTAAAAATGCCATTAAAACTAGATGAAGACGGTAAACTGGTCGACAAATGGTGTCAAGAATTTTCTAAAATAATGGTACCAAGTGGAGGTCATATTATGGCTATATTATTGTGACATAAAAAGTAACATTATTGAATTAATATTTAATTATATAGTGAATTTTTACTTAAGTTAAAATACATTTTAAGATGCAGTTAAGGTGCAATGGATATATCTGTTCTACAGAAGTATCATAAAAAGGAATGTTATGACATTTAAATTATTTGAAATCATCAGATCTCACTGTTACTATGAGATGAGTGTGCTATAATGATATATTTGTGACCACTACACTGTTTATTCTTTAAAACTGATTATGTAGTCATTATTTATATTTTATTAAGAAAAGAAATCCTTTTAGCAAAGACTATAAAAATAATAAATGTTTTATAATCCATACATGTATGTGTTATAGTAACAATTGTCTCTCAAAGTTATTGGGTCAGTGCCGAAGAATCTATTATCTATTTGTACAAATATTTAGTTTTCTTTTTAATATGGATCTTTCCTTTATCAGGTTTATAAAACATAGCTTGATGCTTTGTTTCTTTTATTAAATCGTGTTATTAGTGGTCTCATGTAAGTGATAAATGTTAAACAAAAATAAATTTCTATTAATCTAAGCAACTAATGCATAAGAACAAAGATACATTTAGGTGTAGTATGTTGTGCATTGTATACAAAAATACAATGCACACTATTTATATCAAAATCTTAAATTAGTAATAAGTAATATGTAATAAAATACTTTTGATCACACTTTTGATTATTTATTATACATTACAGATTTTGATACAAATGTTGTGCAAAATATTTTTTTATAGGTAAAAGTTTGTCTGTCTTAACTAAACCGTACGGCGTACAGTGTCAATATAACGAAAATTTTGTAAACTGTATTTAGATAACATAGTATAACGGTAACATAAAGTTGGATTTTGCTGAATAACTACTTAAATGTTGATCTCCCCAAAAAAATTGCGTTGCCATACATAGTAACGACTCATGACATGATTAATATTTAATGTTGTGAAAAATTAACAAAAATCAAAATCGTCAGCTATCTCCCAATAAATATTACAGCGCCATCTACTGAAAAATAATTTAACGAGAACGCGAACATGCAATCTATGGAGTATATTGACCATAATTTCAAAAACACTCGTCAGGTGACTCTGCATCACAAATGTTATGAATATCGTATCCATTGGTATTACAAAAAACTTTATCTTCAATATTATAGTATTATAATATAAAATAAAAGTCATATGAAAGTCCCAACAAAAAAAGATTCATGTACGGGTTTTTATCGGTATTAAGGTATTAGGTTATATTATATAGTATGTTTGTTAAATATATCTTGATACCAATATAATTTAAATAGTATATATGGGTACAAATTTATGTTAAAGAATTATATTTTTACTATTATATTAATGATATGTAATATTGTTATTTAAATAACCATTGGTGATCACCAGAGTTAAAACTTTTATATTCTTAATAATCTAAGACATTGTATTGCCTCCTTAACTGTTTGTAAAACATCATATGTTCACTTTATTGTATCATCTTATTGTTAGCGCCATCTGTTGACGAGCCAGATTTATAATAATTTCAATAGCCGTCAGGCTATTGAAATTATTATAAATCTGTACAATTTGTTTTAAAGAAATTATTTGGTGTTGTATAATGTAAAATTCACTATATTTAATTGTTCAGTTTAATTAATTGTAAAATTTCATGTAAAGGAAGGTGCATTTCTTAAACGTTACTTTGGATAGCTGTTGGTGTATTGTATTGTATATGCATTCTGTACGAGAAATTGTCTGTAATTAAAACCAAATTATTGTGTGTTTTAATGGAACCTGGATCCAATATCCCCGGCGTGACGCCGACGTATATGTTGCGTACTTAATTGTTTATTAAAACGGTCTCGTTGGTTATCTCTTACTGATTCCCCAAGAAAAAAATATTGAACTATTTCTTGTTATTGTGGAATCAATTCTGAATGACGATGAGTGATATACTAGTTTGGTTTTGACAGCCTCATTTTTTTACCTCATATTGTAAACCGGGGTCTTGAAGTGATGTTATAATAAAAGTCACTTTATTCGTCCACATTTATTAGAGACATCAGTATAAAATATATGAGATATAAAACAGTACAGTCGTAACTTAAACTAAACTATATAAATATACAAATATAAAGTACTTTTCATATATTAAAATTAAATTTCTCCCTGCTGATGACTTGAGAGATCTTGCGTATAAATAAAGATTTCAATTTGGATAAAATTTGAAAATTATGAAATAAACATTTCGAAACATGTCGTGAAAGTTCACTGTGATAAAATTTGTATTGAGCTTTTTTGAAATACTTTGTAACACTACCTATATCAATGCTTTTATCAAGATCTCAATTACAATCAATGTTTTATTTTAAATGTATGAAGTTGTACGCAAAACTTTATCACAGTGAATGAGAATTAGCTTAGCATATAATATAGTGATAGTAATATAACTTTAAATTATGTTAATAAAATTGTAACCACTTACGTTTTACAATCAATCTAATTAATTCTTGATTAATAATATTTGCAACACAATTTGTAAATTGGATCTTTTACAAAATGTCATACTAAAGAGTAAGATAATTTAAAAAGGGAGACAAAGCTTTTTTATTTGTTAACATAATACGTGTACAACATTTAAGATTACATTTTTACTTAGAAATAACATCGATTATAATACATTCTCTGATTAAAAGAAAGTTATAATGGTTTGTTTATAATTATATAAATAAAAGTGTACGAAACTCTTAGCTGTACTCAGGGTAAGTTCTTTTCATTTTATATGTTGAAAACATACACTGGCTGTAACTTTAGGTTTATTAGTAGTATGAAATTGTCAGTTTGACTGCGGTGGACAATAAACTAAGATATCCTCCGTCATTGTAGCTTTCTTTTAATTCAGTGAAATTACTATAATTTAATTTTCTTAACTAAGTTATTTTTGGCTATTCTATACACAGGGAATGTATGATGACATCAGATAGGACTGACCTAATTAACAAATCAAAATGTCTGTCGTGGGCTATTTCCACATATTTTGAGGAAATAACAATTATGTAAATTAGCAGTTTTAGACGTATATCAATTTTATTTCTGTTTACACTTATTACTATTAATAAGGTAATTCTTATCACACCATGTGATGATGAAAAGAATGACCAAACAACTGCATCCTTAGATGAAAAAAGATTTAGTCAATAAAATGTCTGATTCAACTGTTATCTTAATAAAAAAAATCATTAAAACACATGCAGACCAACGAAAAAAACTATTATAAAATATGTGAAAAAAAAAGCAAAAATACCTAATACATAATAATACTTTGGCATACATTACAAACTAGGTACTAAGTACGACCAAAAGGACTGTCAAATGTGCGACGTGTGTGTGTAATGACACTCAATTAAATTTTAAATGTAACAATAACTATTTGGCCACAAAATTACAACAAGCTTTATTCGAACGCTTAAATTACTTATAACAATGAAATTCGGCTAAATTCCTTAAAGGAAAAACTAATTTGGCACGGCAATAAAATCTTAAAAGCTCAAGTATATAAGCGATCGCACTATAATAACATCTATGGAATTAAAATTGTTTAACGTCTATGCTCTACAAATCAGTCTGGCTGAAAAGCGAAAAATTTTTGTTCTTAGAATATACATTTTAAAAGCGGTTAACTTCAGTGTTAGAATAGAAAATTTATATAGATTTGAATAACAAACGTCACTCAAAACGTGAACGTATATTTTTAGAATGTACACGAATACGAAACTATGGACAGTTTTTTTCAATGCCTGATTGAGCGATAAAATAACTGTAGCCCAAGTAATAAGTTAAAAATATGACGCAAGTACAAAACGCATTAATTATGGATACAAAATCATTAAAGGCCGTTATTCGCAACACTATTTCTCAAAAGACTGAAGTGTTTTACATCATAGATTAACAATTTATCGAAGTCGTGTGGTAGTAGAATGTATATTCTAAGATTTTGCAACTTTAATACGTAAAAGCGTTGGTTAAAGCGTAATAGTTTAAATAGTATCTGAACAATCGTTCACACCTTAGCCTGAATATTAAAACTATACACCGATGACAACAACAAGTTATTAATGTCTTCATTTTTACCTACGTTACGTTATTATTTGGACTGTGAAGACTTAGACTTATGAAAGTGTAAAAAACTCAAAACGAAAGCGACACTGATGTTTACAAACTCACACATTCCTATATATATTCTTTAAATATTTCGTTGTTACCTTACCGCATCTGAGATCATGGTGTCAAGTTATGTCAAGTAATTTATGTCAAATCTCAAATTTTTTCGAAATGCCCGTTCCGGTTTTGTTTGTTACGAAAATATTAACATGAGTGTTTGACCACCCCTCATTCATATAGTATGCGTATTAAATAAAATGCGATTGATAACGTTTGATTTGAGCGCTAATTAAAAATTTACTACACAACGATCGCCACAGTCCAAGTAACAGAAGCCTTGATGATTTACAGCGTTCTTTTAATAGTAATGAAACATTTATAGTTATCTAGAGTATAGTACATTGATAAAGTATGGATCAATTTTTGGACCCATATAATATAAAGATAATTTGATATATTTTATAAATACTTATATTATGGTGTGTATTAAATAAAAGTGGATCGTGCTACAAGTGAAAAAAATGTTTTCCAAGATTTTTAAATGAGTATCAGAAAGTTATTTTAGAACACTCTTTTCAGTCTCTTATGATTAAAATGCTAGGACTTCCAATAACAAATTTAGGGGTTATTATGGTTAATTATTTGTGTCATTTGGTATAACTAGGTACAACAATAATTTGTCCTAAAAATAATGAATATATTTTAAAAACCTCTATTTCTCTTAAAATTCAAAACATGGCTGCAAACATGTGATGTAAATATATTATTTATAGAGAAAATATAAATACTTTTTTGTTGGATTTGGACTGTGAGAAAAGTATATATATTTTAAAATAAAATTTCAAGTTTAATATATTTTTCTTTTAACGTAATTAAGCTCTGGACTCTTAAACGTGCTCGTCCGTTTGACATTTCAGTCATTTTTTGACAGATGAATTCTTACGGTGACGTTTTACATCTGTACGAGGGCTGCACTGAAAGTTTTAAGAATGGAATATTTCCACTGTTCCTGTCATGTTAAAATCTTTTTAATTGAAAACTCCTTGGTTTTAAAAATCTAATACCATTTATTTATTTAAAAAAAGATTCGCGGTCTTTTCACGAGGTCTTGTCAAACTTGTTTAGTCGTTGAGAAAATGGAATTGACTCGAGAAAATTCAAGAGCGATGTTTTAATAAGAGTTTAGAAGTTGTTTAACACAAAAATAGTGTGTTGATTGGATGCTTTCTGCATTTGGAGATGAAGCCCCATCCAAAAGCACAATTTATCGCTGGTTTGCTGAATTTCAACGTGGACGTGTCAAGCTCGGTGATGATCCCCGTCAAGGTCGTCCAAAAACTGCAGTCACCCAAGAAAACGTTGATGCTGTGCGTAAGTTGATTGAGGAAGATCGACATGTGACATACCGCGAAATTCAGGCAACTTTATACATTGGCATGAGTCAAATACAAATAATCTTGCATGAACAATTGGGTGTTAAAAAGTTGTTTTCCCGATGGATACCGCATTCGCTCCATGAAGAACAAAAAGCGGCTCGCGTTACTTGGTACGTCAGAACTCTCGAAAGATTCCACGCAGGATCCTCAAATGCTGTATACAACATCGTATCAGGTGACGAATCCTGGATTTATGCGTACGAACCCGAAACAAAAAACCAGTCACGAGTTTGGGTGTTCGAAAATAAATTAAAGCCAACAAAAATTGTTCGCTCACGGAGCGTTGCAAAAAAAATGGTGGCAACGTTTGTCTCCAAAACCGGCCATGTTGCAACTATTGCTCTTGAGGGACAAAGAACGGTTAATGCAGAATGGTATGCTAGCATTTGTTTGCCACAGGTCGTTTCTGAACTCCGATAAGAGAACTGCAACCGCCGCATCATCCTTCATCACGACAATGCGAGTTCTCACACCGCGCACAGAACAAAAGAGTTTTTGGAGCAAGAAAGTATAGAATTATTAGACCATCCGCCGTACAGCCCCGACCTAAGCCCTAATGATTTCTATACTTTCCCTAAAATAAAGAATAAATTGCGTGGTCAGAGATTTTCATCACATGAAGAAGCTGTGGACGCCTACAAAACGGCCATTTTGGAGACCCCAACTTCCGAATGGAATGCTTGCTTCAATGATTGGTTCCATCGTATGGAAAAATATGTCAAATTTCGCGGAGAATACTTCGAAAACCAATAAATACATTTTTAAATAGTAATGTTGTGTCATATCCTTGATTCTCAAAATTTTCAGTGCCGCCCTCGTAACCTTCACTTACCATTAACCTAATACGTCTCATATTTTCAATGTACTGGAACTGTCAGACGTTAATTATAGTAATATATAATATATTCTGATATGTAAGAAATTATAACTGACAAGTTTTGTAAAATAACGCTCGTAAAAACATCTCTAAAGAATCCACATACACCAAAACTTCCTTAAAACTTATAAATTAATCTAAAAAGAATAAAGGACTAGAAATAGAGTTTCAAAAGGCATATCAAAATACAAACTAAAATTACCGTAGGGTAAGATTAATATCACTTATAACTAGAAGTTAAAACTACTACACATACATATTCGTCGGTGTTAATTTGCTTATAATTTACCAACGTCGATACAAATCTATTTACCATACACTTTAAGTTTATCATCATAGTTAAAATAAATGTTAATATCCCATTTACTCATAAATTCCAGTGTGACCTTAGACCTTATTCATATAAACTAAATCAGTCCTATTACGCTTTGGTTTAAAGTATCTCTGACAAAATGTGTAATGAAAAATTGAACGGAGAGAACAGTCTAGTTAGTGATTTAGTTTTTATAAACATTGGGATAGGATTTTTTTTAACTTTCAAGGATATTTTAAAGATAGAATTCGGTTATCCACGTTGGCAAGTTATATTGAATCGGTCTAACGATGGTCAATTTAAGTGTCGCTGCCGGTTGAGGGTTGCTTGATAAGATCCACTTGTCCAACACTGGCTTGGCTCTTCAGTTTGGGTCGGCTTTGCGGTGTTTCAACCACGCATACTCCATGCTTTTCATGGTAAGTTCTGTAACCTCCAATTTCTATTTGTCGTGGCGGGTGGTAATCGACTCCGTACCTCTGGTTGTAACAGTGTATGCAGACGCACCTGGAAGTGATGAATATAATGAAAGGATTGGGAAATATGGATAAATAATTTATACCCTGAACAAATCAGTATATATTAATATCGTCAAGCTTAATGGCTATTCAGTAAGAAATGATACACATTTGTTCATTTTATGAATACTTTTAAATCTATTAGGAATTCAAACACGTATATAAATATACTGTATTTGAGTAGTTTTAAATAGATTTTCTAATTAAGTCGTACAAAAAGGTTACGCTTTAAACAATTCTAATTTACGTACCGTGTCTTTCATTCGTATATTATTTTCGTATTATATTTCATACTGTGATTGTATGATGGCTTCGTTATTATCAAAAGCTATACATGTATAGATACCATCGACGATATAAATTTTTTAGGAAATGTTTAATTGCTATATTTTTAAATGCAGAGTCCAAGTGAACGTTGATTGTATAGATTCTAAAAATAACAGAATTGCGATTTGTTTTGTGAATACTTTATAAATGCCATGAATTAAATAAGAATGAGAAACGTTGTGGTTTATGTTTATGTGATTGGTGCTCATCGCTCATATATCTAGCCAAAAAAGAGTATGTTCTGAGTTCGAGTTCTGAGTAATCACCGTCTTGATCTGCTTTGTTCGTAAGTTAAGTTTTATGACTCACCTTAGTATGGCCCCCAACACTCCGCCACCAAAAAGAAGACCACCTGCTCCCATTAAGAAATACCGGTGTTGAGCTGCTTCCGCACCTGGTGACAGCTGAACTAATCCCACCACCAGCACCACGATGCCCAGAAGTAGGGATCCCACTACTGCATGAAGGAAGGCGGTCTGAAACATGTATGTAATTTTGATTTTAGAGTTTAGACGGTCCAGAAGAAATATCGTCTTATATACCTATATTTAAATTGTTTCAAATTCATAGATATACTAGAAAAAGAATTCACACTCATCAATCAACTTTTCTCAATCACATTTTTTTGAGATTTTACAGTCAAAACATTATTAGAACAACCTGTCTATAATATAATACATACGTTTTTTCAGATGGCTTGGAAGTGTTGATAGATCACTCACCTTGCGGCAGAAGTACAGCTTGTGGCTGAAGCTGTCCGACGAAGGGCTGGCTGGCTCTGGTCGGCCGCCCAGCTGCAGAGGAAGCTGCGAAGGTCGACGGCCCCCGCCACGCTTCTCCGCCCGGCGCCGCTCATGCCGAACGGCTACTGCTGGCATAGCCCCGATCATTTTTTTTGCTGTACCTAGAATCCATATCATACTGATATCTGGTATCAGTCTTTCCATGGAAACGGTAAGTCAAAAAAATATACATTAAATTTAAATATTATTTTCCGTAGCTCCTGCAACAGACACCAGTATGTAATAAATTTTCTATTCAAAAAGAAATCAAATTTTGCAATAGGTATATATTATTATATTCTAGTATTATAAGAGAAAAGTAACAAAATTACTCACACTTCGTGCGTTGACTACTCGGTTGTAAAAGAGACTGGAGCATATCTGCAATTAAATAAAAATCCGATCACGGCATTGTCATAATTCTTAATTTTACACTAGTACAAGTAGACTGTTCACAAGCAGTAATTGTCGAAGGAAACCAGGACGTATAGCTTCCATGAAATATGTCAGTGCGTAATCTATTTTGCAACATGATGCTCAGTTCAATTAGC
Organism: Pontia daplidice; assembly: GCA_963693355.1. Lineage (NCBI taxonomy): Eukaryota > Metazoa > Arthropoda > Insecta > Lepidoptera > Pieridae > Pontia > Pontia daplidice. Next base: position 204,180 of record CAVNZL010000072.1, on the reverse strand, counting down.
GCTGAACGCGGAGAAAATGTGGGAATGATGTGTATTTTATCAAAGTGAGTGCTTTCGACAGCTAGATCTAGGTATTAAAACTTTAATCATGATATGTATTATATAGTGAAAGTTAACTTTTATCGTTGAGTCGTAAGTTATTATTCTCCTTACTCTTTTAGCCGTTTTAAGCAACATATGTGTGTGGATACGAATTGCGGGTACTTTGATTTTTCGAAATACGGTTAAAATTATTTACTAGCCTGTTAATCTACCAGGGATGCAGAACTGTCCAACTGGTTTCGTAGTTGTTTAGTTTTTATGTAAACTGTATTTTAAAAGTTATAAATATTCCGCGTACAGTTTTAAAATGTAGGTTATATACATTAAAATCGGTCATTTCATATTTTGTTGTAATAGTGAAGGTCAGGTTATAAACCTAGTTTCCGAAGTATAAATGGTGATATCCATTAGTTGAATGACGAGCTTATAGGTAGAGTAAATTGTCTGTTTTATGATAATCGTATTAAGTATCAGGTGTATTTCATTGTATCATAAATTGTAATCTAGATTGTTGCATTTTCAATATCAATTTCCAATGAGTGTACAAATTCTTGGTTATTTTAGGAATGGTACCAAGTCTTAGCTAACAATTATATTATATTTATGTATAAGAAATATTTATAATTTAAAATTTCAATAAATTAAATATTATCATTGTTTAACTTTTATACCAGTTAGAATTTATTTTACTGCCCGCCATGTCGATAAGATATATTATATCTCGTAGATGTAGAAAAACAAATCTATAATGTATATTATATTAGGCTAGGTACTGTAATACAGGTAAGTACTAAAACTGTCTCACTGTTATTCAAAGCAAGGACTCTGAAATAATATTTTGCCACGTTTACTTATCTGGAATGAAACCAAGAGAAATAAGGATATTGACGCTTATGAATAAGGTACTTAAAAATAACTCTTAAATTTTCCGACGAACGCAATAGGTAGGGTGGAAAATTTACACTCGTGTCGCTTGTGACAAGTAGGTAAGTATGGCGAGGGAATATTACGTCATGTCAAGTTGCTTTTACAATCGCCTTGCTTGCAAAGTACCTTCTGGCTTTTCTGTGATGATAGTATGTTTATGGTTTTTATACACCTTTACATTTTTTGTGACTTTAACAACAATATTTTTGTAATTTATGTGTCGTCTATCATTACCTTTTGACCCTTCTACATATTTACCGACAAAAAAATTTCCATAGCGGCATCTTGAAATATTGCTTTTTCTTTTAACACATTCAATTATTCATATAACGATAAAAATACGCGTCGAATTCTATACATTTGACTTGTGTAAAATGAAATACGTTAGTACTTTAATAATTTATTAATAAGTGTAATAAATTGAGTGGAAATTAAATAATTTCTAAATGTGGAATGATGTGAATAACTTGTACTTTTGGGAGAAAACAACGTCACTTATAATTAATGCAATATCGAACATTGTGAAGAAACTACATTGATAAAGGAACATTAAGCTTAAAATATTTTGAAAATTACGTAACAAATTTTAGCGAGAAATTAACTTGGTACATTTTTGTTTATCGCACAATAAATGCCGTTAGTGTTTTAAACTCCGCTCCAACGTATTATGTAATATTGACTTTAATTTACGTTATTTCCCCCCAAAAACGATTAAAAATATTTATTTCAAAAAACTTATACGAATAACTATTAATATTATTAATTATACCATTAAAAAAATCTACAAGAAATTGGTCTGTTTCACGGTAAATTTGCTTTATTAAAACTTCCGATATAGTCTTAAATGATCTGATAGTTGGGTTACAATTTTAGTGCTTTTCATAATTTTAATAAAAAAATTTACCAGCATGTCAAGCACGAGTTATTACGACGATACTACTTTAGGAAACAATTGTGATTAGAAACGTGGTTATCAAAATTATTTGGTATTGTATTTGATTTCTCAAATTTGCATAACAGATGAGTCAGTACCGATACGTTCTTTAATATATCCTTAATACTTGTGGAAAGCTATTCATACCCTCAATCGATCTCACATTTTTAGTTAACATGAATGACTCATGCTTGACACATTTAGAGGATACATTTCAAAGGTACAATTCTACTTAAAAAGAGTTTCCAAGTTACGATAAATATACGTAATAAATTAGTATTAATTATGTTATATTTATTAATAATAAGGATTTTTAGCTCGATGTTAGGAATAAAAATACAATAGAACTGAATAAAAATAAACTTTCTTAGGAGTTCAAAGCTTCAAAGTAATTCATATTTAATATTACTTCAATATTTTAAGTGTGTTTTATTTTGTATTCTGTACTACATACATCCAAACAGAAAAAAAACATAGCTCTTGTTAGTGTGAAGAATAAAATATAATTTTTGGAACACTTTCACATTGATATTTAAAAATGCAAAAACTAATCCATTTAAGGTAACCAATATCTTTCGAAAAATGACAAATGGAAGCGAATTAACTCACGAAAACCTTAAATTGTCCTAGAAATAGTAAAATGCGTGTAATACGCATAAATATAGGCGCAAAAGCGTTCATACAAAAATCTTCACGACACCGAAGCTTCGTAAAAATTCACAACTAACACATTTGAGCGTTGCACAACTTAAAATAAAATCTACTTCGCAAAACAAAAACAACTCGAATAACTTACGAAAAAAAATAACTTTTTAAATAATCTTAACGCGAATTCATTAAATTATCTTCTTTTATCGACACATTAAAACAATGTATACGAGACAACCTGATGTCTAAATCCGCATTTCGTTTTTTTTATTTGAATAAATTGTTAAGAAAAAATAGTAGTTAGAATTATAAATTCAGATAATGAAAATATCATTATCTGAATTTATAATTCTAAAACAAACACAACCCTTCCTATAATGTGTTAGCTAAAAATTATCTTAATCATAAGAAAACATTTAATATAAAAACGGAGACAGATTTTACAATTAAACAAATTTTTTAATTGCAAAGAATAATAATATACAGTATATAGGAATAAAAAGCGAAGGCGTATCAAGAAAAATAAATAGAAAAGTGATATTAGGGGCATATTTACACTTCTTAGCAAGTATATAAAATAGTAACGATACCTATAAATACCTAATTATTAAAGTATAGGCACAAGAAATTTCATAATTAACATTATGTGCAACTAGTCACTTGATTTGTGCAAAATTTTGTAGCGACACAATTTTCAAAAGAGACCCAAAAAATGGTAATTTGAAGATAACAATTGTGTCTTTTCAAAGTATAGTTTTGTGCTTAATATCTATTTGAATTCAAAACGCGAAGTTACAATTTAAATACATCTATTTATATCATCGCAAGCGCGTGGCACATTAATAATGTAAAATTTGAAATATTTTAGAATTGAGATTTTATCATCGATTGTTGATAAACTTTTCATATCGTCACATATGAGTTTAATAGCAAGCGATAAAGACTAATAATTTTCACTAGTATTAGACAAATTGTACATTGTTGAAATGTCGTATACGAGTTTCTTATAGCAATATCACATAAAATATTTAAAGTTATTTGATTTTAGCAAGGATCATGCTTTACCTAAAAAAATACCACAAATTAATCAGTAACGAAAACAAAACTATCGTGAAAATAACTACATTAAAATATTATAATCGCCAATAGACTTTTTTTTTAAATTGCTTTAAGAAACTTGTTCGAAATTTCCATCCCAATTTTCTAAACGATATTGTAATTCGTGTGTATATCACCAGTATAAAGTTTCGTGATTAAAACTACGATTATATACAAGCTAGCTGGTACTAAGTAGGGCTAAAATGTATTTGATTAATATTAAATACTCTTAACTTTCAAAGAAAGCCCAAATCATTTTTACAGTCTGATATAAAATCACAGGTGTACTCTAGATGAGTAGCTTTAAAGTATGATCATAAGCTTACATTTTCAATAAGTAATTTTTAATATTCATCAAATATTTATCTTACACAAGAATCAGTAAAATAGTGCCGATACACACAAACGTGATTTACACTACATTTGCATAAAATTCCATAATTTATCTCGGAGCAATAATGTCAAGAGAAATAAAGTTATAAAATTAGCCCATAAGATCCAGATTTACTTAGAGTATCTTATCAGTATAAGGCATTTATAATAAGTTTAGCGACAGATAAAAATCCTAAATAAGTCACAGCATTTACACAGCATTGGAAAGTTTAGGAGCTCAACTTTTCTATATTCATCGAATTCATTAAAACTTATAATGAAACATTATAAGTATCTCTATCGTTTGAAAACTTTCATACAGATCCTAACATAATTTAAAGGACAAGGCAATCAAAGGACTATTGTTGTATGCCAATTCAATTATACACATTTAACTACGATAATATTAGTAAAGTTAGCTCCCAAATATTTAACAATGGTATTATTGCCTTAGACATAGGCAGAGTATGGCGTTCTCATTAACAAACATACATATGTTACTCAAAGGAGTTCAGGAATGGTAGATAGAAATCAAATTAAATTAAAATCTTTTTTCCTAAAATTACTTTAATTTTTCTCCTAAATCAAAGCTAAATGTGCTTAAAAATAAATCACAATATACGAAACGTAGCCTAAATATCAAATAAAACTTTGTAAATCAGCCTTTTAACGGTTTTGTTCATTAAACACACTGGAATGAAAGGTCTAAAGGTGAATTAATCAAAATATTTTGGGCTAGCCACCATTGTCCTTGTTTTATCATATGCTTATCATGGTGTTAAATTTATCAAAACGTGGCTAGTGTTGAGTATAAAAAAAATCCTGTCTTTATTTCTATATGTCTATAAAAATTTACATGTCTCTTGCTTTTTCCATTACCGGATTTTGAAAGTTTTTCAAATAAGAAAGCTTTTGAAATTATATAGTAACGTTTTACAATTGTCAAATAACAGGCGTGTACGTAGACATACGTTGTAATTACTCGGCGTAGTTATTGCTACGATAAAAGCTACGCGGAATTTTGTACCTATATTTCGTTCTAATGTTGGGTAGAATTTATGCTTAACTTAATTGATTGAATAAAAAAAACATACACCATGAAGGATTTTTTGGCACAAGTATTGCGTAAAAGAACCTTGCAAGTGGAATCAGTCTTAACACAAATCAAAATATGCACCAATTTCGAATGTTTACGAGTTATGAGATCAGCAAATCATTTAATATAAAACAAAATTGTTTAATGGAAAATAACGTGTTTAAATTTTGGTCCATACATAGACTAGAAATATCAATCACACTAGCATTCAGAAGCTGTCAAGCTTTTTGGCAGCAACAATGCATTGTTTAACATAAGCAACGGATCTAGTATAGTTCATCACACTCAGTTAGTGATAGCTTTCATCGAATGTCATATTGATCCCCGATTGACGGTTCACTGACACCGTATATTCTATTTTGATGTAGAATGCGTGAGAGGTGAAGTATTTGTAGTAAGGATTAAAAATAAAGGAAACGTTTAACGGGATATCACATGGTTTCCAATAAAATCAAAGACGATTCCATAAAAAAGTAGAATATATGGGATCAACGAACGGTCAAGTTTTGTTATTCATATCTTCGACATGACCATGTAGCGGCCGTCTGACAGAAGTTCTCTCGTATCAGATGGTGACCCCGGACTTAGACTGGGTGCCATAGAAGGCGTTGAATACGTATCCTTGTTAAATTTCCCAAATCTTCTCTCACTCTCAGAGGCCATAGATGTTTCTTCCTCTACAATTTGCTCCAACGGCGATTCTCTCATTGCGTCTCCATTAAGAGCAAGGGCATTAACAAATCCGTGCACTCTATCAGGAGGAGGTTCAGTGTAGGTTTCTGTTATAGGTTCTGGTAATACTTCAGTAGCACGGGCGCGTCTAGCGTTTTTTGTGCGCATGCCACCCGTCTCTGCGTCCCTTTCTAGTCTATGCCCTGACCTGGATCGAGTCAACTGTTTTTGAACGTAGTCTTCTAATGCATCTTCTTCGCTCTTTGTAAGATATTTGTGAAGGATAATTAAAAATACTCCGATAAATAGAGCAAACAGGCCAGAGCAGACGAGCTCATTAAACCAGCTTACAGATCCAATGCTGCTCCAGGCTGTAACATCATCTGGAAGCCAGCCAGAGGCAACGAGGAAAACTCCCAATACTAGGAACACCACTCCAAGATGGAGCATACCAACAGAAGAGACGACTTCATTGTCTGCGGTCCCAGATTTCTTATGACGTCGTCTCTCAAGACTTCCTGTAGAGCAATGGGGAGAAGTGACGCCGGACTCGGTAGACTGGATGGAGTAGCGCCTTTCCTTGGCGCGTTGTTGCTCAGCTCGACGCTTCCGCTCGCGGCGAATGGCGAGCGCAGAGTGCAGGCCGACCGCATGCATCCTGCAAGCACGGGCACGGGTGAGCGCTCTGTGAAGGCAGCGCAGGAACAGCGCAGCGGCGGCCGCAGGCGCGGGCCGCACGCCTAGTGGAGTCCGCCGACCCGTGCCCGTGCCATGCCGCATTTAAGGGCCTCATTCTCTTGAACGTATCCAAAATGTTGAAAAAATTTAAGATCATATTATGCTAATTATTTAAAACAAGATGTAAAATATGACCAAGAGAATAGGGCCCCTAATGGTGAAAAATCAATAAACAAATGAAGACAATTTAATATGCATTAAATATCTGATATACAACATATTTAGCGAAGAATTATGCGTTTTAAATCAAAGTAAAGTAAATATGGATGATATTATAATGCCAGAAATAGCATAACTGCTTCGATGCACTATTATAATGAATTCTCTAACATTTCATTCATAAACGAAATTGTTTACCTAAACATACGTAAGCGAATAATTTATACAAATTATTTACATGTCACATTTTTGTATTCTAAAACACGAAACACATTTCTTTGTTTTTGTGGCTTAACATTACTTAAGTTATTAAGTAATGAGTTAATTATAATTCATTTGACTATACACTCAGTCTTTCCCTCTGCAACTATCGGTGGAAGTGATACACTCCAGTACACTATTATTCTAGGTTAAATATAGTTAAAAGCCTTTTAAACATGGCGACGCGGTGTTTGAACTGTCTAATCGATAGTACGACGAACGGTTTTGTTATAACTTCGAAGTATACGTTTCTTTAAATTTGCGAATACTGTAACACCATTTCTACGGTTGTATTTGAAATCAATCCAGGAGCTTAATAATACAATGAAAATGTTATTAATTTGTATATGTACCTTGTATACAAATTTAGATTTTTACAATTTATGAAATGGACTTTTTTTCTGCGATGAAAGAGGGAAAATAGAAAATAAAGGAATTTAAACTTGTACTAATTTTATAATCACCCTTGAATTAAGATCATCAACAGAACTATAAACTGAAGTCAACTTTCAACAATTTAATCAGATACGTCCAAAATTAACACTACTAACCTAATTTAAGCAAATTTTTACACTACTTACCCCAACTAAAAATAAAATAGTGAATATATAATTGTAAATATGTAATTTAGAGTAAATAAAAAAGCTATATTACTATTATTACGTCCAAAATTAAACGAACCACTAAACCTTAGAACTACTGTTTATTTATACCAAGCCCGCTTTTGCAGTAAATTCGAAATGACATCCCGTATAGTTTCCACCAATCCGTTTGTAGTCAATATTTATACAATGAGATACACTATTAATCTCCTCTACTCAGGAACTATTGGTTGGAATTGAAATTTTCTCATTGTTTTGGATAGTGTTTTGCGCAGCGAAGTGGAAGAAGAGTTGAATATGTTTGCAAATTATATGTACTGCACACTTATTAAGAATTTAAGCAGATACGATGCTATCATCACATGTCACTTGAATAACATCGTGGAAAGAATCGGAGACGCAAGAGTTGGCGCCACACCCTCACGGTTTATCATTGCACAATAATCTGCAAATCCTGTCAGCACCACCCCTAAAGTACTCTGCCATTGGAACTAAAATTGAATTAATATACTGTTTACTTGTCTGTATACCACGCGACGTGCAAAAAATCATTCATTTGCTTTAACTTGTAATCATTGTAAAACTGATTTAGTTCAATTATATATTATTATTTATATTATTCGCCCTATTAATTTGTTTTTAATATTTTATAAATATAAAATGTTTCTTGAAAATGAATAGAAATGTTATTCAAACTTTAAATTATTGCGCCCGTCTTTCTGCACAATTATCACTAAGTGATCTTAATTTAAAAATGTTGACAAAAGAAGAGGTCTAAAAGCCTCTAGCTATCACCGTAACGAGCAATTTAGTAAGAAGACTTGCCCTTGTAGCTACGACTATATAATGTTAGTGCTCCCGACGCGAGCTAACTTTTTTAGATATGTCAGTTTCTTTCATTGCTTGATATCAAATATAATAATAATATTTGGATCGAATTTTACTTATTCTATTAGATTTAGAGATAATTTCTTATTTGTCGTTATCATTTATTTGAAAATTTGCAAATTTATGTAATAAAAGTACTTAATGTCTATTTTTAACGAAATTTTATTATCATGAACATCATCCAGCGCTTTTAACATTCTTAAGAAAGAAATAATGCGTGTCTGCCACATACTAAAAATCGGTATATAAATGACTTACTTTCATTATTATTCTTATTATTTGCAATGTATTTAGTAAAATATAAATCGAGGATAAGGTCTGTGCATCGCTTCATCCTTCAGGACAATCCTGACATTAGTGAAATATCTCTTGTTTAGATGTACTAGATTTCAAATGTGGATAATATACCTCTATGTTGAAGGCTAAAAAACCGGGCGAGTGCAAGATGGATTCGGGAACCATTATTTTGAGGAAAACGTCACGTATTTCTATAGGAGCCCTATTAAATGTTGATTTTTATGTTTGTGTTTGCCGTTAAAGGGAAAAAAGAAGTACATATTCTGTAAAAATTTCAACTGTCTTACTATAAGACATCGCCTGGTGATAGACTAACAGACAGGCAGACAGCGAAGTCTCAGGGTTCCCGTTTTTACCCTTTGGGTCTTTAACAAAGGGATAAATTTCATATCATTAATTTATAACAGTTCCACAAAAGTAATGTTTGATGTCTGATCAAAGTAAGTCCCCGATAAGAAGGGATTATATTAGAAAGAGAATATTCGAAAATCCGTCATTTGATCTTCACTTCAGCTTTGTATTGAGAAAAATATATTTGTAATTTATGAAGCTTACTAATATAATATTATCGAGGCGCAGCTTAAAATCAGCCACGTTGTAGCCATAGGCGGTTTAATTTTATAAATTCACCTGATGAATCATTCTGCGGTACCATTAGTTAGTTAATAACATGACAGGCGTCACAACCAGGTGCACTGACCATTGGCCCAGCGCCAATATACGTTATGAAACTGCATTATTATATTTTTGCCAAATGTTATCTAGCTTAGTTAAGTTCGGAGTTTTGCGGAAACTTCTTTGAGCAGGAAATACAATTCATTAATAGCTTTGCTGTTTTAATACGAACATACATATCAAAGGGAAGAAATTTTCTCCTATTTTTAAAACAGAAAGTTCTATTTGTAATGGATTCGTTTTAAGATATCTTGTCTTTAAATGTACATACTTTTTTAATGAGAAACTTATGTGAATGTCGATTTTAGTGTACCTATTTATACAGTTTAAGTAAAAAACACAAGTATAGAAACTAATTCTAATACATTATATTTCTTTTAAGTAAGCTGCCCCTCCCTTTTGGAAATGTAGTCCATAAAACCAAGTCAAAAGTATCGGAATTTCCCGAAATTAACGGCTGTGTTTACAGCATTGTATCATATCATCCCCTAGCAATTAAGCAATGAATTCATCAACATTAACATCCACGGGTCATGTTTCATTGCTCAAATAAAAACACGATAAAAATGCAGTAAACGTCGAGAAAATTCCGTATTTGAAGAAATGTTTTATGTAAATGTGGACGTCAAATGCGCGCAACTTGATTCGTTTCAAACTTCAGATTTGGTCTGTAACGTCATAACGTAATTCTATGACGCCTTTTAGGCTATGGAAAGCTATTGTAGTCACTAGGTATGTAGATTTTGAAAGACTCAGCAAAGGATATAATTGTTAATAATTGTAATTCAATCAAATAATTAAAAGCAAATCAAACTTCAATATAAATTTTAAATAACAAAAATAATGCACGTTCATAAGTAACGAACTTTGACACTTTTTGGTAATATACCAAAATAAGGAGAAAATTATAAGACATTAAATACTGCTTGGATGATTTATAAACGTATCGCAACACAAATTGCTGAAATCCGTCTGGACTTATAACTGGAGCAGTGAATCACTTTTTATTTGATCGCTCTCAATATGATCATTTATTATTGTTTAGTAATGATTTCCGCATTATTTAAAATGTATGATTCTTAAAAGCTGTTTATACTAACACAGTCGTCAATTCTTTTAATTGTTAATAAATTTGTATAAGAATGTTCTAGTGTAAATCCATAAGAAGTATACGTCACACATTTTATAGTTATAATTATATTTATTTCATTCATGGAGATTATATTTATTCAGTATACTTAAATTTACATGTTACGCGTTTAATCACGTATTAGCTGTAAAAATATACAACACATCAACATTTTTATAAATTTTTTGCATTGATTGAAAAACTTATTTTCCATTACCTGAAAATTAGTTTATAGAAAGATATTTTTTGGAATCCGTTGTTATATATATTACATTATCGTTTAATATGGAGAAAAGCCTTTAAAACCTCTTGTAATGGTGAAATATGCACTGTTATTGCTTATAAGATCCCACCGCTTCCATTTCAGCTCATTTGCTAGGCAACTTATCTTACGCAGCCGCTAAAGCTATAATTCCTAGATGTACGACAGTCTTATCACCAAAACCCGATCTCCCCCCGTAGAGCCATTGCTCCAAATATTATTAGAATTTGGCTTCCCCACAAGATAAAGATCCTTTTGGAAGTGAACACGAACAGGAAAAATCCCCTCAATAATATCAGCAGGAACGAGATACCTTTTACATTATTCACAGATGTTTCTATGATATAAGCAAAGTTGTCGTACAATTTTCTTGGTAAAACGATACAGTAGTGACAACTCCCAGCTCAAACATATCAACGTTTACATCGTCTAATTTCCTGCTATCCGAACAATAAATCTAGGCAACAGATGCGGCCTATATATATTCATTTCAAGTAGTTATTATGAGTTAATGGAATCAGAGCATACGGAATAAAGAAACCTATTTTGGGTGCTGTCTTTTAATCTAATCAAAAAGTTTTGGTTGGCAAACAGAAACCCAAACAAATATAATATGAGATTTTAATTAACTTCATATAATGTTCCCACTGAGATCTCAATAAATTTACTTAATTGATACTTCATAATCCACGAAATTATACATTGACTATTGTGATCTCTTGATTCATATAATTTCCTACGCAATATTACTTTCACCTTCTTTTAAATATATTTATTTTCCAAGGATTATTCCAAAATATAGTTTAATGAATTTCTTTATATATCAAATTGAAGCGACTTACTTTTGTTGTAATAACTTTTGAGAGGACGTAGATTACTTCCCACCTTAAACAAGCGAGGAGTAAAATTACGAGTGTTTCTGGTAAAGGATGTTATTCGTATTAGGAGTACATATTAAACATATTTATTATTATTATATGTCAGTTAATAAGAATTTATGCGATAGGCAGACTAAATGGGCGAGAGTTGACTAACACAATTATTTTGAATATTTTTATTATTCCGTGTTCATTGATCTTCAAGATTCATATTAAGAAAAGGAAATGTATTCAATGATAATATAATTCATCGACAGGATTCTTTACTTTTGCATAAATAATATATTATTTGTAGTATTAGGGTTTATTATCATGGCGCCAAAGACTGATTCATACTTCATAATGAAATACATTACCCCAATTGCGAGCTCTTTTTTATATTAATGAGATTTTTGCCTTAGCGTGGTTACGATTGCGTACCTACGTAAACAAAATGTCTGCGTTTCCTTTGTGTATGACCCAATTATGCTTTATTTGATGCGGAAATCTTTAATGCAGTAAAATTATACCTAATGAAAATGCTATAAAACCTTTGAATATTTGGCACAGTTTGAATAATGTAAGAATTTTTATGATACTTGTGGGAAAATTGAATAAGACGGGATTTTGTAAAAATCATAGCTTCTCTTGCTAGAGTTGAAGCGAAAGCTTTTATAATGAGGGGTATAAACGCTACAAGTTGTCTTTTAGTTATAGAAACCTGATGGCATCTACTATTTTCTCGACATAGTTAATACCGTCACGTCTAAAATATTTAATAAAGAACAATTTTGTTCACATACTATCGATATTAGACATTTTAAGAAAGACAAAATGTTTCACACGACATTTATTTCAATGAAACCTAGTAATAGCGCCAAAACCCAATTTATTACAGTGCTTGCGCTAAAGCGGGCACTGCCACAGATTATCAGCGAACGTTGGATTGTTTGCCACAGCGACGTCAGCCATTAAGAAATAGCGAACAACAGAAGTTATTTAGAGACACTAATTTCCTAACACAGATTATAAAGCATATTCTTATATTTGATTTACTTTTATTAGAGAAATATATATACAAATGTAGCTAAACATATGGCATCTAGCGACATCGTAACAATCATTTCTTTCTTAACTACGTATTTTTACCATTGTGCGGTACAGCCAAGTATCTATAGTTGTAGGTTTAACCTACTTGGCCCAGTAACAATGGGGTTTACTGTTACAGATATAATATTTTATGAACGTTGTTACATTCAGTTGTTATTTATCTGTTTCGGAAACTGTTACATTGTACACTAGCAATATAAAATATTATTAAATTTGTGTATCGATTAAAAGTTGTTAAATAATTTATTGAAATTTCACAGTCATATCCAAAGTCGTTATTTAAAAGTTAACGTTTAGTTAATTGAGATTTATTTAAGTTCAGCACAGAAATATAAATTATAAAAACTTACTTCATTACCCTATAATTTCTTAAGAACGTTTTTTTTCGTTGTACTGTTCTATTAATTTTGAATAAGATTCAAGTTTTTTAAGAGATACTAGAGCCTAGAGTGCGGTACTTAAATGTTATTTTTATGACAACAAACATATTATGAATGAAACGTTCTATAAAATAAAGTACTTTATGTTTCCATAGTTATCTTTTAACTTATTATATCAAAATAAGTATTCAAATAAAAAATTACATCATTATAGATAACCAGAATTGTCTGTTATCCAGCCAATAGTTTGATCGCAATTTACAGCCATTTCGTGAACCGCAATGCAATTAAACCAAATGAGAGTAATAAAGTAAATACAAACATGTTCAGTAAATAACGATAGTGTTGGGTGGGAACAAATTTTAATATTAAAAAGTTCATGTCAATAAATTCACATCAGAGTAATTATTTATTTTTTCACTTTTCGTTAGGTAAGAAGTAGTCCAGTAGCAATTGGAAAAAACTAATTAACTTTTATATATATTACGCATCTATAATAAGGAAGGAAGCATTATTTTTCGCTTCCTTCCTTATTAAATTCATTATAGTGGCGCTACGGGTTTTTGCGTTGTGTTAATAAATCTAGAGTATGTGCGGGAATACCACCGTCGTAAGATTTCCATACTAAGTTTAATTACTGTACTGCTTTATTAATATGTTGTGAAAATAGAGGTGAGGGTGTGGCGTGGTTGAGCTATAGAGCACATTTAAAAAAATAATAATATTAATATTAAGTCCTATAATATTATATACTATATTATTAGTTCTCATAAATATCACTCTATTGCTTATCCTGCGTATACATTATAGCTTAAGCCAATAATGGAATATAGATAACAAAGACAAACTGCCCGCTTACCACTGCCGTAGAAGCCCGTAAAAGCAAATATTTGTAGTTTCCATTACACAATGCGATGTAATAGGTAAAATAAAATAATTCCTATAGTTTTTTACGTATTGTAAAGCCGAGTAAAATCGAATAGTCGTTACAACGAAATAATCGAGAGGTCAGCGGAATGCATGCGTCCAGAAATAGTCAGCGCGGAGTGACGGTGTGCACGATGTTTACAGCCAACAATACCAGGGCAACAGAGGTTTAGGTTATGGACGTCCAGCTACAGGCAGAAAGGTGGCAAAAAGATAAAGAGATCGTATGATCCTTGTTACTCATTTTATCATCAAACTATGAAATGGTCTTGTGCATTCAAACGGAATTCAGTCAGTCTTATACTCTATCAATGACATCTAATATTTTACTCAAATTAGTTTATGTATACTGCGAAAAAAAGCTCTTCACTATATGAGAAAATAAAATATTTATGAGTAACAAAGGCTTCTTATCGACGGACGGAAGTAGACTGCAGGTATAACATAATGTATGTTACCTTTGAATGACATTTTACTCATTGTTTCAAACGTGAACAGAATGGCTAGTTTATAAGGATATATATGTGCAGGATTTTCCGGTCTTTAAACTCATGTAAAATTGAACGTTTAAATTGTTTATGGTTTTGGAAAGACTCCGTCCGTTTAATGCGTCGTTTTGTGTATATTTACAGCTATACAAACATATAATATCAAGGTTCGATGTATGAGACTTTTATTTGTGTGATCATTTATTTGTGTGTCTTTAAGTAATATGTTGTGGATAATAATCGAGTAACGCTGCCCATGATGATCTCAGATTTCATTTTCTTGTACTACACTTTTTTATAGTTTTCATGATGATTAACATCAACTTCTTATTTGCGCATATATATTTCAAAATGAAGTTGGACCGAAAAGTCCCAAAATACGACTAAAGAGTGGAGTAGCCCCAGCCGTCAGATATAGGTAACAATACTTGTATGTAATTTATTTGTACATAAAGAGAAACGTAAGTGTGTATAAAGATCTTCTGTTCATTTTTCTAAGATCGGTTAATTAGAAATTAATGGAAAAGAACAAATTTCATGATTATTTTGTTTGAAAATGTCTATTTTTAATTACCTCATAGAACTTGTTAACAAACGACAATGCCGTAATGAATAAAGCAGCAAAAACTGATAGACTATAGACACCGACGTTATTAATCAAATTTAAAAGAACCAGATTTAATTATCCAATTGATACTACCTATAGAATAGCGTATGAAATTGTCGTTGGCATGAAATTGCTGGATTACAACCAAAAGTATAAAAGTAAGGATTAATATTATCGACAAATTTAATATATTTATATTGCCGATATTATAATTTGCATTTGCTGTACCGTGCCTTTTTAGTGTTCGAATTTTAAAATAAATAATCAGTATGCTGACTGAAACAATTTGCAAGTGTCATCTGTCATTTGTCATATGTCAACAATCTTATGTCAAATTTTGTTGTTGATACTTCCATTCGTATGTAGTTAGGTGTGAATTTGCTTTGAGTCTAGCCAGAAATATTTTATCTTATTTTATCTCAGTCAAGTTTTTATACATACAAGAAGGACTTACATTTTATTCTCAGCGCATATCGACGTATGATAATATTAATTAATACAAAACTACTACGTTTATTAACTTTAGAGCTTATGCCTTGTATTTTTAATGATATTTTTTTCAACTCATATATACAATTCGATGAGTATTTGAGACTAGACCAATGCGCAATAGAACGTGAATTTACGTGAACATTGATAATGTGAAGAACATCGTAAAGCTGGCTGTCCGTCATTGAACGTAAACAATTTGCGGATCACGTCATACCGGGAATAGACAATGGTGTAACTCGACGAATATAGATGTTGCCTTTGCTTTGAACCGCCCTACAGAATAACTTTAAGTGCAATTCTCTTAATTTACATAGATTTAAGATATTTACAGTTACGAAATCAAGGATGTCCAAATATATAATTTTTTTTTCGCTTATTCACTCTCGGTTTTAATAGAAACGAAACCCAAGAGAGAAAGGATTTAACAGAAGTAACTTGAAATTGCAGTTCAACATTTGTGCCATATTTAGTGAAAGGACGCCAAATGACGCATGTCGTCGACCCAGTTAGAAAAATAGCTTTTACACTCGAAAAGAGGCGAAGTCTAAAAAGTCGTATAGACGGATTTGCGCTTTGTCAGCTCAAAGTTTCATTCGAAGCTCTAAGAAATATTTTTCTCTACAAAAACGGAGAATCTGAGAGCAATATTCAAATTATATGTCAGTAAGTGTTATATATTGTGCGTTTAAACACAACATTGTTTTAAATCAGTACGCCAACACCGGATTGTTCTTAGGCATCGTTACATAATTTTAAACAACTAATATTAGTAATCAATTTCACGTTAATCATGTTAAAAACAGTTGCAGTAGGGCTTCGTAGAGTTGGCACTTTGCCCTAAATTCAGTTGTGCAAGGGAATCGTGAAAACTAACCGTCCGTTAAACACGTAGTTACAAGTCGGGTCAACGAACTTTTTAAAACTTTGGCCCAGTTTGCTGTATATTGTAATAAAAATGTATTATTTGCCCTGACGTTAATTTTAGGCGATTGAAATATTTTAATTGTGCTAAGAATGAGATTAGATAATGTATAAAATAAGAAGGCATTAATATTGTATGGAACGGAAATCATTTGAAAATGTATGTAAAATGTAAGTACCTACATGAAACAACTTCATTTTCTGAATGAATTAATAATAGATACGCAAATCTTAAAACTTATTAAAAAATTAAACGATTATTACATCTAACACTTTTAATATAGATTGTAATATAATATACATATATTATATATAATTATAATTTCTATCGTTTCTTCTAAACCCAACATGGCGGAATAATATGGGTATAACTGATTTTAACTCTGAAAATAATGCGACTTGAAAGATGTTGGACTAGGTTCTTTTTGGTTTCCGCATAGTAGCTGAGAATAGAATTATTATCTAGGCTTCCTAATGAAAATCTTTATTGTTCAAAACTAGCCGGCAAACGACCTTAAAATAGTGGTACATTGAATGTTTTAATTTATGTTTTGTTTTAACTCCAATCAGAAGAAAAATAACTTCACATCTTTATAGTTTATTGACATGTTGAAGAAAAAATTAAAGAACAAAGTAACTTTGATTATGGAATGTAACTATCGTGAACTTTTTCTTTATAAATATAAAGAAAAAGTTGACAAGCATAGCCATTCGTTTGTCTGACTCAGCATCATGCATGCTACGCATATACGCATGCTATGTACTGACGAATTATTTTTATTTATCTATTTAAGTAACGTAGTGGTATTTTAAGATATATCATTGAATTACTCTGATTACTTAAAATACTAAATTGAATTATTCTTTATAGATAGCAAATTTAACTATTGCTTTGTACGCTGAGCGAGGAAAGAACCTGCTCTGGTGTCACCGGTTCTGTATTTTATTTTTATTTATGGTATAATTTTAATTGTAATGTCAGAGTCGATTATGTATATGGTTAATCATTGCTTTGTTTAGTTTTCAGAGTTGTTGAGTTGAGAGAAAAATGTTTCCGCACAAAAATCAACCTTTGTGAATTCACAGCCGGCTGGCTCGCGTCAATCTATCAAAAAAATGTTAATGTTTCGTATATTTTTAATATCTCACGTGCGTATATAAATATAGGCTGTTTATTTCAAAATACTGATATAAGATTGATGGCTGAAAGACGAGATACAAATTAGAATAAGGGTATAAAAATAGCAAAACTTTAATTGAATCATTTAACGTCCAAAGGTGTGGGATTAAGTGTTTGCATAAGGTATTTATTATACATTAAGGAAAAAAGAAGTCAGCAACTAATAAATAATTTTGGAACAAAACCGGTTTTCTCCTTTCATAACTCAAGTGATTTTTTTTTAACTTAGAAGGTAGACTAATTTTTGACTGTAAAGCATAATACTTAAGCTTTGCTATTATTATAAAATCCGCTCATATTGATAGATAGTAAGCGACTTCAGTCGACATCAAATAATCTCTTAATTTTTATACATACATAATTAACATGTATATTTTGATAATTTTTCACCAAATAACTGATACTCAACACCATTTATCGTGTTCATTGAAACAATGGTTACGTTATATAAACGTATTATATTAAATAAATATGCTGTCCTTATCAAACGAATAAACGTGACAAAAAAATATTTGTTCGGATTCCCATTTCTAGACGTAGTACCTACATTTTATGGAATGAAGTTTCTTCATAGTCCGTGAGCTGAGCGCTGAATACAATAATCCGATTACTACGAAAAAGCGCTTAATGCATGTTTAATCTATATTTGTATATTATAATTCTGAAGTTAGTTTGGCTGAACATGCTAAGCTCAGGAACGACTGGTCGAATCTAAAATTATTTTTGTATTCGATAATCCATATAATAATGAGGATTATATTAATACTGGTATTCTCGAATTATAAAAATAAACATAGATTTTTGATTAATATTCAATTTTAGTAACTTTCAGTTATAGAGGAAACATTAATCATTTCGATTTTTTGCTATTGTAAATAACTATTTCCTTCGCGATATTTGTTGAAAGTTATAACAAATTATTATATTTTGATTAATTTCCCTATTTATAGACAATAAAACTTAATTGTATGCCAAATTTGTGCTTTCTAAGTTAATATAAAGCTTTTTAGTTAAAAATTTGTTTGAATTTAACTTTATGAAAAAAATTGAAATATAGGATATAAATACAGTAAATGTATTTTCCTATTAGTATACTAAAAGTTAAAGACTAAATTCGAATTAACAACTCATTATTTACAAAGAATTTTTACGAACTATTATGTTAAGTACGAATATTTAGTCCATCGATTTCATAATTGCGCAGCGATGACGAGACATATTGAGAGATACCTAATGGACCTAAGCATATAGTCTCCGCGAATGACGCAATGTCATGGCGAGCACTAACACTCTCATGCCAGACTGGTGTCCATTTCGCTGAGTGCGGTGTTGTACCCAGCACAAATTGTTTGCCAGATGGCATCCGTACATACACACCTCATTACAAGCCAAACACCAACGTGAATCCCGCGAAAAAATGTGGTCCGGTAAAAAAAACAAAAACCTATCGTCATAGTAGCTACGTAAATAGATTAAAGATTTTTTAATATTACAATAGATTGTAAACATGTTCTTCAAATGACGAACGACTGTAGCTACTATACAATGAAATTTCTATCTTAGTGGTATTAAAGTTCTGCTAACCTTAAAGCTTTTTTCCATAACTATTTTATACATCTCGTGACCTACACGTTAGTAGAAATATTACATACTTAATATAATTATCTTTTGCCATTCTGAGAAATTAGCCGGGGTTCAGGCGAGCATGGCCGCGCACATCAGTCAAGGTAAAATCTATTTATATGCTTAGCGGAAATAGTCACAATAAATTTTAACGTATCAACATGGATTACAATAAACAAAAGACGGTCGTTGCCAAATCGTATTATTTTATTGAACCATTTCGATTTTAATTAACTATTTGTTTATTTGGAAACGCGGGTAGTTATATAAATA
Organism: Pontia daplidice; assembly: GCA_963693355.1. Taxonomy (NCBI): domain Eukaryota; kingdom Metazoa; phylum Arthropoda; class Insecta; order Lepidoptera; family Pieridae; genus Pontia; species Pontia daplidice. Next base: position 184,522 of record CAVNZL010000072.1, on the reverse strand, counting down.
ATGTATTCTAATGACGTAAAACTGTAAACATTTGTTCAACTTTGTGCTATGATAAAAAGCGCCTGTTAAGCTATTTATCGTTCTTCTTACAAATACAAAAGAAATTGTTAAATTGAATTACCAATTCCTTATGAGAGATGATAAATCTATAAAGCGAATATATCTGTTTTCTACGTGTAATCCACCTACGAATTCGAATTCAATTTACAAAAAACATAAAATATAAATTAAGCGTTAACTGTTTCCAGACGTTTTTCATTTATCATCTCAAAGTAGGTATCATAAGTACTTAAGTGATATCTCAAGTTCCCACTAGATAGCCATTTTGAAGGCTTTTAATATATCTTGATAAAAAGAAAACGCAGATTCAAAGCGCTTCAGGCGTTTTGCGGAATTGCGAAAAGGCGATTTTAATTATATTGTAAAATTATTATCATTTACGGCGTGATCCTTTCAGCAGTTTATAACTATAAAATACATATTTCTTCAAATACGAAACTAATTCAGTACAATTTGCAATATCTCATATAACTGTTTCTATTGTCTATACGTATATTCTTGTCCGTGGTAATATACATATGGACCGCACATTATTTGATGGCTTATAGACTCGATATATCCCAAATCTAGATATCGTAATCCGGTTAAGTATAGTTTTAATGTATTTAAATATTATTTATAATTTAGTGTGTCGCTCCTAGTTGCGGTCGGTTTTTTATTTACTTGAAATAAAATTTTTGAATACCTAGTTCAATATATGTTAGTAGCAGATCTCGGCGGTGTTTCTTGGATTTTTAACTATTTGCGTTTTATAATGGAACTGAATTGAAGGAAATGTTAAAGATAGTCAAATGAGTTTTTAACGAACTAATATAATTCTATAGTTATAAGAATTATCCCAACCTTAGTAAATGTTTCGTAGCCGAATACAATTTCAATTCGATTGGAAAACTGAAACTGTTTTCACAATAGAGCGAACACGCAAAGAGGTTTATTATCAAAGAACGGAGGGCAAAGAGAGTTCTGTTTCCTGGTTAATTGATGTCGTGAAATTCGACAAGATAACAATGTTGACAGTTACAATAAACGTCTTTGCGGGTTGTGAATTTGCTTTATTTCGTTTGAGATTTAGATGGCACAAAGAGGTCTATTTTTGAATTTATATTTATTCGAATCTCAATAATATAAGCTTATAATCAAATTGAATCGTAACCCCTTTGCTATCCTATATTTACTTCACATATCAGAGTAATTGGTCGAGCTTTCGTGTATCAGTATAGCTATATTAATTTACAAACACTTGAAGCTGTACATTGTAATGTAGCTACTGCCAGCATTATCTACACAATTTATTGCCGTGAATCATTCTCTGATAACGATATAAACATTTTGTTTCCGGGCTAACAATAAACCTATATTTTCTTATACCGAGTTTGTGAACGCTAGAAATCTGTTTTAATGGGTTTTGATAGTTCTATAAATATGATTGTATTAATATATAGTGTGTATTATATATAATATATGCAATCCTAACTCCATAAAATAATATTGAATTACAGGACATTTATAATATCTCTTTACACGTCCAATATACCAGGATTGTATTATAGAGTAGGAGGAGATTCTTAATGAGATAAATAATAAACGCCTGTTGATAACGGCGAGACACTATTTCTTTTAAACAAAACACGATTTCCATACAATTACTCACTATTATTTACCCCATCAACTCGCGTTATGCATAGACAATTGACTATGTTTAGAATTGTTATGTCTGCTTGACCTTTATATTTTATGTAAAAAGGTTGATTTAGGTGCTACAATAAAATGACCTGACATACCAGGGCGAATTACTTTAAGCCCTTACTATATAAAATAGTGTACGTGTAACCTAGATCAGTCGGTCACGCAACGCACCGTTTAACGCGATAAACTCGGAGATCCTGAATTCAATTATTTTAAATAGAATTGGAATTTTTATGTTGGAGTCTTCTCGTACCCTCTATACCCTTGACTTGGAGTCTAGGGGTAAATGTAAATTGAGATTTCTTTATTTGACGATATATATGTATACTACATTGCTACGTACATAAAGGTTTTAGTTTCATGAGAAAAGTTTCAGAACTTTTATATAATTACGTTATATTTCAATTCCATAGATTGTTATGCCAAAATAGCTAATATATTATGAATTCCGCAATGGTTATAAGTATTTTCTGAAAATTATAGCCTGAAATGCGGTTAAGAACATAAAATTGCTACGATAAACTAAAAGTGTGGTGTTTGTAATTGCTTGGATCTAATAATAGCAATTATTGTGTTAAATCTTCACAGATTGACTGATGTTGTTTAGACTTCGGAGGTATGGACGATGTTTTGTATGAAATAAACCAACAAATTCTTCATCATTTACAAAGGAAATTGTGAAATCTCATGGCGAACCTTACAAATAATAGTGATGACAAGTCTAGTATAAAAACGGGTATATCAAAATTGACTACAGTGTTTTGTTCCAATTTTTAGGACCTCTACGCATCTGAATCTACGCCGTGGCCACCTTAATCCTGCAAGTTTGCAAAGCAGCGCGTACAGAAATCTATGAGTAAATATTTAGCGACGAAATTGTTAATATCAAAGCGATGCCAAAGATATTTACACCTAGATATACTTGAACGTTTTATTTTTTCAAATGTTTATATTCATAAATGGAATCCCAGCGCCAGGAATGTTATACTGCACAATAATTCAACTAATCAAAAGTGTAATGATTTGAAAATTAAACATTTTTGGACAATAATTTTCAATGTAATAACGTTAATAAATATTTTACATCTAATTAACTCAATACACATTATTTCAGCTATAAAACCAAACCTAAAACAAAATAACACAGAAAGCTTAGAACCGGTAAACTGACAAAACATATAACGCAAATGATATTGTAATAAGCGGTTAACAAAGAAAATCGCAAAAAAATCCCTTTTACCGAAAATAGCGTAAAACAAACACCGCAACATCAACAAATCTAAATATAATAATCACCTGAAGACTTGTGTTTAAAGCGGCCAGACTGGCAGCATGTTACACAGTGCTCACTTCACTTTACTCACAGTGTGTACGTCCAACACATGCGGTGTCCGATCGGGACTGACGGGAAAAGAGGGGCAGAGGGGCTACCTCGCCCCGGTCGATACGGTCCCCGCCCAACAGGTTATGCGTGCGCATTGTAAATATTGCAATGCATTGCAATTACGCGTAGTGCCATTTTGATGCACAGGAGCGTTGTCAATGCATAACGAAGCTTTCAGTTCGAAAACACAGATCAAATTATTCAACCAATAGGATGTAGATAGAGTTAACTTTAATTGTCGAAGGACCTTAATGATTGACATAAGCTTATGTCCAAAATCCAGGAGATACGGATTTGAATCATGGCTTTAGATAATCGAGTTGGTTCGCTTAATAAACAAGGAAACATGTTTACAGTCATGTCCCATAATGGTATTTCAGGCACACAGCCACAGACGATAAATAAAAGTGATCTAACAAAGCGTTCAAGAAAAGAGCATGCAAATTCTTAAGAGTTATTAAAAGAGTAGCACTTTCTTGAGGGTTTGTGAGCACACTCAGATCGGAGAGATTTTTATTTGTAACAAAGAATTGAAGTCGGTGGAAATGCAAACAGGAAGTATACATCTATTTCTCAATTACAATACACGTGTTTCGTTGTACACGGCTCGTATACCAACTCTAATCCCCGTACTCTGAAAAAAAAACTTCTTTGCTCAGAATCACATGACGATTGATAACTTTATGAAATCATGGTATCTGTCTATCTATGGCATAAGTGTTATCAAATTAGTCTATAACATTCGATTTTCAAAGTCTATCAAACAAATATAATTTCAATTTCACATGTGGCTCATAATCAGGTGAGTTGTCGTTGTCACTGATTCTGAGATTTAGCCTTACATTATTTGATCTGTTTTAACAATTGAACACATTGAGACTTTTGATGTTTCAATTTGATGAAGATGGATTATGTTACCTTGATAAGTAATCTAATACGGTTTTAGTATTAAAAAAATCTGTTCAGTACAACGTTATAATGTATTATTGGCATAAATTTTACATCTGTACTAGCGCAGAAAAACTTTTTCTAAAGCAAAGTGGTTCTTAAACGGGAACTTAAGCTGTGATCAAAGGGCTTTACACTTCAGAGAACTAACCTACATTCAATGTATATACTTTGTCACCCACATTCACTGGGTATATATGGGTTGTAGAAGTATCAATATTTAGTAGTTGAATTTGAGGTTGAAACTATCACTGACGCAGTATGATGACCACGTTGTAATCTTTCCAATTGTAATGTTCTTCAAGACGACCTTTTGAGCTTTTCAGAAGGAGTCTCATCTACTCTCTTTAATTGTAACGATTAATTTAAGGCATGTAATATATACCGATGATACGCACCGAGCTTCAAGTCTTTCTTTATAATATGGGGCAGATAAGATTTATTTGCTTTATGTGGTTTCGACAAATTCGTGAAATTGCGAAAAATCTTGTTCCAAATTTAAAATGATTAAAAATTTGATAAATATGAATATGAAGAAAGGTATTTAAGTAATACATATGCAGAACCACAGAAATGTTAAAATGATGTGTCATTTAATGCAAAAATAAGTCTTAATGTTGCCAGTTTTTCTTTCACAAACGATAGTGTAGGGTCGTACTTGAAGGCGCCAATGGTCGTGGTGAAACAGGAATATCTATTTACTACAAATACTTTATATTGTCTATATCGCTCAAATATAATGTTTTATTTACGCTTCCTTCTTTCTAACTGCCTCATAAAATACTATACTTATCTATACTAATACAAAGCTGCAGAATTTGTCAGATTTGACGCCTCAGAAGCTACTGATAGTTCAAATTAAATTGGAAAGTGTATTAGATAGAAGTAGTTACGTAGAAGACTTTAAAGCATCACTCTGCATAATATCGTATGAAAATGTTACAAAAACGGAACAAAAAAATACTTATGACAGCCTTCGTGGGTTTCGCTCTGCAAACGGTGAACAAAATCCATGTAGGACGCAATAATTTCACTTAATTTTTTTAAATAATTATTTTTAATTTAAACATATTTATACCTTTTTATCATACTATTATTTAACTTTTATTATTTCCGATTCCATTCGTCTTTGTATCTATTTTATCCATTACAAGTAATTTTAACCAAAACATACTGGAAAACTACTTCGTATTATAATTGCTTAAGTTCCACAGTCGCGCGCTAATTAATTCTCGTGGGATAGCATAGGAAAAAGCTATCTAGAATATAATGTATAGTGTAGTTATACTTGAGAATACATAATGAGTTTCATATGTAAGAGATTGATATCAATAAATAATACAATTTGTGTTTATCAACTTTATTTTATATTTAGTCCTCTTAAAACATTGTAGATGCTTACGTAATTCATTTAGACATTACGTCATAAGCTCGGTTTAATTTAGTTTCACGCAAATCTCCCGTTTTCTTTAGCTTTCCTTCTTACGTTTGAAGAGCGCCGAGAATTTTCCATTTTCGTACGTCGGCATGAACGGTAAATATGTTGTCCAATTCCATCTGAAAGAAATTTATTGAAGTTTTATAAAATATTATCCGAAATTTAATAAATATATGAGGCCAATTATAACATTATTGTACTTCAATTTAATATTGCATCGTTCCGAATTGCTCTCGTCCTATGCTAATGTTTATTATTGATCGTACAGGATATAAGCTAGACGTATGTAACAGTTTAGTATTTATTGACCATTTTTGCTCTTGCACAATGAATCTAATTTTAGTATAAAATAGAAATTATATGTTTCGAATTGTAACTAATTTGGTTTGCTTCTTTAACTGTGGTTAGCTTCAATGTAATTTTCCAATATAAGTGTTAGTGAAAGTATTTGGAAATGTTTTATTTTTATTATGTGCCAAGCCATAGCGTTTAAACTATTAATTAATTATTTAAATTATATGGTGCTCGCCTTACGCACAGCTATAGATCTATTGCCATGATATATTTTTAATCTTAGATGGACAGAAAAGTGTATGTGTACGTTAGTAGTATTAGTATATTTAAATTATATAAAAAAATCAATAAAATCGACGGTTCATAAATATCGATTTAAAACAATATTCTTACTCCTTAAATAATTGTGTTGTAATCAGAATCGTAGATAATTCGGCAAATAAATCGATTACCATTCTTCGATTTGATTACAGTAAATTAAATTTTATTCCGCGTAGTTATTAAAATTATACTATTCAGGACCAATATAATAGTATTTTGTTATATCTGTTTGTAAATTTAACGAAAAAAAAAATCAAAGTGGCGCTATAGCGCTTTTCTTGAAAAGTTGCATCATACGTCAGTACTGTGGTATTTTTTTAAATAATAGAAGGTTATTCTTCTGGAATTGATTTAATATCGTTGAGCGAGCGTTAACAAAAGGCTTTTGTAAATTATACTCGTGAAAAAACGTGCGAAAGTAGACATACATAAAGGACCACCCATTTTATTAAACTATTTTTAGACCTTTAATTTTTTAATATTATATATGGTTTATATTTACTGATCTCATAGTGTCTTTTTAAACTATTTTACTAAAGTAATGATAGACGGGATAGATCCCGTCCTCAAACTCTATACAAATTTTCAGAGAAAGAGTATATATACTTTGGTTAAAACAAAGGTCTAATTAAATTTTTACGAAGTAGGGTTAAACTTTTCAGTACAATAGAGAGTTTTTCTAAGGCTTTCAAGGGAGCAGAAAACACGTGGCTTGTGTCCTTGTCAGTTCCTTTATTTTATTGGTTTCTTTTACGTCGTAAGAGAAGAAATAAAATAAATAATGTGCTTTTTATCGTAATTGGATAAAGGGTTCTGTTGTTTTATGATGTGGTACTAGTAAGAGCTTGTGCGACTATGGATTTAAATTGAAATGAAAAAAAAAATAAGATTTTTAGTTTCAGTGTGATATAATTCAATTCCAAATACGTTTTTAATATTTTAATTAAAATTCAAAATTTCTTTTCTTAATCTATGCTAGTCGTTATGTCTTAAATAGACGTAACAAAATTGATTTTCTTATAAGTGTTTGAATCATAAAGAAACTTAATACTAGATTTAAAAATAGGAGAACTACGTCCATCCGTAAGATGTATTGTGAGCAATAAAACCTCTTTACAGCCATGAACACATATAAATGGAGACAGCGTGCTTTATGTGCGAAATACAACTTCGAGCTAATTGTAGGATTTTCACTGGCATACCATATAATTCATATTTGTGAATTGCTAAAGCGGCATAGAGCAGTGTCGGCGAAGTGGCATCAGCGTACGATTGTCAACCTTGAGGTCGTGCGTTCGAATCCCGCCTGTACTCCACCGGATTTATATGTGCGCAATTTCACTCTCGCTCGTATGGTAAAGGAAACTGGCATACCTCAGACCCAAAAAATTCTAAGGCGTGTGTCATAGAAGGCTCTTAAGGCAAATGTAAAAGAAGGCTATGTAAAAGAATGTAAGGAAAGAAGTATAAATGCCTACCTGCGTATGTAGCTCATGCCAACAGGGAAGTCGTATGTGTCAGGTCCACCGGAGCCAGCCGCTTCTAAGGACATTTCTTTGGCCCATTTATCTAGCCCACGTTCCTCACGGGTTCCTAATATCAATACAAAGATATAACATCGAACGCCACTTAGCTTTGAGAATTTGAAAAAAATATCAAACGTTAAAACTGAATTTTGCACTCAAACTCAACCCTAGCACGTGGCTTTACAGTGTATACCAGCTTTTACGTGAACAATTAAAAATTTCCTGCCAAGGTTTTTTGAGGAAATCGGGATAAAAGACCAAAATTCCCCGAAAACAGAGTAACAAAGTAATATAACAGATTAAATTTAGGTTGAAATTTACAAAATATTCTAGTGCCAATTGAATACAATCTGTAAAAAAGTTATTTACATTTATTACGCAAAATTTTAATAAATGCTAAGCCTTTCATATCACTATTTTTTTATTCGATTTCAGTACGAACAACCTTGGAACAGCAGTCGTGGCATTTTCTCGTGATCTCACCCCACGTTGCCGTACCCGTGACGGGTTAGACGGGAATTATTTCCTAATCGTACAAAATGGCTGGATCATCTTATTTAAACTTTATAATATAAATTTTTTTTTTACTTTTATTATAATCAAATCTTAGTATATACGTTTTTATTATATGTTTTAAAAAAATATGAAGGTTTATACACGTTGTATAACGCTTGTGAAATAACGTGGGTAGTATTTTTCCGAAGAACCTTCATATAAAATATAAATGTTCAAGGAATGATAGAAGGTCACTTTGAAATGTCTTTTATGTAAGTATAACAAATTCTAATAATAAAAAATGCCTTTTGTGACTGGATTTAAGAAAAAATTTACAGTCTGATGAATTTCAATTTGTTTGTTAAGAAGCAATGAAAAGGATACGCGAATGGGTTCTATTCATGACAGAATGTTAATATGTACTCACTTCAGAAATAGACTTCAATTTAACGTTGGATTATGTTGAAACGTTATATTTTTATACGATAGGGCAAAACTATATTGGCAAACGAGCCGAGGGGGTGGCCTAAGTGGCAACAGCCACCCACTCTAGTGTTTGCGTTGTCGGCTCTTCAAAGAGGAGGGTTCTCTCTTTAAAGAAATGGAGGGCGGATCCGGTTAATTTTTACATTTAGAATACGATGATCCAACTTCCTTCCCAAACCTTCTATCCCATTCTATAAGTAAATATACTAGAACTACAATTAACGACAGTATTTAGAACTGAAGTAGGATTTTATTTGGTTTTGGAAACACATATTCGCATCTCACCTGGGATTACATTGTCCAGGAAACATCCAACCACTCCTCCAACCAGGATTGAAGTGGATAATAAAACCTGAAGAACAGCATCGAGAGCCTCTACCCCAGTATTAATGACACCGCTATGTGCTGACATCCACCTGGTCAGCACCAGCGGAAAGAATAGACTGAAGCCGATGATGTACAGATTCCGGGAACTATTCAGGTTTACGTACTGAAGAGCTGACAATCCTGAAGATAATTTGGAGAGTATTATAACTTTTAAATAAGTATAATATTTAATGTAAACTGAATATACACAGAAAAGTGTTCATAAGTTAACAAGGTGGAATGAATCGGCTTTTACCCTTTAGTAGATACTTAACCCCTATTAAAAACCCTGTTAATAAAGCAAAAAAATCTAAGAGTGTATATATATATATATATTTTTATATATATATAATTCTTCTGTGAGTGTGTATGTCACTGAACTTCTCTCAAACGACTGGACCGATTTTGATGAAATTTTTTGTGTGTGTTCAAGGGGATCTGGGAATGGTTTAGATTCACAATATTATAGAAAATTCTCGTGTCACGGGGTTCGAACTTGAACTCCTCCGAAACGGCTTGACCGATTCTCATGAAACTTTGTGAACGTATTGAGTAGGTCTGACAATCGGCCAACATCTATTTTTCATCCCCCTAAATATTAGTAGGTAGTCCACCCCTAAATTTTATTTTTTATTTTTTAGACAAAATTTTTACTTTCTATTTTTTTATGATACAACATACAAAAATACATACAACCCTAAATTTTCACCCTTCTACGATCAACCCTTATTAATTGAAAATTGAAATCACATGTATGGCAAAACAACGTTTGCCGGATCAGCTAGTATATATATATTTTATCCGTTATAGAATATAGTAAATATGCAATAGACTCATCTTGAATGTTTAATTTATATTACCGAAAGCTGAAATCATTCCAAACATGACACAGAAGAGGCCACCAACTATTGGCTGAGGTATGATAATGAAGACTGCGCCCAATTTCCCGATCACACCCTGGAGGATCATCAGACCGGCAGCCCATTGCACTACACGACGGGATCCCACCTGCAAGAAAATTAAGTATTACGTCATTCCTATTGTTCAATATGTAAAGAATGTCTCGTTGAATCACTAGGAACCATTGATATTATTCAGAGTTACTTTTATCATGTGGAATGCAAAGCCTAGCTGTCGAAAGAGATTTTATAATTAGTGGAATGTTTTAATTAACCTAAAAAAATATCTGAAAGTAATGCAGTGTCATCTTTTTTATTCGGTTATACGAATGGATTTATACTTAACTTGATGTATTGAATTAAATAAATTTTTAATTGAAATAGAACTGTAACGACATTGTAAATTTTGAAATTAAAATAAAACTTTAAATTAAAAAATTAAACTACACACAAGTACTGAGAAAGACATCGTTACTGTTTTAAATGTCAAGTATTAAAACAAAACGCTTTTAGAATGGAAAAAATCCTAGAGTTACGTAATGTAAACATTACTTAGATACTTAGTTTATAAAGTTTACATAGTAAATTAAGCCCAAATCTCAGCAATAAGATGATATAGCATAAATTAGTTTAGTAAAAACAGATGGTATAATAGTTGTAAATGGATGGTTAACTCTGGTAAATAATTATTTTATAAATTACAAGCAAACCTTTGTTACACCAATTGCACCGACGTTTTCTCCAAACGTGTTAGTTCCATTACCAGAGCCCCATAAGCCAGCAAGAAGTGTTCCTAACCCTTCCGTACCCAAACCACGGTTGATAGCATGCAAAGGTGGGGGAGGGGCAGCTGAAAAAATATCATGATAAAAGTAATTATTCCGTACTTCTCCCTTAAAGGCAAAACGACACGGTGACGTTCTTACATTTTTAAACATCTAAGTTTATTCAAACATAATCAAGTAGTTTTCGTTTTTTATGTCTAGGTGTAGGCTTCCAGTAGCATACCTACTATTTACTTTAAATACTTTGTGTTCGTGTTTGCGTGTGTGTGTGTGTGTCGTAAATACCTATAATAATATAATACATATTTCCAATATATTCTATTTTTTAATTATCCCCAAAATAATTATTAGGTTAATTATAATAGTTTTCAAATCAAGGACATAGGGAATTATAAAGATAAAAAATTAAATGAAATAACACACTATGTGTGTTATGTTACTAAAATACTAAAAGAAATAGAATGAAATAAATATTTAAAATAAAGGAGGCTTTTATATAACAATCCCTGAAATGGTAAGATATCCTTCGTGCACGAGTGGCTGGCTCTTGCACAACTGGTTTATTTATTATTGACCTGTGGGTATTTCGTACAAATGTATAATCTCTTCATATTAAAGTGTTAAAATAAAGCTATCGTCAGTACCAAGATTAAGAGATTTAGTTGACATGAACACACTTTGCCCCGCTTTAAAGAAAAGGAGGAGGTTATAAAAAGCTACAGTTTTTGAGATATAAATACTAACCGCACATTCTAGCTGTAGTAGGATAGTAGCTGATAGACTCCACTGTACAAGCCAGCACTCCAGCCAGCATTCCCAGAACTCCCGCCACACTTACAGTTGGCATTCCCCATTGACCTGCAGATTTAAGTAAAATACTGTACTGTTTCTTTTGCTACAATTCACACATGATGATGATGTACTAAGGTATGCGAGTCATAGCTTGTATAATGGATGCTAACACTGAGTAGTATTTATAAAAATACTTGTTATAAATACTTATTATGAAATGTGAAGAATATGTTGTCATATTCGTCACATTTCATTATTAACTGTAGCAGGGCAGTCCGACACGGTGTGGCCAACTGGGTTGTATGAAATTACGTATAATATAAATATCAATTCATTTAGAGTTCTAATGAATACAAGGCATTTAGTGTTTATTAACGCTTTTTTTTCATTATTCATACAAAATGAATCCAATCCAATTGCAACTGGGTGTTTTTTCATTACATCGTTAATTTAATTTGAGAAAACGAAACGAAACAGTACTTAAAGAAGAGTGCAAATAGACTGATTTGTTTTAGTTCCGCATATTACGCAAAGTTCTAAGTTTGGAACAGTTCATAGGGGGTGTTGTTCAGTAGCAGCAGCTGATACGGTGTGAACACACAGGAAGCAGTCAATCTAGTAATGACCACAAGTAGCGCTTATGCTTCTATTTGTTTTCCCCTTCCTACGACTCCATTAATAATTCTAAACATTATTATTTTCATTTTGCATTGCTTCTTTTTATTGAGTAAGCATTGTATAAAGAATCTAGAATCACCATGGCACTCCCACTTGACAAACTTATCCACTGGTGAAATAATTTATGCATGTTCCTCACCAGCGTAACAATATACATGAGGATCGTAAATTAATTACCTCTGTGGTCAAAGTGTCATAAACTAAATCTTTTATTTACAATGGAAATATCGTCCGCCTTCACGTCCGCCACTATGCGCAGAACGTAGAGACGACTTCAAAAGTTTATAAAAGTCAACGGAACGAGTTTCATTGTTTCCTCTCCCCAGTGCAAGTGTCATGAATACACAATGGTGAAACATAAGGAATAAATGACATTAAAACGAGGTCTCCGAGTCCCTTATTCGCACACTTAGAAGAGAGAGAATCACCGTTATGTTAGAAAAAATAACAAAGCTAGATTTTCTTCGTTTTCCTAATTATATATCGAATCATTTTTATGATAGGAAATTATGTTAGCCAAAACAATTATGTCTAATGAAATAGGAGGATAATTGCTTATGAATCAGAAAAAGCATCCATCAGTAGTCAGTTTATGGTGCTACATCTACAACGAATCATTTTATTGTTTAGTATCGTATAAATCGCATTGACCAAAAATTTTAAGCCAAATGTATACAGGGTAGATTCCTAATATCGGCTCATCGAATAGGCCTAATATTGAGTTGGAATTGCCCCATGTTTCTGAATGCAGCAAGTATTGCTTACCTGGATAGGGCACCCGGAACCATGGTGCGTCTTCAATGATATTTATCTTAAGGTCCGTCCTTGCAGGATGTCCAGCCTCAAAGACATTCGTAGCCGTTAAGATACCACATATTGCCCACATGATTACGATTGTTAGTAAAACCTGAAAAATAACATATAATATTAAAGGCACAAATGAGGACGGAAGGGCAATAAAGACGCTATTAAAGTAAATTTATAGTAAATAATTTTGACGTTGAAAAGTGTTTGCTATATCAATGCTCTGACTTGAACATCACTACGCCACGGGGACTATGTCTGTATGTAGGTGTCAATCCGCAAAACGAATCCAACTGACATGTTGTTCGACATGTAGGTATACTATTGTATGTAAACTCAGACGGGTACTATCTGGTGGTCGTTGGTTTTACACTCTAGGTAAAGTAAACGGACATAAAAATATTTTGTGCTTTTCAAATCCAATATAAGTAATAATACCATTATAGTTAACGGTTCGCTCAAGGGCTGAGATGACTTATGTAATGTAATAACTGTTGAATCCATGTTGTAACAGCGTCATCTATCGATTTTTAGAGAACAATTACGTATTGTTTGCGCTAGATGAAATTGTCGCCCTGTCACTTACAATTCAAAGACGCACGCGTCAAAATGTTTTTGTCATTTTCAAATTTCAACGTCGCCCGTTAAATTAGATGTGTACCAGGATGAAAAGTTATATGTAGTTGCCCAGGGGTATAATGCTAATTTTAATTTAAATCGGTCCAACATTTTCAGATATTAGACAACGACAAACAGACAAAAATACAATAAAATTAACTGGATGTGTTCTATTCCTCCTCTTTTATCCTCCTGACTCGGTGTTTAAATGTTTTCAATGTATTACTAACCGGAAAAAGTTTGAAAAGTGGAAACCAAATCACAGTCAAGCCAACACTCTTCCTCCACGTCACGGTTGGAATTTTCACTTCCCCCATGCATTGTGAAAATATTGTCAGTAAAATGAATGTTCTGTAAATAATATAATTATCTTATATTAATAAAGGCATTTTGAACAGGTATTAAGGAGTTCACCATATATACATTCGCAAGGAGAAAAATTCCAAATACACTATTATTTATGTGCCATACAATTTCATTACTGACTTTGAATGTTTTATATACATGGAAAATTATTGTAACGGGAGTAGTATACATGAATGTAATACATTGTTTATTTTATTATTATTAGGTTCGAGTCTAGGTGTGGTGTTTACCACGCTTACTTAATAGCAACTGAAACGTCCGTATAATTAATATTAAGAGTAAATCGTTGATCCTTCCCCAGGTTTTAATTATAATAGTTAATAAAAGACAATATTAAACTCTTATTATCCACATTGTTTTTAATAAAAACAGATACTTAGAAGTTTTGACATTTAAAGAAAAACACAGATTTAAGTTCTGTATTTTTGCAAAATTTAAATATACTTACATTATATAAAAAATTTGCGACGTTTCGCGTGCTTTACAGCGTGCGTGGCCACGGTAGGGGCTTACATAAAGAAACAGGTTACCGGTACAGACAAGTCTGTACAGGTTGGTACCGACCGGCGCAGGTATAATATTTTTAATATAATCTATTCACACGCTTATAAAGAAACAGGTTGTAACTTGTCGGTGCCGACTACCTGGACCGAGCCATACCGCATACGGTTTAAGCATTTACTGGAGTAGGCTGTCTATTTATGTACTGAAAATGGATTTGGATAACGAAGTTTTGATAGCCTTGGTGTTAGATAAACAATGTTTATGGGACAGAACTCATAAGTTTCACAGCAACAGAAATGTTATAGAAAAGTGTTGGAAAGAGATCAGTTTGGAAATGAAACAGGATGGTGAGTACTTTCAATAATTAGTTCTATTTATTTTAATTTCGTAGTTATAAAATATTAATAAAAAAGTATTACCTAATATCATTATATATTAAGTAATTATGTTTGAAATATTGAACAAAATTATTTCTGACGTTTGTAGCAACAAGGCGGACTCAGACTTTGATTGTGCCATCTTCGTCTTATAATATTTACCGAAGTCAAAACCCTCTTTAGCAATAATTATATTGTGCAACAAATACATAGTTTTCACGATCTTATCTAGTTATCTTAGCTAGTTGAATATTCGTTTCGATGCTTTTAGATAGCTAACGCCACTTTGAGTATAATCTACCAAATGAATGTGCATTGTACTGTTTTTCTCGCTCGCGACAAGCGACTATTATAATTGTGTTGGTCCACTGTTAAATCACGCCCCCCAAAGGGTTTCATTAAATATGTTTTAAATTGTTATAAAGGATACGCTTCAAAAAAGCTAAAAATACGTAAGGAACAGAGACATATTAGGCAAATATGGGGTAATGGAATATCTAATTGCCTTTAATTTAGAAACTGATACAAATCTGATGCCGCCATCACTCTGTTAACCATAGCCCCCGACTTCAACCATTACAAATTTATAGTTGGCATTGGCTACTGCTTGCAGTACCACAGAAAATTTTTAATTTTTATAGTTGTAAAACAAAGATCTAGATCATTTTTTTGGGCACATAACGCGCACATGTTTACCGTCTATACAGCCTATGATGTGAGGGAAATTCCAAATATTATTGAAATCATTAGATATTGAACAAAATATATCTCTGTGTATGTAACTGTACTTCTTTGTGTATTTAACTTTTTACATAGCATTCCTTCTTTGTTTTAGAAAATAAAATAAGAAAAAGATGGAGATATTTAAGGGATCAATTTGCGGTAGAGTTAGGAAAGATTCCACCTTCTCGCTCTGGAGATGAGGCAACTACAGTATATCCCAAATGGCCATATTTTAAACACTTACTTTTTCTCAAACCTATGGTGAAGGCGCGGCTAACCACTGGAAGTTTGAAGCGACAAAGATCTCATTCAAATGGCCTTGATAGTGAAATAGAATTCACCCAAAGTATAAATGACAATGATTGCTCTCTTTCACCTGGACCAATCAAAATAGAAGATAATGATGCGAGTGTTACAACAGTGTCTCCTGCGATGCCTGTTTCTAAAACCGCTTTGAAAATGCCGAAGAAAACAATCAATGACAAATTTTTGGAGATTGAGCATCAAGAACTTAAATTTTTACAAGATAAGGAAGAATCGCGACAGAATAGAAAAACCGATGCAGACAACGAACATCTTCTATTTTTTAAAAGCCTCATACCACACATCGAAAAAATTCCACAGCAAATGCTACTTTCTTTTAGAAACAAAATTCAAAGCGTCGTCGACGAGTTCGCGTACCAATCTTTCTAACATGGAACGAAACGAAACGACTGAAAGAACGTATTGCAGACATAAGATATAGACGACACACAAAATCAGCAGTCTGTGAACACACATAAGATGGGCCTAATCACTACATACGCTTCGACCAACCAAAAGTACTTGCGAAAGAAAAAAGATTATTTCCAAGATTGGTACGGGTAGCATTTTTCTCCGGGAAAATGGAGGACACCGTGAGCCAGGTTTGGAAAAATCCTTCCGGTTTTAGTCGATACCAACTCCGGGGCAATAAATACAGATAACACACAACCTCTCTGCAGCTGGGAAACTTATTTTGAAACACCTTAACACCTTTTGTCTTCAGTATACTGTGACCACGCACGCTGTAAAGCACGCGAAACATCGGAAAAAATTTAAATAATGTATCTATATTTAAGTTTTGAAAAAATACATAACTTAAATCCGTTAATAAAGTGTTTTTTCTTTAAATGAGTAACAGTTATGTTAATAAAAGACAATATTAAGTTTTCACATTACAGCACTTGAAATTGAGTCAATTAAAGTTCCCAGCACGGCAGGTTGATCTGAGCGCGAGGTCGTTGTCATAGCAACCAGGTCGCGCTAAACAACTCAACAAGTGAGCTGTATCGATCTTATCTGCATTAGGCGAATTTAAATTAACGGTTTTGTTTGAAATTCAAATATCTACGTGTGGATATTTGCGCACCATCACTTTGAGGAACCAGCGTGAAAAAAGGTCATATACGTTTAAGTTACTGAAAACAAAACCTTTGTCCTGAATTAGGCGAGTGAGCAATTAAAAATTAAAAAGGTATATCTTATACATAAAATACTCGTGTCACAATGTTCGACTTGAACTCCTCCGAAACGGCTTGACCGATTCTCATTGAATTTTTTGAGGGAATTGAGTAGGTCTGAGAATCGGCCAACATCTTTTTGTCATCCCCCTATGTTAAGGGTAGTCCACACCTAAATTTTATGTTTTACTTTTAGACAAAACTTTAGTTTCTATTTTTTATGATACATCATACAAAAATACATACAATCCTAAATTTTCATCCTTCTACGATCAACCCTTATTTTTTATTTATTAATTGAAAATTGAAATTACATGTATGGCTAAACAACGTTTGCCGGATCAGCTAGTTACATTATATTATCGTCGTATTATATGCATTTATAAGCAATTGGAATAATTAATCTTCTATAAACCAGATCATGCATAATTGAATCATGGTAATTTACATAACCGGCGTACATTAGAATTTGCTCTTGTAATATTAAAATGTTATTTATAGTAGAACTAATCGATTACATGTATTGAAGTAACAACATGGATAGCAAAATGTTTGAGAAAACAAATAATGTACATTTTATTGCTATGATGTTTGGTTTTACTTCGATAACACGACCATCGTTTAGTATCGACTTCGACAGTTTGTGCATAAAATGTAATACTCATAAAGTATTTCAATTTTTTCAAAATTTTAAAATTTGTCTATCTAGTGCTTCGGTCTATCTAGATCTATCTGTCTTTCCACTCTGTGATAAGTTCCCCGAAAATAATAAAGGTCTACCTGAGATGAGACGACACTGGAGATAAGACTTGCCATATTTCAGGGTAATGAATTACGTCTAGAATTAACGATGCAGTTATATTATTATAAAACCGAAGATATTATTAACGAACAGTAAATTTAAAATTTCTCAGCGTTTGACCCACAAAATAATGTATATTACAACTCGGAGCTCAAATCATGCATATTTTTCTCTAAGGGAACGGAACGTATGAAAATATTCATGATTCGTAGAAAACTTTCTCAGTTGAAATTCTAAAAGCGCAGATATGACTGGAATAGCATTGAATTGGAAAGTTTTAATAGATTCCATTTTTGACATGTACGTACTTATTTATCACTACAGCATTTGAAAACTAATTACTAAATAAAAATGAAACATTATCTATGGAATGGTCTAT
The DNA here is from genome assembly GCA_963693355.1 of Pontia daplidice. Lineage (NCBI taxonomy): Eukaryota > Metazoa > Arthropoda > Insecta > Lepidoptera > Pieridae > Pontia > Pontia daplidice. The sequence continues at coordinate 166,310 of CAVNZL010000072.1, read as the reverse complement.
GAAGTGTATATTCTTCAAAGTATACTATGAATACTCCTCCTACAACAGTTACAGATTTATCTTAACCACGTCAATTGGATTGTCCGATTCTTTAGCTATAAAAAATAATTAGAAATATTCGATATTATTAAGGAATATAATTATAAATAATAAAATGATTCGTATATTTTCTGTCCTTGCTGAAAACAAATTATTTTTAGTTTGAAGTATCACACGTCTTATAAATGTTATTAGAAAATACAAGACACCTTATGAATGAAAACAATTATAGAAAAATAAATTACTTGAACGTTTCAACTAGAGCAAAGTCCGAAAGGTCGGAGGTCATTGCCTGGTGCAGTATCGATTTATAGTACGTCTATGCAACATATAATATATCACATGTTCTAAATTAATATATGAAAAATGTGTGTTGGATTCACAAATCGTTCCTGATGAGATGAGATAGGTTTTTTGGATTTTTAAAAGTGTTATTATAAAATACTCAATATATACAAAGAAAAATTTGTCCGCGGGCGGATTCGATAATCTGTGTAAACTTTAAACTTACTGAAATTAAATAGAGCCGACCCACATGAGTATTGGTAAGTAAATGTATGCTGTAGCTTATTCTTTGGATTGTCCACGCAATTAAATAGTTCCACAAGTTGGTGGTGCGCAGTAAGTCTCTGAACAGGTTCCGTCATTGAATGTCAATAAAACGTCGCATTACAATTAGATTTTAGTTACACTATTGAATATATAAATAAAATAAGCGTGTTAAAATCAGTTAAAGTAGGTAAACCATATTCATCTATTTATGTTAACTCATATTACCCTGCAGCAATGCCCCACTGTTGAGACGCGGCTTCTGCAGCGTGATCGAATAGAGTCAGTCCCACCAGGGCCACAGTTGGAACGATCGTAAGTGGAGTCACAAACCGCAAAAGGGAACCGATAACTCCGAAGTAACCTTCACAACAAATTAATCCTCATAATATGTGTATTTAAATATTATGTTATGAGTTATAACAACACTTATAAACATATTCTTACATATATTAATTGTTTAAATACATCGTCCAGGGCTGTATATATACTCTTTCAATGAAAGTTTACACATACACAACAGAGTTTTGAGCAAAAGTGAGTTTGCATTTGTGTCGTTGGTTTGGACGTAAAACAACGAAACAAATGCGAAGTTTCCATTTTAGTATGTTTGCAGTTTGTGAATTGACTTATACTTGCAATATGTAATTATTTTGACAGCGAAATTGTTAGATATTATATATTAGGTTGGGGAAAAAGAAATCCATTATTTTTACGTGAACTTCAAGACTTTATTTAACATGTTTTGCATTGTCCGATTTAGGTCAAATATGCACCATTTTGTTCTATAATTTGTTGCCATTTTAATGGTAGCTTCATTATGCCTCTCTCATAAAAGTCTTGGTCCTTATTAGCGAAAAACTCCAGCAATTGATTTTCACACTCTTCCATTGATGCCAATTTCTTATCACTAATAAAGTTTTGCAATGCAAGAAAAAGATGGTAATCGCTTGGTGCGAGGTCCGGACTGTATGGTGGATGCGGCCTACCTCTCTCATATAAAATTTAAAGTAAAAATAAAATCATTAGGGCAAATGACTTATAGTATATTTTTACCGCCAAAAAGTTGAAATAACGAAGACACCGCAATTGCACCAGACAGCTCACACATTCTGCTTGTCCACACTTCTCTTCTCTGATCAGGTGCCATGCCAGCCAGCACACTTTGCTCTGGACACTTCCAATTGGGCAGGCCCAGGATCGCCAGAGTTGGAACGAGGAAAGAAATGGTGCCACCTTGCACGATGGGCAGACGACATCCAAATGTTGCTTGTAGCCAGGTTATAAGACCTGAAAATGTATTCTGATAATTAATGCAATTTTTATTTTAAATTTATTTGCGTTACAGGTGCGTTGCGAAAAATTTATATGATCATTATGTCACATAGCAATCTCATTCAGCTTTAAACTAGTTTTAAGCTGCTTATAGCACAACAAGAATATGTAGCCGATGGAGTAAAGTTTCATTGTAAAAATCTATTCACGAACAAAATACTTCTCTAAAAACTACATTTTACTATTTAATTAGTCGGTTTCAAGTTTGTTTTAAGTTATAATTGTGTAATTATAATAATTGTTGCAAATTATTAAGTATACGGTTTAGCAAAGCGAGCTGTTTTAATACGTTGCACTTTTCGATAGCAATAATTGATACGCGTCGCTTCTTACCGAAAAGCAAACAATGGCTTCATACATTTAAACACGTGTAATTCGTGGCCAAGGTTACTTTCTCTATTAATCTTTCCAGGTCAATGAACAAGGGAAGGTGTTAGAGATATTAGTGACAAGCAGCCTTACACGGTTTATCAGTTGTTACCATACTATGTAACGCTTAGTATGTTTACTATTAGCATAGCAATTTTTAGGGTCGTAAAGGCTATCAACGGGATCCCTATTACTAACAATTCACTGTTCATCTGATTGTCTATCAGGCTGTATCTTATGAACAGTGATAATAAGACTGTTGAAATTTTCACAGACAAAAAATAATAAACTAAATATTAAAGGACCTCGCATACAACAAGAGTGAAGCAGATTTCGGAAGCATATTCCGATCGTGTTATTGTAACACACACAACATCGATGTCAGTTATTCCTTCAATGACAACTTACGTATTTGGCATTCGCCTTGTTATTATTCCTTTTTTGTTATTTTACGAAAAACGCCGAATGTCCACGTAGTATTGTATTCTTTAAAGTCTTAATCTTGTAAAAACGTGGTACAAAATACTCATTGAAATCAGGAGCACGAAAATTGAAAACCATATTAGTGAATAACGTTGTCTTTAATATTGGAATCAATCAGCGCTTTGTTAAGGAGTGCCAATTCCAGGCAATTACATCATTCTCATACCGATTTCCTAATCGGTATAGGATTTTATAGCTTCCAATTGAGATAAGGACAAACGGATTATATGACTCTTGCGTATTCATTGCTCAAACAACAATCTATGGTAATAAGGATCAAATCAATATATTATTTTATGAAGTTTGTTGTAATGTTAAGTTTTGTTGTTAATGAAGTTTATTATTTTTTTTCTTGTGGCTTACACACTTCGCGGCTTAGTATTATTTACTAAATTTCTAAACAACTATTTCGGCAAAGTGGTATCGGGGGGTGTAACTCAGTGGTAGAGTGTCTGCTTCGCATGCTGAAAGTCCTGGGTTCAAATCCCAGCACCTCCAATGTCATTTTTGTTCATTTACCCTAATACTTGTATAAGTTTCACTGGTAGATATATTTTTGACTTCCATTTCAAATGCAGTTTGACGAAAGGTTTCAGACCTTATTATAAGTACGCTCTTTACTTGACCTTTCAAACATTAGGTACCTATGTGTTCAAAGCAATATTTAACAATTTAAAGTTATAACAATATTAAAGGAGATCAAACGGCTGAATTTCGTAGTATCTATTGCTCGTTCATTAAACTTTAATATTATCATAGTAATTATACGTGTAACAGGATATCATGAAACCTATAAAGATAGTTTAAAATAGTTTATAGTTTTAAATATTTACAGTACCAAAAGGCAAATTACAGTGTCAATAACGTTAACGTTAATCTTGATGTTATTAACACTCTTTTCTTCTTAAAATTAAATTATCAGTAACTACATAATCTTAATTCTCTCGTACATATTTGCTTTGCGATTATCTGTAACAGTCTTGAAACATGACAATAATACATACCAGATTGATAATCTACATACGATTAAATTAAAAATATTAAACATTTAAATCGTTTGATATATTAAATTACGGAAACATGTTTCAAATTACTAAATATTTATATGTAGTAAGATAATGCCCGCAGACAAATCAATAAGTATATGCCCAGACTGCCAAAAGGCTCGTGAGGGCGTTTCCGATCTTGAAAATCCTGGTACGACTTTCATAAACTGCTAGGGCCGAAAAACGTGACTACGACACAAAAGACTTCAGAAATCACCAAATTTATACAACTACAGATCATATAAAACAAAAAGCGTACTTTTTTAGAACTAAAAATACAGTAAATGTATGAAAACCACAAACCTGTTACAAATATCATGGTGGATATAATATTGGATCTGTCAGGGTCGGTGTCCTCCATACAAAGCGCAGGACAGAGGATGAATGGAATTGCTACTATTGCTCCTATCATTGTTAGGTAGTGCTGAAAAAATCAAACATATTTAATTAGAATGTATAGTATTGATTCAGTAAACTTCTGTATACAAAATTCATTTAACCTAGAGTATGCCTTGCTCAAAATGATTTTTTATTTGTAATTATTAATTATTCTTTTTTTTTCCTTTTTAAAAATCAACTTACCTGCAATGCCATAAATATACATAAGTACCAAGACGGAATATCATCGATTCCATACGTAACATTGCCTTTTCTATCTTCTTCATTGGAGTTATTCGGCTCCTGAAAAATGGGGTTTTTTAGCGATCCCAGAAATTTCAATAGATAATACTTTAAAATCTTATATAATGCTCTTTACTCTTCTCTTATTCAAATTTTGTTTAGACTTTATACGTTAGTGCGTCAGTCAATCAAACATATGAAACTGAGGACACTGAAGGTAGTCTGATTAGCTGCCTCGTATTAAAGTTATTTCAACTCTTTTGGGCATTTTTTAAATTTGTGTTTTTCATAGGATTGTAATGTCAAATTTTTATACTAATTATAAGGATTAAAGAAATCAAACACTCTATTTTTATATTATTATTTCCTGCACTGCAAAAAAGATCGTCGGTTGTTGGAAGAGTTTTGAAATTAACGATTTATTATCTTTTTGATATAGATTAACTAAAAAAAACTAAAGAGCAAATTCTAAAGAAAATTCTTATAAAGTACATAAATTACAATTATTTTTATAATGAAGTAGCTAGCTATAGCCGGTTGATAGGCTTCGTTCGATATCAAAAGTTTCACACACAATCGTGTGATTTTATAACGCAGCATTTTAATAGAGAAAGAATTTTTTGAAATCAGTACCATAGTTGCCATATTCCTTTTTTATAATATAAGTGTAAATAACCTGAGTTATGCATTTCAATTTGTACAAGGTTTCGTTACATAACTCAAGGCGTTATTCTTTATGTACATTGTACGATTCGCCTTAGCTTAATTGGTAACGCACATGGCCCGGGGCCAACGAACAATGATACTTTTGGCTAATTTAGGCGGCTAAGCGAAAAAAGTTTTTTTTATAAAACTACAACTGTTTTCGCAATTTCAATTCAATTGTTAAGTGGCATACTGATAAGGAAGAACCAATTTATCCGCTGCTTGGAAATCGGCGGAGAAGTTTGGAGCGGGCAAGGAATTCCACTCTTTCGCTGTTTTAATAAGAAATAACTATCAGAAACGTGCAGTGCAGCACCTGGATATGTCAACAGATTATTTGAAACGGGAGGGCGGGATCAGATTGTATATATGTATGGTATGTACATAGTTGTAAAGAACACTATTGAAGACTGAAAGGCAAGTAACTAAACGGCGATGGTGAAGATATAACAGCTTAAAATCCACGAGGGAATAATCTAAGAAACTCAATACGTTACGATATGTCCAGTGCTGGGGCGTAGAAAAGTATGTTCCGGGTCAATCCACAGTAAAGGCAACATTTTTGTGATGAGCATTACTGTTGACTGTGGTCTGTTATAAAAATAGTTATATTAATTAAATGGACATATACAATTTATTTTTGACTATTATTAGCACCCAGAGCACAAGCTATAAAAACTTGGCCCCAAGGTACCAAACGACCGTGTCTAAAATATTTCTCAATATCATTATTATTAGGTCTGAGCACAGTCGTAGTGTTAATGTAAGTATCACATCTTAGCTAATAACTCGTACTAACAAAAACTACAATCAAATATTGTATTTATAGTAAACATACACTGTAAATTACGAAATCATGTATAGTTCTAAGCGAACTATAAATAGTTAAATTTATTGACTGATTAATTGACGACTCTTTTAAGGATGTCTGGAACATTAAAGTCCTTTTTTTGGCTGCCTTTTGTGTGTAGGAAGTGTGATTATTGAAATTTTTGACGTCTCAGTGACCGTGTTTGACTGATTATTATATTATTGTACTTATAAAAATGATTTTAAAATATTATTTCATATATTAATATATATTTATTTATATATTTATATTTATTAATATATTAAATATTATTTTATAATATTTAAGTCTTCTTTATATATAATATAAAGAAGACTTAAATATTTCAAACGTTCATCAATTTTTACACTAGCAAGGCTGCTGAAAACAAAAGCATTGGCAACCGGAAAACTCATTGTCCGTAGACAATAAAATATGGCTTTGTCTATAATCAAAACATAAAATTAAGTGGCACAAATTTGGGAGGCTACTTAAGGAAACAAGCCTCGAATAAAAAATTTTTGAACCACCTATAGGTTTTTACCGATTAGATGGCGGTAGGTACATATGTTAGTTGTTTCAGGCGTTTACACTAAGCAAGAGATTGATCACCTTGCTGAAAAGTGGTTGTCAAGGTATGTCAATACAGTGAATACGAGTCAATTAAACTCGTCGTGTTTTAGACGTTTTATGTAAGTAGTGCTCACATTTAATCACTATAAATCTCTATGGGTTTTGGCCTTTGCATATGGGTACATACTTTATAAAAGACTTGGATGGTTTTAAACTCCAGATAAGAAGTGCGCTGAACAGTGGTTCTAACATCAGTGAATAACACTGATCTTTAACTTAATTTCTTTAATTGTGTATTAAAAATTATGCCTATTGACATTGATTTAAAACATGTTATAGATACACTATAGAATTACAAAAGAGTTCTTTGCGATAAAAAACATTTGTAATGGTTCCATCCTTTATATACATCTGTATAGACACTTCACTGTGCCTTAATTAAACTTAAAGACTTTTCAGTTAACTACGCCAAGGTATACTTATAAAGAGTTTATTATTATATATACATGATACAATGTATTATCAACTACCCGCTCGTCTTCATAGTTAACGTATTACGTACTTAAACTGAATAATTAGCTTTCTTTTACATGCTTCCTTAAAAATAACAAATATTAGCAATCTTTTATCTGGTATGCCTTTTGGGTAATTCAAAATTAACTAACCTCCACATCTGTCATAGCCTCCAATCCGATTTGAATGTTGTCGGGAAGCATTTTAAACCTGAAAAAATTTTATAAATCTCAATTGTGTAGATTAAAATTTAATATTGTAATAAATTCATTGCAAATTAATAAAATCGTTAAGTGATTAACATTTATGATGAAGGTATTATAGTTTATTACTCTAATTGTGACGATAAACAGAGTACTTTACAAATATCTATTTCATATTAGTATATACCTATTAGGATTGCTTCTAAGATTTTAAATTCAAAATTACTTAAATAAAGATACAATTTATAATTAGACACGATTGTAAGAAATTGAATGCGAATGGAATTTGTAATATACCCACATTAAAAGAACGTCTTAGACTATTAACGAGACGTAATGATTAATAATTGTTATGCGTTAAAAATATTGAACTGAATGATTAAACATTTAATTAATTTCAAAATACATTTACAAAGCCAAAGCCATTTACACAACCTTTGTTGTGACTTTTTACAGGTGTAAAAAGTCACAACAAAGGTTGGACAGTGGTGGAGAGCCAATGTTTGGCAAGCGCAGACGAGGATCTAAGGCATTGCTGTTACCAGGCCTCGTCATTAGCGCAAAGTAGGGACCTTGGTGTTTTAGTGGGTACAGGGGGCCATTGCACCATCGGCCTCGAGTCCCACACTCCCCGCACCACTTCATAATCATGTCCCGGTGCGGGGGTGCGTAAGAGCATTTCCCCAAGTAAAAAAAAAAGGTGTAAAAAGTCCTGGTCTGCAATATATAGATACATATTTATAAAGACTTACCCGTTAGTAATTTGCCGAGTCTGTATTACTCACTAGTCACTACCTATGAATGTAGAGTACTATTAAAAATCGAGTAAAAATACTTTTTGACATTGAAATGTGCGCGCGCGTCGTTCGAAGTCATACAATAAACTGAAACGAAACGCTACATTGATGAAAGAACAGTTGACATATTTAATTAACCCTATTATCAGATCAATATACAAACTTAAGTATAAAATTAGTTTCAAATATAGAATTTATTAAATTGATCCTAAGTTTGCTAAAAATCGAAATTTAAATAAATTGAAGTGGGAGCCTACCTTCAATGAAATGATGGCATTAAGATGAGGAATAATTAACATAACATTTCTTATATTTCTATCTATTTAACCATCCGCTAAACTAGCGGCTAGAGATAAAACTATTAATATTTTTTTTTATTGAAATCAATGGTGTGTAAACAAAAGGTCGATTCAACAATGTAATAATCAAAAGAATAGCGCCAAATCTCAAAGGACAACTCTGCAGGCTGCCACAGATTACAGAAACGTAATAGATGCCGTGTAAGTGCGAACGCTATCAACGATATCAACTTGAAAAATAATGAAGTGATTGAGATGGGACCTTCATAGTAAATAACTTTATTTGGAATTTGTAGTAATAAAAATATCATTTTAAATTTCTTTCTTGAATACTTGGACAACAGCTACTAACGCTGCTAATACTCAAACCTTCAACAATATATAGTAGGGATTAACAATATGTTTATTTATAAGGGTTACATTTTACAATTGTATCGTTCTTGGATATTAGTTTCACTATATCAGTTATTTTACTAGAGGTGGTGGTCCTCCGCGTCGTTACTATGACCCGCCAACTATTTTGTTGCGGACCTATTTTATAACTATTGGATTTTCCTAGAAAATTCCGTCAAAAACAAAATATTCGTAGATAATACAGAATCCGACTGTGTTTAACGTAGATAATCACCACTAAAAGTAGATAGTGCAGGACACGTAACAAATAAAAACAAAATCAGGTTTGGATAAAATTTATTTATCATGAAATGACATGAAAAATTTTACCTTTTGTTTGTATTATTTTGTATGTTTTATGTTATGATATTATTTCTACAATTGATACATGTTTTCCGGTATAATACGGATTGTTTTTTTACTATCGCGTAAAACAGCTTGCAATTGAAATTTGCAAACTTTAAACAACAATGACATGAAATTCGTGTAGCATGTTGAGCCTAGTTATATCTATTACAGGAATTTCTTCTGACTATGGCAAATGAAATTTCTCCGGGAGAGCCTCACTCCTAGGAGATGTAATGAGAATGAAATTACCCTGAGTCTTACAGCTAAAACTTTTAAATCTTTGCCATACAAAAAATAAACGTAAATATATATTTAAAAATTATTATCACATTTTGTGAGATACAATTTTATTAATTCATATCACATTAAATACCTAGGTATTGAAAATAGTTGTACAATAAATTAAATTCCTATATCGGCCTAGGTAATTTGATTTTTAAAAAGCTGAATGATCCCTATGTTGCAACATTGCATCTTGACTACATTAAAAACAGAGAACCAAATACTTAACAATTAATTTTGCGAGAACCTGCACCTTTAATGTGCTCTTGAGTATGGTAGTTTTGCGTAATTATTGAGAAACAAAAATTTTATTTCGAAAAATCATGTAGAGATGTAGGTTCTCTCTGCATTTTTCCACACATATACCATGGGAATGACGACTTGTGCGGTCTTATACCTGCAACTGAATTCTATACCGGTCAAGGCAAAATTCCGCGCGTTTCACCTGAACAAGTTCCTATCCTGCGCAACACCTCTTTGTAAACAGTTATCAATGTTTCCGAACCGATACGACTTTGGGGCGGTAAAGAAAATAGGTTACAATTCCGTGGAAGGCCTGCAACATCAGGAAAGTTTTGATAATGGACGAAAAGGGAGTGAACCTACAAATAGCAACATATTCTTTGTAATGCGATTTACTCCTACTAGAAAATAAATTGAATAAAAAAAGTAATGAAACTCATCGAGAACTTTTTATATTAATTTATAAGCTTTTTTAAATAACAGTAAAAATTTCAATATAAAAATTAATTAGAGATCTTTTTATATTCCTCATAGGTGTAGTATGAAGCACCACGTCACTCGGAAGATTTTAATATCTCAGTCACTTTCTTCCCTCGATGTACATATACTATATCAATTTATTTTATAATTTCGCACTACTATTTATATATAAAAGGGTAGCGCTACTTGGTTGTTTTCTGTTGCTACTTAAATTATTGCTCATACCGATAAAATGACTTATGGACGAACCCAATTTCGTCTCTGGTTCGTCCTTTTAACACCATGTATAATAATTTTTCTAAAACGGTTTTACAACGTTATGTGTATGAGAGGATTTTGGGCCACAATAGAAATACTTAAAATCTTATGCTAATAATACATACATTATGTACAATCGGTTCTTATAATGATTATTATTCAAATGTTAAACTCATTCATACAAGATGAAACATAGGGACAAAGATTCCATAGTAATTCGAGGTTTATATAACATTATAATAAAATAACATACTGTTTGCAAATAAGCGGCTTATTCCTTGTCAATTAAGGTCAATATTACAAATACAATATTTATATAATATATACAATTTGGTATACTTTGGTATACTATCCATATAGTTTTAAATTAATAGCATTGTTTCAATATCACTTTTAAATTCTCCTGAATGTCGTAATTTGCCTAGACCTAAGGTGCCAAAGCAATCAGTTCAGATATGCTTTGTTAAGATGCTAATCATTCTTGTTTTGATGGTCATCCTCTGACTTTTCTTCATTGTTCGACTCTTGCACCAAAGGTGGAGACGAAACTTCTAGAAATAACAACATAGAATAGTTAAATTTATTTGTGTATCCATGGTTTGAAATCAATTTCATTCAATTATTTATTCACACATATTTCTAAGAAAATGTATCTATTGTAAGTGCGACGTTGGCGCACTAATCTGTTTGCTTTGTTAATGTTAGTGTCATCCATTTTAACTGTGAAATGTGTGTAAATATGTATATATGTAATTTACATGATTTGTTATGTAACTTTGAAGCATACTGATTGAGGAAGTTTATAAAAGTAATGTAAAAGGCAATAGCTTTCAAACACCTTGAATGTTTCGTTAATACTTAGAAAATTTATTAAAATCATAGTAGACTATTGATGGGGTAGCATTGAGATAAATGCTCAGATCTGGCCTTTTGTCTAGGCATATTTAGAAATTTGTGTCAATCTAAAATAGATCATACCACAAATATTTAACCGACCTTTTGAAATGAAAGATACATTTGATCCATATAAATTATGATATTTAAAATATTTTAATGGATTGTATAAATTTCCCATCCAAGTGATGACAATATTTACTCCTATTATACAAGCTGTTTGTGTCTTTTAACTAAAAGCATTACTACATAATCAAGCTAAGAGTAAAATATTTTGATTATTAAATACCTTCACATGTACTTGTATCGCTTGAGGGCAATTCTGCTTCGCGCCGTTTTCTGCAACAAGAAAATCAAAAGTAAAACAATATCAGCAACTTTTTGTAAAATATAGTTTATCATGTGTTTTGATTTTGATGTTAAATTCTCTTAAATTAAAGTTAAATCTAACGTTAAATCTAATCTTAAATCTAACAAATTTCAAGTCATGTTAGTTGCATTAGTTTTGGCCATGTGTGATTTGTCAAAACAAAATGGACACTATTTTGTGCACCCCAAATGAATGTATTTTAAAAGAAATTTGCAATTAATCTTGTATGGTCTATGCTATAGTTATAGTGGTTCAATATATTAAGAATATTTTACATTATATAAGGTAGTGATATTTCACTTGATTTTTTCAATTTTTCATACCTATCTTTAACAACATAATTTTATTATATTTTCTAATGAAAAAAGTAGATTGAATCCACTATAAAGTTTTTTTTGTTTTCACCACAAAAAAGAAAGATTTGCTTACCTTTCCTCAAATTCTGACATCTTGTTTTGTACCACTGCCCAAATGTCATTCTTTACTTCCTTAGCCTCATTAAATTCAACAAATTTTTCATAATAAGAACTTGCTACCTTTGATGGAACAAATGTATTTGTTTTAAGTATTTCGGCAGGTTCTGTTATAGTACTTGGACTTATATTTGTCTTATTTGATACTGTTTTCTTCTTAAACATTGTGGATGCCATACTACTATTATATACAATGGGTTTAAGGCCATTTTGTTTCTTTTCTGTTGTTAAATTAAGCTTAACATTTTTACCTATTGGCTTATTTCTTAAAGTAGGTGGTATGTATTTGCTTGTATCGCTTATAGAAATAGATTCTTCTTGTGCTTTCATTATAGACTCAATAGCAGCGTTGCGGTTTTTCTTTTTAACAGTACTTTTTTGCTCCAACATACAAGAGGCATCTCCAGAAGATTTGGGACTAAACTCTTGGCATAATGGGTTAAGTTTGCTAATTTCAATAGTTTGATTTTCAGATGAGATGTCATCATAATCATTTACCTAGAAAGAGCATTACAATTTTAGTATGTTAACTACATAAATAATTCACAAAAATAATTAATTAGCTAATAGTGTGGCAAACATTTAATTGGATCAATAGTTAATGTGTAAATTACCATTTCCAGCATATGCATAATCATTTTTATATCAGGACCTTCACTAAAGTCGGTTGTTGCACTAGCATCTCGAAATTGATATTCTGCCTCTTTTTCTGTAAATATTGCGATATTTCAATGTAAAATTAAATGATAGATGATATTAATCATAAAAAGAAAGTGTCTAAACAGAAAAAGCTAGAAACTTGTTAAATTATATTTCTAGAAACTAGATTCTACTTCTAAATGTAATTTGTATGAAATATTCTTTGTACCTTCGTCATATTCTCTTGGGATTTCATGAGATAACAAAGGCTCAGTGATAGCTATAGGGGCTCCTCCTTGAGCTCTCGCCAGATCCCGAAACAGAGCTTCTTTGCTGGTCCACGAATCCATATCGATTGACTGGAAATTGTAATTGTTATAAAACTGATTCCATTATATCAAGTATAAACGACTGTTGTTTAAAATAGAAGCCAGTAGGAGAAAAAAATATAATATATAAATTGCACTAAGCAAAATAACTAATATAAAACTTAGTGTACAGAACGTAGTAGTGAATTATGTGATTTAAAGTAATACCCACATTCTACAAATTAACTAATATTAAATATTGGTAACAAAATGTTTTAAATTTAAAGTTTAAGCCAAACTTAAATCTTCAATCATAATTCATAACACATCACACAGTACAACTTAGAACAAAAGTTGAAATCCATAGATTATACATTAGATCGAAAACCTGACACTTTTTGACACGGCTTACAGATACACAGTACAAATTGTCTTTGAAAAATTTTGATCATTTATGCTGCTTGGTGTCTATTTCAAATTCAAGAATACCACTGGATTGTAGTTAATCAATAATAGCGATAAATTTAATGTATTCCAAATCCAGATCACCTGTCAAAATTTGGTCGATTTCAGAATATTTTTTATACAGTATCTTATACGGCCTACGTCATATTTATAGTCCTTGGGTTGGCTACTGGCCGCGGATTGTTGGAGTTTAAAGAATTATTATTATCGTTGTTACTATTCATCTATTGTTAGCGTACGACTCGATATCGTACGTCCCGTTAAAATGAAACTCGAGAGGGGTTTAATACGTTTCTTTATTTTGTAAAGTCCGTAACATCGAAGGTAGCTAACGTCGCGTCGGTTCGGAACGGCTGCGTAAATCTATCTAACATTTTTAAACTTAAATGATAAATCTATGCATTTTAGAAAACGAGATTTGTCGACCATGGCCTTTTTCTTCGAAACACATCTGGTAGGCAGATTCGTTTATCAGCTTTCTAAATAACAATGCCCGTTGTCCGAAACATCTATTATTAAAGTTATGCCCATATCCATTATTAGTAAGTGTGATAACGAGATCTTAATGTTTCGTGATTACGTGATTAAAATTCCGTCTGAACGTTTAGACGTTTATTCCGGAAACAATTAGGTATATAATATTATTCGTTTGCATTCTTCTCATTAACGGAGGAAATCTACATTGATGTGAAAAATTATTACTATTATAACAATTAGTACATCTCTTTAAACCCATTTAATAATTCTGTCTATCGTGTCATTTTTTGTTCTTGCTCTTCAAGAATCTATTGATACCGCATCTTTGAAAGTTGATGAGTTTTGTTATTTTAATAAAATACGCAATTGAGGCAAAAGACCACGAATAAAAATATATAATACTTGATCTTTTAATAATTCTAAATTAGCTTCACGTGCTTCTTTTGTAAGCTTCAAATTTAAAGATTTAATACACATAATAAATTTGATAAATATTTCAAAATTAGCCCATTAAAATCTCGTCGGAAGCAGTATAATATACTCCTACGTGATATTATCTCAGGAAGAATAAATTCGTAGCCTTTTTTTGTATTGTTATTTAGTCTTTTATGATCTATATTGCTACTCTATTTTGGCTTTGGTAATAGAATTTAAATTTTATACTATATGGTCAATAACGCTGTTTGGGTAAATAAATAAATTAAAAATATTGCAATATATTAAATTCAAAACATCCTCATAGGATCGAAAAATCAAAATCCTCACTTAACAAAGCACACAATCACCATTGGTTATTTATATTCAACATCGTTTATTGCAATAATTTCAGTTAAATTTTTCAGAGAAATTATACAACTGAAATAAATAATTCTGGGTTTCTATTGACTAGGTTCTTACGATTTAAAATAGTATCACCGACATATAAGTAACTATTCATCTGTTAAACTATTCCTTTTATACATCACAAAATGGAAGCAAAAACGGATGTGGCATTCGCGTCTGGTATGGCATTCGCGTCTGGTATGGACAGACAGTCAATTAGTAACTGAATAAAAAACCGTGTATGTTTTCATTCGCTACTTACTCTTTCTATCTTGATTTCAAGAAAAGCATCCTATCCTCCTACCATTTATTAATTTGAACATGTTTTGATAATCCAGTAATATTATAAATCTGAATAGCTTCCCTACTACCAATTAAAGGGAAGCATAAATTTTAAATCAAATAATGCGAGTGAAACCAAACTAATACACTACCGACTCCTAGAGTCGACATGCTAAGATTAAAGATTCAGTATCTTACTATGGAAAGTTTAAATTAAAATAAATACACAAATCTATTGCCAAAATAAAATAATACCTATTTCCCGCAACACACTCGGATATAGAAAATATTTAACGTACTAAATAAAAACTTTTATAAGTTAAAATAAAACTTCTTTAGCAGATATAAACATGACTTTATTACATTATTTACATAACTCGACATTTCAGGTGCTTCAAAGCAATTGCGGTCAGCGAGAGACAGTCTGTATTATCAATAAAATTGAGAATATATGTAAACTTAGTTTTGTTAGTCATCATTTATGACAATGGCAACTTTTACAAACAGTTAAACAGACAAAAAATGGTACCAACTATTATGTGGCTATTGCTTTTTATCCAAAATAGTTTTAACTGCAGAAGCTTAGATACCAATCCCTTATATATAAATAAAATACTATTAATAGCACTCTTACAAAACTTTTCAATTTATATTTCCATGAATTTCAATAAAATTAATCTATTAAATAATATCTCTGATTATTTTAAATTAAAACTTAGTTATAAAAATCTGTCTAACTGCACTAGTAAATGTTTTGTCATGAAGAGAAACAAATAGGCACTTAATTAAATACTTACCAAAGTACTTTAAATGTTTTGTACATAGTATTATAATAAAACAAAATCTTCAGAGCCTATAAAATATAAAAATGCATATACAGTCTTATAAACTACAACAGGAGTTATTAATATTATGTATCATACAGTAGATATATTGATATAATTAATTGTATCAATCAAATATATTACATTCTATACCGCAAAAGTTCATTAAGGTTTGCTATTATGTTTTTTAAATATATTATTTAAAAATTTCACTAATAGAAAAAAGGAAATATTTAAAAATAATAAAACTTGCTGACTAGGAAACATTAGATTATAAGACTCTACACACATATTGTTATTGCACTCATGCCGTTGTAAATGATTATGTTAACAGTACAAAAGTTTAGCATGCTACATTATTATAGAAGCAGTATTGCCATAAAATTAAAATATGCCATAATTATTTAAGTAAAAAATTAACTAAACATTATGGTTATGGTTGAAAACCGTAGTCTGTATATGAACAGGAGTTTAAAATACATTAGCTATGTTTTAAGTAAAATGTAGAAGTAATTTTAAACGTAATGTTTTTCACCCTAGTCTGTTAAAACCAAAATGGATAACTTGCTATTGTATTAAAAATACGTCATAAAGAACTACTAGAAGGCTTTTTTGTAATTTCTTCATCTCTCATCTTTAAGTCCCTTTCAAGCTTAGACCAAATATCTAGAGGTGGATCCTCTCTTTGCTTTATTCGATTTGTATATGTTTCAGTTAGATCATTTGCTATATTAGTAGGGGAGAAATTATTAATCTTTGTTTCCTCACTAGATACCGTATTGATGGATATACTGCTTTCAGTCGACTTTGCCTTTCTTTTAAATGTTATGGGTCCTAAATATAAAGTATTTGTTTTTTTTTGTGTCTCCTGTGCACTATTCAGCCATCCATCAACTCTTTCGATAGATTTTTTTAAAACCTCTTTAGTTGGTGTATCCGTTGTATCTTCATTCTCATTTGATGTCACAGGCTTCACATTATCAATTGGTTGTGTGCCTAGTTTTAATATCCCAGCAATCGCAGCATTGCGTTCCCTCCTAGTTCTCTCACATATAACATGTGATGTTCCTATTTTAGATACTAATGCCTTGAGCATTTTTTTCTTGTCATTATCATTGACTTTATTTAATTCTAATTTATTATTAATATCACAGTTGGGATTGGTCTCAATGTAACGTTGGGCATACATTGTATTACTTAATGTGTTTCTGGGTATGAACTCGGGAGCATTTTGGTTAAGTTTACTTATGATGACTGCTCCATTGGTTGTACAATTCAATTTTTCACCTGTGATTTGTTCAGGATTAATCTGAAAAATAAATTATGCTAAGGAAGTTCATTATGCTTTACTGCATCTGCGCACAAATATGTTTCTGTATTCAAATTTCAATTGTGACAATGGTGACAAAAATATTATGGGGAGACCCATATTAGGCATACTAAATGTTTAGAAAGCTGCCTGACTATAACTGATATTTGTAGCATTAGAAAGAAATTTAGAAAATACTAAAATACACCAGAACTCTATGGTCAACATGCAATTAACAAAGTAGACCAAAAGTATAATGTCTAAATGTGAAATTGGTTTTTCAAGTTATTACTAAAATATGTTTAACAGATTAAAAAAATATAATATATAATAAAAAAATATTTATTTATTTATTTATTTATTCAAATAAGGAACGCCAGCAGCTTACACAACATACACAGATATATTACACACAGAATACTTATTAACATATAAATTTCGTTGTGAAAACCATTATAGGCGTACACGCCATTATCAAAGAAACCCATCTCAAAGACATCACAACATTAAGGAAGGAATTTTGACATTACAAAAAAAAAAAAAAAAGAAAAAGTATCTGAAGCAATACAAGTTGCGTGACAAAAAAAAAAATATAATTATTTCTGGCATATTTTATTCTTAAACTTATTAAAGGAGTCATGAAAGATGTCAATGTTTAGTTTATGATTGTACGTGTTATAAAGGTCACATAACCTATTGATTGGAGAGTGGGCTCCAAGATTCGTGCGAGCTTGAGGTCCACTGAGCAGTTTTTTTATGGGGTATCTTGGAAGGAGGTATGGTATTGGGAAAGAGATGGATTCAAGAATGTCTGGACAATCAAGTAAATTATTTAAAGTTTTATAAAGAAATATCAAGTCATGCGTTTCGCGCCTATTACGTAAAGAAGTCATATTAAAGAAATTAAGTCGGTGCTCATAAGAAGATCTGTGGGAAATATTACGGGAAATAAAGGCTATATGGCGAGTGAAAGATCTTTGTATACTTTCAATTCGTTGAGAGTGTATTGAATAAGTTGGACTCCACGCAGAAGACGAAAATTCCAGGTGACTGCGCACAAGGGAATTAAATAGTATTATTTTAGTATCGGGACTAAAATAAGACGACATATATCAATAAATATTAAGAAAAAGCAGAGGCCAACGCAAAAAGAGATATTTAATCTTTAATTTCTTGTAATACATATTGTAAAAACTGGGAGGTGGATATAGGGTTTGAGAAATCAAAGTTCGACTAGTTATTAACAAGTCTATGCACGGAGTAGACCTTTGACACTACATCAGAAAGGAAAAAGTAAAGTTATAAGTTGTAAGTAGTAAATCTAGTGGAAAGGGTGGTTTCTCAGAATGTTAGTATTTATTTAATTCAGTAGTTGAGGAAAATTAATTTTGTTATTTAAAATTTTGATGAGAATAGTAAAGTCAATTAATCATATAGTTTCTTAGTGACATTCATCTAAATTTTTTTTTTTTTTTTTTTTCAAATCAATTATCTTGCAATCAGTCTCTAGACTATTAACAGATGTGTTGACTGGGCGAGAAGCAATGGCAGGTGGAGGTTATTCCACACTTGGAACTACTCCTTAGGTACTGGGACATCTCCCAGTTCTAATATGTGACGCCTCTTTAGTCGTCTCAGTGCACTGGGAATGGTAAGCTGGTTGGCGAGCTGGTTTGGGTGCTGCGCTAAACGCTGTTTATATTTTTCTTCATGCCACTTGATTTCTTGTTTAACAGTTCTGGTGTTTAAGTAGTGGTGAACCTCTGAGTTCCTAATGAACCAGGGTGAGTTAGCAAGCTGTTTTAGTATCGAGTCTTCAGCTCTTTGGATTTTGCTTATCGTTGTGTCACTCGCTGATCCCCAGAGCTGGATGCCATATGTCCAAATCGGTTTTATTAATTGGTTGTACACTAGAAGTTTATTATCTAGAGACAGTCTACTGTTTCTGCCCAGAAACCAGTAAAGCTCTCGAGCACTGAAGTTCATCTGGTCACGCTTGGCCTGAATGTGGTGATTCCAAGTTAGTTTCCTGTCAAGATGCATTCCCAAGTACTTGACGCAATCACTGTGTGGCAGTTGATTGCCGCATAGAAAGACTGGATGGCCGTTCTCTTTTTTCAATGTGAATGTTACATGGGTAGATTTAGAGGAGCTGGCCTTAATTCTCCACCGCATTAACCACTTTTCGATGGCATTCAAGCCCGTCTGGAGCTTTTTTGAGGCTTCTTCTGGACTAGGACTAGAGGCAAGTATTGCAGTGTCATCCGCGAATGTTGCTATTGTCATCCCTGGCGTAAGGGGGAGGTCATGTGTATAGATTGTATACAGTACTGGACCGAGCACAGAGCCCTGGGGGACCCCTGATAGAACATCATAGAAGGGAGATGAGCATTCGTTTTCTACAGTTTGAAATATTCTATCTGATAGGTATGATTTCAGGAGAGGGTAGAATTTATGCGGAAGCTTCGTCTTTATTTTGTACAGAAGAGCCTTATGCCACACCTTATCGAACGCTTGTTGTATGTCTAAGAACGCTGCTGAGCAGAATTCTTTTTTCTCGAGAGAGTCCCTTATTACTCTACATACACGGTGTATTTGTTCAATTGTGGCATGTTTTTTTCTAAAGCCGAATTGGTGACTCGGTATGATTTCATTTTCTGAAAGGGCTGGCGTCAATCTTTTCAATAGGATCTTTTCGAACACCTTCGACAATGTTGGCAGCAAACTAATGGGCCTATATGAGGTAACTTCGTGTTTTGGTTTTCCAGGTTTAGGGACCATTATTATTTTGGAAGCTTTCCACAGTGACGGATAGTGGCCTGTTCTCAATATTCCATTAAAGATAACTGTTATATATACGATAGCCTTCCTAGGTTGTTCGCTAAGTACTTTTTTATCTATTAAGTCAAAACCAGGAGCCTTTTTGCTGTCTAGTCCTTTTATTACAGTAAGTACTTCGCGGGGTGAGGTTGGTTTTATGGGCATATCGAGCTGTAAGTCTTGGTTGAGAACTTCGTCGAGGTCTTCTACTTCATACGTTCGATTATGTGGCTCATCTGGGGTAAAATTTTTTGAGAGGTGATCAGCGAAAAGGTCTGCTTTTTCTTGTGCTGACCGTGCCCAGGATCCGTCCAAGGTTTTTATGGGAGGCTTAGGGATGATTGGCTTGTGTGAGTCCCTACATGCTTTCCAAAGAGAGTAATTAGTGGCACTAGTAGCAGTAAGAGAACTTATATACTCAGTTGCGGCATCGTCAGCTATCTGTTTAAGGAAACATTTCAGGTCCCGAATTGCTCTGTTTAATACTTTTCGGTCCTCGGGATGTCGACTTGTCTGCCAAACTCGCCGTAGTCGTCTCTTTTCTAGTATTTTCGTTTTTATGAATTCTGGTACATTGTTCGTCTTTCCGCGCGGGTAAGTGCTTTGGGGAGTACTAATCCAACAGGATCTTTGAATAGTGGTCGTCAATAGCATTGTGGCTTTTTCTATGTCTTCACCATCTTTAAGAGAGATTTTTAGGTCCAATTCTTTTTCTACCAGTTCTCGGACACACTCCCAATCTGTTTTCCTGTTATATAATGACGGTCGACTACTGCTGTTAAGAAGAGATGTACTGATTGAGAGAATTACCGCTGTATGATCTGATGAGCCATCTAGACAAGGTATTAGGTGGTGCGAGAATTTCGAAAGGTTTTTGACTATAAAAAAATCCAATACATCAGGTAGCCTATTGCGATCTGTTGGCCAGTAGGTTGGTTCTGGTGTTGATAGGGTTACGAGGTGATAGCGGTCTATAGATTTTTTCAGTTCTCTGCCACGTGTAGTCGTTAGACGCGAACCCCAGTGCACATGTTTGGCGTTCCAGTCACCACCAGCGATAAAGCGATCGCCCAGAGATAGCAGGTACTGGTTAAATTGATTTTCAGTAATTTTGTGTTTCGGTGGGCAGTAGGCGGAAGATATATTAAAGTTACCCTGCTTGTCCTCGACTGTTACAGAGGTTGCTTGGATATGTGATGTTTTAAAACCTGGGAGCTCATGGTGTTTGATGCACGATTTTATCAATATTGCAGAGCCTCCATGTGCTGTGCCGTCTGGATGATCAGTTCTGTATAACCGATAGTTCTTGAAATTTATAAGACTAGTAGAAGTGCAGTGAGTTTCTGATACAAGGAGGACATCAAGGCTGTGCAGATTTAATATGTTTTCCACTTCGTGTTTGTTCGGGGGTAGCCCGTTTGTGTTCCAGGTGGCGATTTTTAGATTTGTTACGCCCATTTAATTTAGTTTAGAAATCAGTGTAGTTATGAGGCCCAATAGGGTGCTCATTTGTTGTAAGAGGGAATCAAACTTCTCAGATTGTTTATGGATAAGTATTTCTAGCATGCTTATGTTATTTGCTGCAGGTTGTTGGGTGCATTCTTTTGTTAGATTTTTATTGTTTTTTTCTTTAAAATTAAGTGCTTGTGCATAGGTTGTTGTGGATGGGAGATAATTGTCCTCTTGAGGAACATTATTTGCGCTATTATTTGTCATGGAGGTCCTGCTATTGTTGTCTTGCATCCTTGGAATGGTTTTGTGCTTTGCATTGTCTGGATTAAACTTATTTGTTTTTCTCTTCTGTATTTCCTTATAGACTTCGCACCCTTTGTAATTAGCAGGATGTGGTCCTAGGCAGAGGGCGCATACAGCTGGTACGCTGCGATCTATTTTCGTACACTCCGAGGTCTTATGGGATTCAGCACACTTCACACAACGATAAGGCCTCATGCAATAGTTTTTGGAATGGCCATATTGTTGACATCGTTGACACTGGACTATAGATTTTCTTTTTTTTGGGTCTTCTATTATTATTGCTTGGTGAAAAATACTCTTTATCTCTTTCACAGCCTTATTATTTGGGCTTGGTGCAATGTTCACAAAAAAGGTTGTAGTCGGAATTTTTTGAGGACCAAATTTTGCATTTATAATTTCCCCACTAACAGTATTACCGGTTTTTTCGATAGCTTCAATTATTTCGCTGTGAGGTGTGGTGTGGTGTAAATTTCTTATAACTACTCTAAAGCATCTCTGATCCTTTCTATTAAAAGTATGCCCGATCAGTCCCAGTTCTCGGATTCTGGATATGATCCGTTTGTAAACTTCCAGATCGGAACTATTTATCCTCAGCTGGTTTCTGTTAATAATTTTGTATGTGAACTGAGATTTCTCAGCAGCTGGTTCAAGTGCTTCGGTGAGCTTTGCAACGTTTTCTATGCCGTACAGGATTATAGGAGGTGGTTTGTTTGGCTTTTTTTGAGAAACTTCAGTTGGCGCTTCTTCGGCTTGGTCAGTAGGAAGTTGACTGAACCGGTTAGTTGTATCTATTGGTGAAATAGAAAGTGGAGAGGTTGTCATTTTTCTCTTCTTGATTTGCCTGGTGATTGGAACTCTTTGCCAGTCAGGGGGTTGAATTTGATTGGTCGGTGATTTTGTTACATCCGTTGGGTTGGCATCCTGCTTTTTTCTTGGGCTCCCAGTTCGATTTGGTGCAGTGCCCAAAGAATTACTTCTAGGTCTATTCTGAGATCTTGGACTGTTGAAGAGTGCTGGATGGAATATCTGCTGAGTTAGTGTTTTGTTAGATTTATTTTCAGTTAAAGATTCCCAAAATAGATCTTTTGCCAGATATATCTTTTTTGAACCCTTAGCCTTTGTACCTCATATAGTAATCAGTAGTAGAGTGGTCCTGAGCAATCATAACCTATTAATTTAGAAAGTAGTAAAGCATAAGTCCATTCACGTCGGTATTGAGTGAAATCTAGTTGTTTGGTAGCTGTAGACCTAACCAGAAATAATCAAGAATTTACCATTCGCAACATTTTAGTAATGCCTGGAAGATCTGGCTGAACTGTAGTAGATGGTGTTTGAAGAAATTGCTGGTTCCAATCACCTAAAATAAAAAATTCTAGGTAGGTAATTAGGTAAAAAAGCCTTTGGGACTTGAGCCATTAATGAGACTTATATTTTACTGTAGTGTGTGTATTTCACATCACATAGCTTCTTTTGCAAGTCTAGGTTAGCTGATATTAAATATAACAGAAACACTATTAAAATTAACATAACTTACCCTCATTATCTATTGGTGGTTGTTTGTTTAATTCCAAGGGAACTATTGGAATGGTTCCTTGCGAATGGGTCTGATCACAAACAATGCTTTGTTTGTTTGTCCAACAATCCATATTAAAGAAATTAAAATTATTTATTCTAGGCTGAAATATAAAGAGAAAGAATTATAAACAAATTTATAGATTAATAATCTATACTATAGTATATACAATTTTTATAACTTCCATTAAATTTACACATATATACCAAGTGGTTTATAATTCACAGATAACTTACTAGTACAGTGATCATCCCTCATATTAATAATGGGGTGCCCGTACAAAAAAAAAAGATTCAGCATTTAAGTACAGAAAATTTGAATATTGATATTTAAAATGCAATATTACTGTGCTGAAACCTTCCCTATCCTTGATACGACAGCCTGGGTTGGCTCTGCTGCTATTGGCAGCAGCAGAATAGTCGCCCTTCATCTTTAATCCCTTTGGTAAGGAAAAGTCGAGCCATTTAAAAGATTACTACTTTTACCTTGATCAATGTATTCAACAACACTGCACTTACCCGAACTCTACAGCTGTAGCTGTACTAAAATTTAGCAGAGTGTAACTTCGTTCGATTTGATTTTTAGCATCAGTCTGAATTGCATTATACTATATAAAAGAAAACAATAAACATAATGTTGTGTTATATCTAATCTTAACTGTCATGAGGTCGAAATTCTAATTTCGAAGTCCTTCATTGCTAGCCAGATCTGATTTCCACCGACTGCCGACGTCGACGATCAAAAGTAAAGGTTAACTATTGTCTATTACTATTTACTATACTATATTATGTCAAGAATTTACTCCCAATAATTATAAAATGTACCATGCGACAGAAGAGATATAGAATTAGTGAGAAGAATAGGTAAAAAATCTAAAGGCTACAGAAGACCAGTTGTTCTGACTACTTCAACTATGGGTTTGAAACTAAAAATTTTAAAGAATAAAAAATATCTTACAAAACCGAACATATATTTAAAGGAAGACTATACAGCAAAGGTGTTACAAAAACGCAAGGATTTACAAGAAGAACTGAAAAGAAGATGGGAAAATGGTGAAAGGGTCGTCTTGAGAGCCGATAAAATCGTCTCATTGGGCGACAAAAATTCAAGAAAAAGCTCCACAAGTAGAGAAAAAAATTATCAACAAGAGACCAGAAATGAGAAGCGTAAATCAAACTCATCGCCAGAATTAGAATTAGAGTCAAGATCTGCAACACCACATAGGACGCAAAACACAAAGAAAACAAAAATAATTGACTTCTACTTAAAGAGTACTCAAGATCCCTTACAATAGCAACGACAAAAGGCCCCTCACCAAGCGAATAATAAATCTATATACAAAAAGCAAATCAGCAAACCTCCACCTCTCCCAATACGGCCGGTCCCCGAGGGAGCAGTAGACCACAACCCTCCAAGTAATAATACAACAAAACCAAAAAATAAACTTTATATAGCCACATATAATGTAAAATCACTCTCCTCCGAAGAACGCTTAATTGAATTAGCGGAAGCATTGAAAAACATAAACTTTGACATCATCGGTTTATCAGAAGTTCGACGTTTAGGTTCTTCAATTAAAGAATACAACGATTTCATATTTTGTTATACAGGAGAAACGAAAGGTCTTTACGGTGTAGGTTTTTTACTAAGAAAATCCCTGAAGCAGAGTATAATTAGTTTCGTAGGCCTTTCAGAACGAGTCGCTTTATTAAAGTTAAATATTAACGGTTTCCAACTTGATATCATACAAGTGTACTCATTCACGGAAACAGCAAGTGACGATAATCTTGAATCCTTCTACGACACAGTTAACAAAGCTTTAGAAATGTCAGGCAACCAGGTAATAGTTATGGGGGATTTCAACGCAAAGATTGGTCAAATACGACCTGATGAAAATTTAGTCACCAGGCAGTATGGTTACGGGACAAGAAACAAACGGGGTGAAAGACTGCTACAGTTTGCTAATGAAAACAAACTCAGTATAATAAACACTTTTTTTAAAAAACGTAACAAGCGTAGATGGACATGGAAATCTCCAGATGGTAGAATAAAAAATGAAATCGACTATATTCTAACAAATCTTCATAAAAACGTAAACAACATAGATGTAATTAGCCCCACATTTACTACTGACCATAGACTCCTTAGGATGAGCATTAATATAGTAACCATTAAAAAAAGTAGATTGCATTACGGTTATAACTTTACACTTCCTTTGGACAACACCAATGTTGTATCTTGTTTTCATCATTCTATGGAAAAACTCGTGAAACACGACTTGTCATGGAATTACAATGACAATATCTCCACATATTATGATAGAATAATTAATATAATTAAAAAATCTATAAAAAAGGCGCAAAGTATATGCAAATCAACGCCTAAATGCAGCATCATATCAGACCGTACGAAAGAACTAATGCGTCGCAGGAGAGAACTTCACGAAATCAAACCAAAAACGAGTAGTCATAAAAACGAACTGCGGGCAATATACAAGCTGACTAGGAAATACATAAAATTAGATTATAAAAACTACAGAACCCGAAAAATAGTGGCACATCTGACCAAGACAGGTAGCCTTAAAAGAGCCTACAAAGAGCTCAGCTCATATAAGATATGGATTGAAAGTCTAAATAAGTCGGGCAAGATTACAAATAGTAGGGCCGACATTCTGAAAGTAGCCACAAACTTTTATAAGGAGCTGTACGAGTCGCAAGACGGCGAAAAAACAGAAGCTAGTACGGACTCATACCTAAATATCTACTCTAATAACGCAGATAGTATTTTTGTGAATGATCTAGATATTAGGAAGGGGATTGACAGACTGAAGCTAGAAAAGTGTCCGGGCCCAGACAAAATAAGCAATGAAGTTATTAAATTAGCAAAGAACCATATTATCCTTCCTTTAAAATACCTATTTAATAAAATATTCAATACTGGCGAAACCCCCAAACAGTGGTCAGAATCAGAGATGATATTGCTGTACAAAAAAGGCGACCCACGAGATATTACCAACTACCGACCGATAAGTCTACTTCCCTCACTCTACAAACTTTTCTCATCGATTTTAGAGAAAAAAATCAGTAATATTCTTGAAAAGCATCAGCCGATCGAACAAGCCGGGTTTAGAAAAGGCTATTGTACAATTGACCACATTCACTCTATGGAATTACTTATCGAAAAATATCGCGAATACCGGAAACCTCTATACATATGTTTTATTGACTATCAAAAAGCTTTCGATACCATTCATCACTCAGCAATATGGTCCGCACTCAAGGCACAGGAAGTAGAGGAGAAGTATATAATGGTACTTATAAACCTATACAGTAACTGCACTAGCAGGGTAAGGTTAGAAAGTACCGGACCTCCAATACGACTAAAGAGAGGAGTAAGACAAGGGGACCCCTTATCTCCAAGACTCTTTTCATCCGTCCTAGAATCAGTATTTAACAAGCTCGACTGGACTGGAAAAGGTTTGAACATAAAAGGGAAACACATAACTCACCTTCGTTTTGCGGACGATATTGCACTGTTCTCTGAAAATGCTCACGATCTAAACCAAATGATTCTCTCCTTACAATCCGAAAGCAAAAAAGTGGGCTTAGAAATTAACCAAGATAAAACAAAAATAATGACGAACTCGAGGAAACACCGCCTATATTTAAATCATAAAGCACTAGATTACGTTGACGAATTTATTTATCTAGGTAAGCAAATTTCTTTCGCACCTCAAAATTGTATCTCTGAAGTGCAACGAAGAACAATAATTGCGTGGAAGACATATTGGAAATACAAAGAGGTGTTTAAAAGCACATTGCCAATAAAATTAAAAAAGGATTTTAAGGGCCGGCAACGCATCCATTGATGGGTGCTTATGGGCTGCGGCTGTTCCCGCTTGGGCGACTCGCAAGCTCGTTTGCCCCCCTATTTTATAAAAAAAAAAAAAAAAAAAAAAAAAAGAAAGTTATGGACTCTTGCTTGCTCCCATCTTTAACATACGCGTGTCAAACCTGGACCTATACAAACCGAGTGAAAAATATACTACGAACGTGCCAACGAGGAATGGAAAGAAGCATGTTGAACATTAAAAAAATTCAGAGGATCCGCCATACAAAAATTAGAGAGAAGACAAAAGTAATAGATGTCCTAAAACATGCATTGAAACTAAAATGGAAATGGGCAGGACATGTGGGAAGACTGCAAGATAGCCGCTGGACTCAACAGATCACAATGTGGCGAGGCCCCCTAGGTAAGAGGAAGCAAGGTAGACCACTTGCAAGATGGGAAGACGATATTCAGGGAGTGGCAGGGAAGGAATGGCTCAATGCTTCGAATAATAGAGATGGATGGAGACACTTGGAGGAGGCCTTCACCCTCCAGTGAGGGTTCATGCATAAAAAAGTGATACAAATGTCATTTAGATAAACATTTTTCGACATTCGACATATTAAATGCTAATTTGTAATCATAAGTGGCATTAAACATATATATATATATTAATTTAGTT
The DNA here is from genome assembly GCA_963693355.1 of Pontia daplidice. Classification (NCBI taxonomy): domain Eukaryota; kingdom Metazoa; phylum Arthropoda; class Insecta; order Lepidoptera; family Pieridae; genus Pontia; species Pontia daplidice. The sequence goes on along the minus strand of CAVNZL010000072.1, from coordinate 138,424 downwards.
AACCATATATTTAATAAACCATTATAAATCTTCATTGTAATTGTAATTTTGCATGAAATAAAAGGCTTTTTTATTTTTTTTTTTTTTTATTTATTTAATTATAAAATATAGTCTATCTAAAAAGTCAGTTTATATGGGTAATTTTAATACTCACCCTAGCAACACAGCAAATAATGAACAGTCTATTTGTACAATCTTGATACTTTGGAAATATTTATATAAATGATGATTAGTGACTAAAAAAATATTTGATAATGTACGAAATTACAGGAAAAGTCAACAAATAAAAAAATACTAGACAGCATTATGCCTACATTTATTTACTTTTAATTATATACAAAAAAGTAGAGTCGACAAATCTGACTTTATTATTATTTAGAACCAGATTTAGACTGTAAAATAAATAAATAAATAAATACAAGTATCAACTAGTGTTACATACCGGTTATGGCGGATACTCTTTCTTTAACTTTGGCTTACCAGTATATTATAAAATTTCTCAAGTAAACTGACTTTTTAGACAGACAATACAACGCGACAGACTTAAACGATACTCCTCTATAGAGAGTCTCCTGTATATATCCTGTATAGACTGACAAGGAGTGCGTTCCACTAAGCGTTCACAACGCCTAAAATACTCATTCAGGCGTTCCACATGGCGACCGCGATCGTTGTGGTCACGGCAAAAACGTCATTAATGACGTCATTACTTATGCTCACGCTAAGCTCACGACGACCCATGTCAAGAGGTGGGTCGATGTGAGCGCAATAATTAATAGTACTTATTGATACAACTTACAAATTGTAACATAACCTCATCAACTTTTTATTTTGTTTTTTTAGACGCGCCATGTGTATTATTTAAATGAACGCTCCAATATCCATTCCACTTGAGTTAATGATTGTGACGCCCAGAACCAAGTGGAACGGCAAAAACCGTGGTCGTGAGCGTGGTCGTTATGAGTGCTTAGTGGAACGCACCCAATATTACATTATAGTATTTTATACTTTATAGTATTTTGTAGTCCTTGTACATGTATTCATACGACAGGCTACCAATTTGCATCCAGATGACTGGAAACTAGAAAAATTAGTTCTACTTAGAAAGAGCGGCAAACCGATAGATTCTCCTTCGGCATATCGACCTCTTGTTTTACTCGATGTGGCGGGTTAGCTGTTTGAGCGTATAATTGCCGCGCGCATTGAAAAGCATCTTGGGACAGTAGGTCCGAACTTATCGAATAATCAATTCGGATTTCGTCGTGCTCGTTCTACTATTGACGCCTTGGCTGAATTAAGAGACTTGTGTGAAGTGACTGTAATTAATTGAATCAGGCGTTACTTTGCGGAAGTCCATTGTTCAAAAACCCAATAGACCAGTATGGAAGCAGTACTCCACGAAAAACCCTCAACCACTCAAGTGGGTTGAGTTTATTATAATAGCGAGTACCATTTCCTTGAAATGAATTACTTATTTTATGCAGTCTTGTGGATTTATCGGTGGACCAAGCGCAGGATGTCGTCGTGTTTATGCTGGAGTAGCGCGTACGAAGGCACTTTATGGTTGTCCGATATGGGCAGATAAGTTGTCATCTTCGAACAAAGCAATATTGCGGCATTCTCAGCGCAAGGTTGCTATTAGAATTTCAAGGGCGTACCGCACGGTATCTTGTGATGCGGCTTGTGTTATAGCTGGCATAGCTCCTTGGCACTTGGAAGCAATTGCCTTAGGTTGAATTTTCTGGAGAAGGGCTGAAGCAAGGAATAATAATGGCTCTGACCCTCCACTTGAGGTCATCAAGGCCTGGAAGGACGAGTATAGAAGGTTAATTTTGCAGGAGTGGAAGAATGAGTTGAGTGAGTGTCGTTACGGTCTACAAACCGTTGATCTTATTCGCCCATTCTTAAAACTTTGGGTGGAGTGGCGGTGGGGATCGCTTTTCTATCGACTGGTGCAGGTACTCTCAGGGCATGGATGTTTTGGTAGCTATCTGCAACGTGTTGTTGGTAGGGAGGCGACACCAGCTTGCCATCATTGTAACTCCTCGGAGGACACTGTGCGGCACACTATTGCGGTGTTTCTGGCGTGGAATAGTTATAGATCGGTCCTGGCCGATAGATTTGATTGAAACCTGCCGCTTCCATTCATTATGAAAAGAATGGTGGAACCTGTCAATGACGGCCCCTGGAATGCCTTCAAGGCTTTTTGTGAGGTCGTCTTGACTGTAAAGGAGAATGCGGAACGAGAGCGTGAACATAATCCGCTAAATAAAAATAAAACGCTCCGCCGGAAAGAAAAAGACGTCCGGGGCAGTGACGACGTAATTATACGCATACCTTACCATACAGCATTTCGTTCATAAAAAAGGCTACCAATTTGCATGGTTTTAGGTTTATGGTTGAAAACACTCTTTAGTCTTTGGTTGAAAATCACGATCTGTAGTATATTCTTTGATCACGATAACAAATAAGATAATAATTAATAGAAATACGGTACAAAAACACTATACACACTCTCTTAAAGTTAGTTGCAAAATGCAAGTTGCTTTAAATATATCTGAATTCATTAAATTGATATAAAAATACAAAGTTCTAGTCAATAAAAGCGATAACGTTTAAATGTTATTATGAGTGACGAAAAGGTTGAAGATGTATCCCAGAGTGACTCTCAAGTAGAAAATACTAAAGAAAATGGTGATAGTACTAAAACTGATAAAGTTAAAGGTATAGTCCTTATATACAATCATTAAAATTTCATTGTTATCCTTCGCTAATTATTTGAAAAATCTATCATTAAATTCTGCTGGATATCTGGCCATTTCTTTGAATATTTTAAACGACTCTCTGAGATTCTATATAGTATATTGATAATTTTACAGTGGATATACTTCTGAAAGCAACAGGAAATGCTCCCATAATGAAAAAGAAAAAGTGGGCAGTAGATGCAGAGAAACCAATTGGTTGGATTATGGAATTTGTAAGAAAATATTTAAAACTAGAAGCTGATGAAAAATTAGTAAGTATTGCTTATTTATTATTAATTAATACTAATATTATAAAAATGCAGAGTTTGTTTGGTTGAAAGCTGTTATATAAAGAAAAGATTTTATGACATCTCACTAAATACAACACACTGTAAACAATAAATATTGTAATGAAAAATAGTTTGCCCTTATATTAATAGGTGATCAACTAAACCTCGGTTTCTTTTCTAGGTACAATCAAACATTAAGAGCTTCATTTCCATGGTCATAAGTCTATCTACTTGAATTAAATACATAATATAAGTAACTTGATAACATTAAATATCATGTTATATATTAATTTTGTTTCAGTTTCTGTATGTAAACCAAACATTTGCACCATCCCCGGACCAAATAATTAAAAATCTGTATGAATGCTTTGGAACAGATGGTAAGTTGGTGTTACACTACTGCAAAAGCCAAGCCTGGGGATGATCATATTAGCTCAGTTTATTTTATTTATAATACGGAATGAACTAAGTAAATAAAACTAACACATAATAGATGCAAGTATATTATTAATATAATTGCATCTATTATGGTTAGGCTGTAAATACATTATTTAATGTAGGGAAAACTAAGCTTAATTACATACATGCAATGTTTGTTAGTAAACACTTGTATCTATCTTAGTGTTGTAGGTCCAAGAGAGTAATGTGGCTTTAAATATATACTCCACACTTCATTAGAATCAAAATTAGTCTATTGTGTAAAAAAGTTGTCTATCTTTAGAGATCCACACTTCAGTTAGTTTTATTATATTTAAAATCACACTTATTTTTGTTTGAAATATATTGTATAACTTGCATTTTTATTCCTTGTCACATAAATTAACATTTAAATGTATTGAAGCCAATTTCTATGAATCGTTTGGTGCCTGCAATTGATCAGTATTGATGCAAAAACCTGTTTTTTCTTGTTGTTTCTTTTCTATATTAATTACCCATGCATTGTCTAGATTTAATGTAACAAATATTATTTTTAATGTTTGAATTATTTTCAATTACCATAGTGTCCATGGTTTTGTAAGATTATAGGTAACAGTATGGCCTTTGCCAGGACCTGAAGTTCAGATGAAACTTTTCAAGTTTGAAGAAATTGAAATCACTCTAAAAAAATATTCATCTGTTTGTTTTCATGAGCAGAAGTTGCATAAATTTTTTAAACAGCATTGAGTGATATTAAACAAATAGCTGGAAATAAAAAATATTTCAATGAAAATGTTTTTTATGTAATAAATAATTGAGTATAAAAGCAGTCTTTATTTCTTTAGATAATTATAAATTGTTATTTTCTGTCACCACTTCCACTGACATATTCCTTACTTGTTGTTCGGGTTGGTAAATTGTCTGAAAAAAAATTTAATACTGTCTTTTATTATACTTTGGCACAAAAACAACTTTTAATTGTTAAAAATTGATCATAAAATAAAATTTCATGAATATTTTGCAACACCTTTTGATTAGTATTCAGTGTTATCTATAGAATTTTGTGCACTTCACATAAAAAATAAGTTATTATTTTTTGGCTGATCATGATTTTATTATGTAAGAAAGTTTTGTTTCATGAGATTCAAATTTAGGGTATCTGCAATAATATATTCTTTTTCTAGTCTAGAACCTTAGTCCGGTCAATTTAGACATTCGAAGTTACATAAATTCCCACCAAGCTGAAAATCGGTAAGATTGCTTAAAATATCATTAAAAACAAAACTTGAAAGTTCCCCATCTTTCCCCTGTAAGGAAAAAATGTTATTCAAGGTCAAAGGTCAAAAAAATGAGTTTTTCGCGATTTTCAGCAAAACGGTAAGTTTTATCATAAAAATACTTTAGACAAAAATTGTAGATTATAAAATTATCTACAAAAACTAAATTTATACTTTTTTTTCTACGAGCCACCGTTTTTGAGATATAACGATTCAAAAAGCTGGCTGTACTTGGCGCGTTTTATTTTTACGTGGTTTCCCCAGTAGGCCTATTCCACCGGTCAGTTTTAATCCTGTTTTATTTGAAACTATTGAAAAATAATGGATTTTAGCAGAGATTGAAAAAATAAAGGCAATTTAAGTTAAAAAAAAATGTAGTGAAATTTAATCGTCCGAGTCGTAACTGTCAAATTCTTTTTGACAGTTACGTTCTTGATCTTCTTGTTCTTGTTCGTCTTGTTCTTGTTCTTCTTGTTCTTCTTCATCTTCATCCTGAGTGCATGTAAACTGCGTTAATAGCGATGTATCGCATGTTGCCTCGTTGGAATCAAACGGATCCTCTTCTGTTGGTGATTCAATATTAGAACACGACCGGCCTTGACAATGCGTACATGCGGGAGAACAAAACAATCCGACTTTTTTGCAACCACATTTAGCACTGCATCCCTTTTTGCAGTTGCAAAAAATCGAGTTCAAAAGTTTTTCTGGCGCAGGTGGAAGTAAAGTATGCACTGGTTCCAATAAATTGTTGACCAACTTCCAACCCCAGTCTGTAGGGTCTAGCTGATAACCAAGCCACACTTGAACTTGGTAATATACTCTAAAAAGATGTTGATGAGCAGCAACTAAGGTTGGAGGAAGACAAGCTAATTGTACTTGTTCTCAAGGTTACAAAAGCGTATAAATTAAGGGACTGGGTTTCATTTTACCTGATATTCTTATAGTTATGAGTTATGTATATTTTATATTAGTAGTGTAAGTTACAATGACCGATAGAAAAATATTTTAACATATATTACAACTACAGAGATGTATATATACGTGGCGTACTCATGCATATTATGACGATTACAACTTTTTGAATCGTTATATCTCAAAAACGGTGTCTCGTAGAAAAAAAAGTATTAATTTAGTTTTTGTAGATAATTTTATAATCTACAATTTTTGTCTAAGGTATTTTTATGATAAAACTTACCGTTTTGCTGAAAATCGCGAAAAACTCATTTTTTTGACCTTTGACCTTGAATAAAATTTTTTCCTTACAGGGGAAAGATGGGGAACTTTCAAGTTTTGTTTTTAATGATATTTTAAGCAATCTTACCGATTTTCAGCTTGGTGGGAATTTATGTAACTTTACTCTTATTTTTTCGTCTAATTTGACCGGACTACCTACAGAAAACATAAAAATCTAATTATCAGTTAACATGTTTAAATAAAAATGTAATTGTTTAATCCTAAGATTACCCGGTGGTCGACAACATTTAACAGTGTTGCCAGCATTTTTTCCACTATTCCCACTTTTCTTGGAAGTAATGGAGCGATTTGTATCGCACGGACAGCAAGAGTGTACGCTACTACGCGTCGTGTCCATAGCTCCAATCTTCTCTTCCTAAAATTGTTTTTATGCTGCTGTATATAAGCTATATAGCTATAAGCTGTATTTAACATACATTTTTGCTTTTCCTAAATTCTTCATGTTTCATAATTATGATGGGGAATGTTTTGTAGTGCCTTAGATTTTATCATGGTTTCAGTATACACTATGAAAAACACTACTAAAATAGTCTTTACAAAAAGTTTATTTTAATATTTACTATCCCTAAACTCACACTAAACTAATCATTTAATCGTTGTTAAACTGGTCAGGTGATTTTTAATATTTAGGTACATATTTTAACTGCATGATGGTTTTTAATAATTTCTAATGAATCACATTTACCTTTGAAGGCCTTGCAGGTAATTTAGGTTGTCTGTCACCGGCGGCTTTCTGTGTAGGCTTGTCTTCTAAAGGTAAACGGAGTTCCTCTTGCAATGTTTTTGGTGCTCCAGATATACTATTTCTCACTGATGGAGGCTTCGAGTCTTTTTGTATATATTGCTGAAGAAAATATTTTATTACATTTGTGACTCTGCATATAACAGTAGCTATTTCATTTAAACTATGGATTATAAATGCTCTATCGAATATAACTTATTGAAATTATTATCTTAGAGCTTTACAGTGAGTTCTCCGCTTCAAATTATTGTAGCTTTTGAAGTCAACATTTTTAGGGTGTTGTACCCAATGGTTAAAAAAACGAAACACCATTACATCAGTCTGGTGACAGGCAGACTGACTGATGAACCAAGTCAAAATAATCATGATTTATTTTTTCTGTTATAACAACTAAAACTAAAAAATGAATAATATATTTAAGCGGCTCAAGAACATTTTTAAATTCGTGCACGAGCCAGACTCGCGATACCAAAAAATTACTCTACCTCTGGCATCTTCCATATGATAATGCTGCCAGCCGCGCAGCAACTAACAATGTAATTCGCATCGGGACTGAATCGGCAGCAAGTGACGGCACCAGCGTGACCAAGCCCCGTGTGTGTGTAGATACCCTCTTGGTATTTCCATAGCTGTTATATTTTTGTTGGTTTTCAAGCTACTGTAGTAACACTTACTACAGTAGCTTGAATAATTTGAAGTGTGTACAGTAAGTATATCTAACTATCATTAGCAAAAGAAATGGTGTAGATCTGATGTTATATATCCTTTAGCAAAAGAGTATTGGTTCAGTATTTAACTATATATATATAATATAGCAATACTCAAAGATGTTTCTCTAGTTAATTTTTATTAGTAACAAAATACATATAATATTTGTTGAAGTACCTTGACCATTTGATCATTGCCACCGGTCACAAACAATTCCCCGTTTTGTGTTATGTGTAATCCATTGACAGCTCCCACTTTACTCGCTTCTAACTGCAATTAAAACCTTTTTCATATTGCAAAACCAGTAACCAACAAATTCTTTAAAAAATATATATATTCTCATGATTACTACTGAGAATGTTATTTTAATGTGCATACAATAAATAAAAAAAAATATTACAAGTAACAAGACAACGTAATATGCGACAAATTTTCGAGTTACACACTATTTATAAATATAATTTATTAAAAAATCATACGTTAAATTTAATCAAATAAGAAAATGACTCGCCTCCCTAGCTAAGTTTCCACTTCCAGTCTCCCAATAGGCCACGCGTCGATCTGTCCCACCAGTCAGTAACTGGCACCCGAGTGGTTCAAAACATACGCACATAAATAATGTGTTCGCGTACATCACTTGACGACGCGACAAGGAGCTGAAATTAAAATATACATAACCATTCAAACAAGACGAGGCTTGGTTAAGATACTTCTATAGTTTGAATAAATATTTTAGGTTCGCCTCTAAGGTATTGTATGGCAAAAATCAGTCAAACGTACGTATTGATTATTTAAAAGTTAATATTAATTGTACATTTGATGCAAATAAACATTACTTGTAATGTGGACAAAGTTAGTCTATGGTCTATGTGTGCGATTCTTAATTTAATGCATTCGATAGATCATGCATTCAAACCCTGAAAGGACTATTGTTTAATTTATTATCCGAACTGTGAATGAAATCAGCGCTCTGAGACCGCTGATCATCTGCAAATTCTTTTAGCCTCGTAATTCTATGACATACGTGAAAATTTATAAATACGGTATATTATTAAGGTCGACAATTTAATGATATGGATGACCAAATTTTGTGATGAAATACGCATAGTTGTGCACGATAGTATTAGTCTCTGAAATTAGACTAAGACTATGATAAAACATTACACCAGATCCCATATGATGCAGGAGCCATCGGTCCCTGCGCTAACAGCTTCCATATTATTGGGAGACACTTGTATGGCCGACACAGGACTCTTGTGTTCCTTAAGAACTTTCTTCAGTGATTGGCACTCTGGCTTTATATCCCACACTCGCACCTAAAGGAACAATTTATTATAAACAGTTCTTACTGTTTTATATAATAAAGATTTATTTGTGTAAATTCTCTTGAATTTACACAAATAAATCTTTTCTCAAAGTCTTTTCAACGAAACACTAAAATCTGATAGCTAAAATTGTACTATACTTATAAGCATTTGTTCGTAACGCAAGAAGGTAATTCATGGAAACTTAGGCATTAGGTACGTGAGTATTTGTACATGTCAGACACGTAAATTATTGACCAATAAACCAATATACGTATATAATATTTAATTATAATCAGCCCCAATGTAACCTATATATACTATACAGGTAAATAATATTCTCTAAAAAAAATGTTGTTGACATTAAAAAAAAAAATATTCGCTAAGAACTACAACAATGCAACGCTTCATTAACCGAATACAGCAAAGATTACCTGTCCTTCACAGCCTCCAGATATGAGGGTTCTACCATCAGTGGTCATGTCAAGAGCTGATGTGCCCTTATTATGAGTATTAAAGATGCAATACATGAGTCTGCCAGTGAGCGGTGTAAACGCACGTATATTGCCGTCATTCCAGCCTTAGGAAGTAAACAATTTGTTATCCATTCCAGGTTATCCAATATGTTAATCGAAATATATTTGGTAGTTGATTCAATTTAACACCTGATTTTATTTAGCAACGAATCTAATTAATTTGATTAAATGGTATCATTTAATCAAATTAATTAGATTCGTTGCTTTTAGAAGTTAACTAGCTGACCCGGCAAAATTGTTTTGCAATACATGTGATTTCTAGCAAACATTTTTTTAGTTCAATAAAAATAATTATCAGCTTTAAATAATAAATATGCGAGGATATATTTATAATCGAAAGAGTTTTTATTTAGGTTAATAAATTAAATCTTCATATGAAACGTTTGTCGGTTTACAATAGCAGTGCCATCTATTGATTCAATCTAGTCGAAAAGTATCGACATCTGTTAGAATCTTTTGGAGTTAACAGATATTGTGACTCAATTAAATTAAAGAAAGAAAAAAATTAAAGACAAATGATTTGCAATAAAATAACATTGCGACTATAATTAAAGATCTCTTAAGTTGGACCAGACTGCTCACGGTGTGCCAATTTAATTTAAAATCGCTTAAGAGGTTTAGAAGTCCATCGCGGACAAACATCGTGACAGGAGATTTATATATATTAAGATATCTTAATAGTATTAATTGTTTGATGATTGATATACTAAATAAGTTATATGACAAACCACTCAGACAGCGACAGTACCCCACGCTATTCCGCAAGCGGAATAGTGAACGATCATCGAGAGCAGGGATGTTGCAGATGCCGATTTTTTCACATCCGCGGACGCGGATGCGGTTGAGGAGTTTTGCAGGCTCACATCCGCGGATGCAGATGCGGATGCGGATATTTAAGATATTACGAATTAAGATTTACGAAGAATTAAAACAATGATAACGTAATTATTTACATTTTTATTGTAATCAAACATAAGTACTTATTTTTATGTTAACTAAAAGTAATGTATAATGTAATATTTTTTTTAAACTTCACCCACTGGTATTTATATTAGTAATTGAAATTAAAAATAGGAGCATTATACTTGATAAAGAGTAGTATTGTCACCTTTTCTGGTTCAAGTCTGTTACGCAGAGGTTCGTAAATTAAACCCGCGCTACTGAATAGTTGTGCGCTAGGAACACTGCCCGGTGGAGAAGATAAAAATCTTCGTACTATCGGCGATAATACCTTAAATTCCCCTCGATGTACACTCCACCAGTTTAAAGGATTTTCATTCACATTTTTTTTTTTTAGTACGGTAAGCAAGTAACTCCTTTTTTAATACAGCTTCAATGCTACCATTTACTGGCTCATCTTGATTCTCGTCTTTACTCGACGAATCTAGCATCATAGCCAGGTCGTTTTGTAAGCATGACTTTTTGTTGAAACCTGAAGTCCGTGGCCCTAGTTGTTCCGTATCATTTTCCGTGCAATAAGTTATTTTAGCCCTTTTGGTATTGGTATTAAGAGATCCAAAATTGTCATTCTCATTATTTATCATTTTTAAAATGTCATCTTTAATCTTTTCTTCAGTCACCGGTGTGAAAAATTTGTGCTTATAGCGAGGATATAAGTAGGTGGCGATGGTATATAAATTGTTTTCTCCCAAGCTGGAAAACTTTGTTGAAAGTTCGTTTTTCAAAGTCGTAACAGCCTGACGAATCGGATCAAACTCTGTTCCCGCGTTGCTTCCTCAAAAGGACCCAGTAATTGAATAAAACTTTCAATGATTTTCCATTCTTCTGGTAGAATAGGGTCAATTTCATTATCATTCATGTAAAGACTCAAAGCATCCTTTACCTTTGAAAAACGCTCGAACATGTAGAATGTACTGTTCCATCGCGTTACACAATCTTGAAACACTTTCAGGTGCGGTTGATTCAGTCTGTTCTGAATTGATTGCAGTTGTTTCTGGGCAATGGTAGAGTGATTGAAATGCGTCGAAATTTTCTTACATTTTTGTTTTAGTATTTTTATGTTTTCTTGTGAACCTAAACAACTACGGATAGCTAGTTGCATCTTTTGAACAGTACAGTCTATATCATTTAATGCTGCTAATCACCCGGCTCGTTTCATATTAGACCTTTCATCTCTGATTAGGCAATGCTTTTTTGATATTCCATTCAGAAAGCATGTTACTGAATTTTTCAGCAATTATGTCACCAGTGTGACGGCCGTCAAATGTCTCACATTTCAATATCATTATTATATGCCAAACAATGCCTCAAGTAAATATTAATTAATTAAAACGATAAATGATGAAACTTACTTGCGTCAGATTTCATCTGTTGTAATTTTTTTCTTTACTAATTTTCTCAAAATTCTTCTGAGTGCATCGACTTAAGTAGTTTTTCAATGACGATGTGGTTCGGCCCTTGCGAGAGTAGCTTTTTTGCATATTTTACAATTAGCTTAATCCTAGTCTACTTTATTTGGTTCAAAATAATCCCATACATTACTTCTGGTCGGTGGTGACATTGTTAACTAACTCGTTAGATAAAATATCAATAACGGGAATCACACTGGAAAAATAACGAATTTCGTCATAAAACGATAATTTTTCCTACAATAAAACGTATTACCGGTGAATAATAATATAATATACCTTGTGATCTTTTGGATATTAGTCTTAAGTAATATAAAGTTTTCTTGTAAACTCTTCTTATTTACACACAATGACCACTGTATCACAACAACACTCAGTTCACTTTCACTTCACAGCGCAAACAAACACGTAATATTTAGTCTTACAAGAAAGAAATGATGCACTAGCTAGAACAAACAAACACGTCGAATCTTGTCACCAATTTCTTCGCTCCCATTGGTTATTATCACGTGCGACCGGCACGCGTCAATCACCGGCCCCGCCCAATTTCTTTCTTGTCGCTACTTGTATAATATTCGCATCCGCATTAATATCCGCATTGATTAATGCAGATGCGGATGCAGATGCAGATGTCCAAATCAATGCGGATGTTCCGTATTTGCGGATGCGGATGCGAATGTTCGCAACATCCCTGATCGAGAGCTAATGATTAACATCATTGCCCGCCTCACGCTCAGGGTACCACGCCACGTCTCATCATCATGGCTGGAAGTTTCCCACATATTGTGAGAAGTTGCGTGAAGAGCTTACTATAGAAATGATCCTATGAAGTAAGGTCTTGTCGTTTTATGTCTTCGCGGGTTATATGTACAACTTTTGATATCTTTTCATAGCGCGTTTTACCAATGGCTAGCGACATCTGTAACTGATGTTGATGAATCATTTGTTATAGGCGACAGCAAACTCTGTTGTTAGTAAGAGTATACTTATTTAATATTTTACTTAAGATTTTTCTGGAATAAGATTTGTCATTGCACTGCATAATTAAGATAATACAGAGTGTAGCTTCGAGAAATTTATGTTTTAATTATGAGAAGTACTTCTTCTAAGCCCAATAAAATACGGTTTACATACCTGATACTATAGACTTTCCATCTGCCGAAAAGAGAACCGACGAGCATATAAAGTTAGGAACAACGATTCTTAGCAACTCTTGCGCAGTTTTTACGCACCACACTCTAACATCACCTGCACCTGCCGTAGCAAAGACTCCCGACATACCTCTGAAGTTAATATTAAGAGAAAATTTAATATAATATTTCAGTTGTAGCACATCAAATATTATAATACACAAAAAGACATGTATTTAAGTCATATATATTATAATCTAAAATACATTTTACAATTAAGAATATTGTATAACAAAGTCATTCTTCATTCATCACTCTTCAGCTTTATAACAAAACACAACATATGAATAACTTGTATCATATTCATTCGTTTTTATTTAACATTACCTTGGAAAGGCAATATGGTTGATGGCGCATCGCGGGCACGTAACAACGAGTGTTGGTTCGAATGTGTGTATATTAATAGCATATATCTCGCTTGTCCGAGTACCAGCCAGTAGAAGACGTTTATCACCTTGCATCTGCGGTGTCTCCATTAACTCCAATGATGTTATACTTCCGTTTAGTTTTACGGTTTTTAACTGTAATAAGTCACAGGTCAAGCTAATCAATCCAATTTCCTTAATGAATGAATGTCTCCGACGGGTAAGTGGTGGCTTTTGTTTACTGCATCTTCATTCATAAGCTAATGAGCATTACGAATTTTATTTTTGTTCATATATAATCTATATTATGAAACACAAAATAAAAAGTACGTTATTTACATACTATTATTAGCTTTAACATCAAGATTGCAATCTTTTGTTTTATTATTTATGACATAACTTACAGCTTTATAGTGCGGTTTATTCGGGTCTATTATTTTCCCCTTGGGAAAGGTACCTTTCCAGTTGATCTCATCTAAAATGTCTATGGTTCCATCCCCAGACCCAACGATAAGACAGCCATCATCCATTATCATTATTGTCTCAATACCTAAAACAAATTTTTCATTTTATAACAATTAAATCAGTTGTACTAAACAAACCGCTTTTAAAGAATTCATTGATTCCCGTCCGAATGGTTTTTTTAGTAAAGGGATCAATGAACTACCTATAAGATGGTAAAAGTGTATAGATAGCAATGGTACATACTTTGATTAATAAAATATATTTTAATGAAATATAATATATTTAAATGAAAAAATCGCCTTTATGGTCCTCCCATACAAAACGCCAATTTCATATGTAAGGACCTAATATATACAAAACTGGTACGTTGCGTTAAAAATAGACAGGAAGGTGTTACTATGAACTGAATACCTAAGCCCTCTTTTATCTTAATAAGTAGTACATTTCGTTGCGGAATAATGATATAATTAGACAATTATCGAAAACATCTCTATAATTCGTAAGGCCGTAAATCAGTTATTTCATTAAGAATCTGGCGATGAAAATGTGACAGTGGATATTTTTAGTTTCGTGTTAAAAATAATTTTCATACATTTCGTTATAAATCTTGGAAGAACTAAGAATAAGATACCTTTTTCTATACAAAACTCCTAGGGATCTTACCTTGACTGTAGCACAAAGACTCCGGTCGCTTTCCTTTCTTCCAAGGTCCGCATTTTGCCAAGCAGCCGAGCAAAGATGGCTTGCAATGCGACACATCCTCCATTGGGTCCGGAGGGTAGTTTATCGAAAACTTTATCATATCACCTGATCTATAAATAACAAATATTTTATTAAAAAAACATTAGCATTTTCTAAATAGGTATATTATAAATAATACCCATATACAAGCTAAAGAGTTTTTTTCTTTATTTGATTGGACGTACATATTTATCCCAGGAATGATTAAAAAAAAAAATGTTGCATAGTCCATTTAACACATTGGTGTTATTGAGCAGCGAAGCTTAAAAAATATAGTATTCATTATTGAGAGCTTCTATTTCCATTTTATAATATACATATCGAGTACATACACTTACACAAAATTGTGTATGACAGAATTGTTCTCAATTTCTTTTTAGATTATTTGCAAAGCTGTTTTTGATAACATGACGTTCATCTTTATTCAAATATATATTCATTTGTTTGCGAAATTGCCCTTGGGCCTTGACATCATTTGATATAATATAGTGCGGGTGAAACAAGGCGGCATAGACATACTTACCTATAAATTATATGGAATCCTCATATGATAACCCAAATACTTAAATGAAATGGTAGTATTTATATTTATTATTCTACCAGCAATAAAAACCTAGGAGCTCCGGTACCTACGCCGATTATGGATTCAAAAAGGAAATCTTGTCCAACAACACTATTTTTTATTTATACATGATTGTTAATGTTACATAGGTAAAACTATAGTTAAATAACTGTTCTACAGGCCATTGAAAGGGTCTTAAATTATTTTTAGTAGCATCAACATACGTTGTTCCTGCTATACCATAGGAATCATCTTGACTGATGGCAATACAGCGTACGCTTCTGCGCAACTTTCCCAATGTCACATCAACAACATCGAGGTTCTTACTCGCCGCACGAATGTTCCAAACCCGAAGATTCGCTATAGGAAAAATATAAATTTATATCTCAATGGAAACATAACTTCTTAGCTTTAGCCGTTTACTGTCAAACAAAAAACTAGATGTTTTTGGTGAATAGCAGGTGTTCACTAAATACCTTCAACTTTAAGGCATTTTTTAATAATTTTTAGCTGTTGGTCGAGGTATTTTCGAACCAAAGGCATGTAGCCGTATGAAACAGCATATTCTTTTAAATTGAAATCATAAAAAATGTAATGGTGCCGTGACTTACAATCACCACCAGTCACAAATGAGTTCATTCGTTGCGATAACGCAGCGAGTGTTACAGCGTCACCCGTAGTAAGCCTAGCAGCAGCTGCTGTACCCGTAGCAGCTCCCGAAATACAGTCCCATAGCACCACGCAGCCATCGTCACGTCCACCCAAAGATATCATATAGCGCTCGTCCGAAGAGAATGTCAGCGCTTCGACTCGGACCTTGATTATCAAGATATAGCAGAAGTGGTATTTCAAGTATAATTAAGTATACAGAAAATAACAGATGGCATCATTCAGGCATTAACGCTCAGCCATGTTAGAGTTTATTTGTTGAACGCGTTTATTTACCAACTACTTACTTGTTTGAGTTGACAAGTTTTCACCCACAACATAGGTTTCCCTAGTGTGGGGACCTGTGTCTATATTGTATTTGTTTTTGAAAGTTTTTTATGGTCTAAATAAATATTTTTATTCTTTTATTACCACGCTATTTAGTATTAGGTAAACTGTTTGATTATATAAGACATATGGATAATGATTGTACCTTATGCAGTTCATGTGAACCAAGCAGCGTTTTTTTTTTAAAATCCCACACTTTGGCTGACGCTTTGAAACCAATGTGGTTAATCTGACCAGACCCGACATATGTACCCTTAGGAGATATTGCTACAGTTGACACGCTATTTGTATGCCCGCTTAGGAAATACATCTTTTTAGTTTTCCACTCTTGGATGCACACTTTATTACCCATGGGGTACACTATATGATCACCATCTGGATGTACTTTAAGGCCTCTTATTGCTGATCCTGTTTATTTTGGATAAAGGATTTAATGCTTTGTGAGAAAAATTAACCGAGCTCATAATTTTTTTTTAATTACGTTAATTTTTGTAGTAAGACTGACTCTGTTTCACTTTGGTTGATTTCAATGAAGAAAATGTTATTATTGTGGAGCGATCTAACAAAAGTAAGTATTCCGTTAGACATATTACGATTGAATATATACTGCAGAAAAATCTTACCATCAAATCCAATAATGGAATATGGTTCTAAATTCTTCACATCCATTTCACAAGATATATGTAGTAATTACAAATTATCTATAAAATGTTAAAAATTTAGATTTAAAGTTACTTTTTGGCTGATTTGCCTTTCCTTGGAAAATGTTTGAAAATAATCCGTGTTGCTATGGAAACAAATCACACATAATCATTTTTGTTGACATTGTCTATATCGCGGATAACTTCAAGCTGTCATTTATATTTATGAGATTACGATTTAGTTTTTCAGTTCAAAATATTTGTAGATTTTTTAGTGAGTTCATTTAAGCATTATACCTACTCGTAAAGTATAAAAAGACAAACATTAAAACCGACAAAATTGTGATAATCTCAAATACTTATTCAATTCGCGTTTATAAATCACAAAAAAAATTTTTGCACTTCCAAGTCGTCTTGCACTGCAACATCTTGGCTGCTTAACCCGTTTCACTGTTATGGATCAGGAGATCATCACTACTGCTACTATTGATTATTTTGGTAACTAACTATATAAAATTAGAATTTTGTTCCACATATGTAATTATGATGGAAATATAAAGCCAATTGTTTTTATATTTCCACCATAAGTATTTAAACATGTAATAAATTTTGATTGTAAATTCATTTTAGAAGTTCGAGTATCATCGATTCTCAGGCTGTTGTCTGACGCGTCGTCAAGTTGCATATATCTGTGATTTGTCACCAAGGCTAATGTTGGTAATATTATAATATTAGCCTCAGATTTTATTTGTTTGTCGCATTATAATAAAGCAACCATACTGAGAATTATTAGTTTTCCTTTACAGTGTTAATTTCAGGCAGACGAAGTCGTGAGCACCAACTAGATTATACAGGGTTTACGTTTATATAAGGTTTACGACCTTCACTTAAAGTTCAATAACACCTGACATAAATTCTTTTTTGCAAGGATGAGAAGTAGGCTCAGTATTCAACATTGCTTTTGATAGCATTAATGATGATCATAGGACCTGATCTTATCATGACCTAGAATGATTCTAGAACAAAGTATTGGTTAGGTGATACTTACATGTTAAGGGCTATCTTATCATATGGGTGAAGAGGAGAGGAATAATTTTATATTTCTAAAATGATATTAATTATATATTTCATGGTTGTTTGATTATTACTATTTTCTTGGAGACTGTTTATTTGTGAGAATCTTGACTTAAAACTCTACCTTGCCATTATGTTGAAGGTAAACATCTCAATCTGGCATTTCTAACATTTGTAACATGTAATAAAAAACAAAATACAGATATGATGTTAAACCTATGGATACAGCATTTAAAATAACCATCATTAAGAAAAAAAGTATCCCTATTTATTCCATGTTATAATTAAATATTATTTAAATTAAATTGTATTCAGATTAACAATAAGAATTTACACATAAGTTTAAGATTAATTCAAGTTTCTACTTTCGTCCTGAACACCTTCTTCGTACTTCTTTTTCCTTCTCAGTGATTTCTTCTTTGGCAAGTTCTGCCATGCGCTTAATGTCATTTATCATATATTGTTTGATTATTGACAAATACTCTGGAAGCTAAAAAAAATTAATATGCAGTTGTAATATATTTTTATGACTTGACATTTCAATATAGGTCATCTTTATCTACACTAGACAATTTATATACATATTCAATACATTAACTGATAGAAAATAGATGTGTAGTATCAACTACTACAGTTATTGTTAGATGTAACAAGAATTTTTGTATTTGGATATTAAATAGACAATGGCCACCTAAGATGTAGTAAATATATAGTTAGTTATGTTTAAGTGCAGTTAAGAGTAATAAACTATTATTTCTTCAAACTTCTAATTCGAAATAACTTATTTAGTTATTTATTCGGGAAACAAACAGACATATCACTAAGTATATATAGAGAAGAGAAATAAACTATGAACATAAGAAAACTTCGGATATATCCATGAACAGTTTCACTGTTATAAATATATAAACATGACAGCAATACAATAAACACTTACCAGTAAATCGTCTTCTTTTTTCCCAAGTTGAACAAAAGCACATTTCGCTGCGTGACTCTTGTGTTCTTCCCAGGGATCGTCATTCGACTCCCACCCATCTAGTTCCTTACCACATAGAAAACATTTGGCAGCATCAGCATCTTCTTCTCCCGTTGCAACGGAATAGAATCCAGCCTCAGCCATGTTACGGATATTACATCTATTATTGTCACTAAATGGCCAATTTTTAAATGTTTTAACACGATCCTCCACCATAAATAAAGACAAGTTTTCCATTACAAATGTATTTGTTTATTAGAAACGTTTAGTGAATCAACAAATAACTTTGTTATTCACAGAAAATGTGAATAAGAATCGGTTAAGGAATTTAAATGTTTAATGACAGATCACAGAGTACAGACATGAGTTGCTATTTGACTATGGTATATTTGTTAAACTGCCTTTGTTTGACCAAAGACTATAAAGTATAACTTGTTATGGAACTTATATTTGTATTGTAACTTATATACGAATAAAGAGATAAATCAAACAGATTAAGCAAGGAAACAAGAAGTCTACGGAAAAGGAATGATTCCTATAGAAATCGGTCTGCCTCTGTACTGTACTATATAATATTTTTAAATTCGTATTTCACTAGTGACTGATGAGTCTTTCATTCTCAAGTCGTTACTTGTTAGTTCTACGTCAATTTTAATGAAAGATGACAAAAGACCGATCATTCGTGAATCATCATTCGTATGTCTTAGTTCGTATTTCATAGACTGAGACATTTGTTGGACATTTGCTCCGTGCTTGCTGTACGTCGTACAAGTTACCACTGTTTTTTATATTATCTATCCACAGGATTAGAAAGTAAACAGAAATTAATCCAAATAATTGAGCCTTAAAATAAATTAATTCTTAATTTTATAATTGCATCTAATATCTTATAACAACTGTAAAAATATAATCCTTAATACAAATAAATAAGCAATACTTACATTAATCGAAACAAGTGCCTAAACGTAAAGATTAATTAATTATTCTTTTGTTTCTAATTGAGATAGGCTTTTTGAAAGATTAATTAAGTGTTACGCGTTTTTAACTAGTATTGCGATGGTCCGAGCTGTTTTCTAGCATCATCCAGTGGTGTAAAACAATTTGGTGAGTTGTTGTTTAAATTTTATATATATTATAATAAATACTTTGATACTGTCACTGTACCATTTTACCTTGAAAAGATTTGGTTTGGAGGTGATAATAATTACTTTGACTCTTGCATGTTTAAAGTACAACTATATTCTCATTTGTATATTCAAAATAATGTGTTTTCTACTTTTGTATTAAAATAGGTTATCTTAATGAGTTTTTCATTACTTTTAAAATGGGATCAGTCTAAGTTTTGTTTATGCTTATTGAATAAAAGTTTGAACATCTTTAATATGAGTTTAGCTATATATATAATATTTACGTCTTAATATATATGAAAGCTATTTGATTATGTGATTTGATGGTAAGTCCATCTAAGAATTTCGCAGTGGTCTATGTTAACATTATGTACTTAGATATTTTGTTTATAAACATTGAAGATAATTAATTTCATTAAATCATCAAGATTCAATAATTCTTTGCTTATATTTTCCAAAATATAATTTAAGCATATTATGTGTGTGTTGTTTTAAAAAATGACTTATATTGAATGCTGAAACAGTCTATTTCTATGGTGGTACCAGGCTTGATGTCTTTTAAAGGCAGTAGAATATATATATTTTTCTATCATGGCAAAAAATGAAGTGACATTATTCTATGATACAAATTGAGATCAGTAGAAAAATATCTTAACAAATAATTGTTGCAGTTTGCAATGCTTAATAATATTAACAGGGGAAAACCAGTATGGGGCCTGACATATTCAGAAATAACTACAAAACAGATATTAATTTTGGCATTGGTAACATTGAAATAATTCTATTTTTATTAATGTTTATTACAATTCAATGTTTATTAATTCTGTCTGTTGTCAAATTAATGGCTTAAATAGGGTAAGTTGGCAATAAATAAATAAACTCTCTGACTTCTAAATGGTCAAGTCTTACAAATGCTTGTAAGGAGCTGCCAATGTTACTCTTCACAACATCCTGAAGTAGTCAAGTAATCATACTAATATTAATTAAAATCAATACTAAAAGCCATAAAGACACCATGGAGACACTACAGCATGGACTTATTTTAGATAAAAATTAATAGTCATGAACAGTAGCCAGAATGCCACACACACAGAAAGTAAGTTGAATATTAATGAAATTGTAGATGCACTAAAGTCTTTGAAAGTCAGCTGGTTATAATAAGATTTAGGTAGAGATTAAGCTGGAAGGGAAATTGTGTTGACAGGTTGTGGTACCATTTTAAAATATACTGGAGTAAGAGTACTGTACCAAATGACTGGCATAAGTGTCATAACTCCTATACTGTATAAAGGTTAGTGATCACAATTAGACAGTGGTAATTGAAAGCGTGATAAAAGTGATTATTGAAAAAATGTGGGATGTAAAAGCAGGCTTTAGAAAAGGAATGGGATGCATGATGCATTGGATGATCAAGTCTTTTCCTTACGGTGCTTAACAGAAAAGTTCTTAGCCAAGTGTCAAAGAGTCTTCTGTGTGTTTTGTGGCTTATGATCTAGTTATGAGGAATGAAGTATGGCTCACATTGTTTTTGTATTTCTAGGGCAGTAATCTTATGCAAGTATGGAAATCATTATATAAGGACTCAAGTGCGTGTGTCAGGATATTGATCCTGACATATGCTTACATTCTGTGTACAATCCCAATGGATTTGATGAATGTTTTAAGATATATATGATAGATCTGTTCATGAATAAATCTTAGAGATCTGAAAGTGAGTGTGGATTAAGTATGGGAGAGCTAGTGAGCTGCCTTCTTTAAGCTGATAGCAGACTACACCTTAGTCTACAACTACACGCATCTGGAAGGGGCTGAAAGTAAATGTCAGTAAAACAAAATTTATGGTTTTTGAAAGGGGTGTAGGTAGAACCGTGTGTGAAATCATGTTTGGTGGAGAAACCCTGAAGAAATGGATAATATCGTATATATAAACATATACACGAGATGAAAAATGCGATAGTGACATTGAGAGATGAGTGAATGCAGGAACCAGACTGAAAAGGGTCATTGCACTCTTTTATGAGTAACCAACTGGCATAAATTAAACCCCAATGGCTGTTAATAAAGGAATGCTTATGCAGGCGATGTATGGTAAAGAAAGTGTGGCAGAAGAAGGATGAAAGTAGAATTAATGGTGCGGAAGTGAACGAGTGAAGAAGTATGAGTGGGGTAAGTTTACGGAATATAATAAGGAATAGTAAAAAAGAGATGGGGAGCGGAAGAGAATATAGTAAAAGGCATACGTAAGGGCATGCGGTAGTACGGTCACATAGAAAGAATGAATGAGGATAGACTAACAAGGATATGAGTGTGAATAGTGAAGGCGGATAGGACCTGCCCGAGCATTTTTAGATCTGATTCAGAATGATCTGGAATCATGTCAGGTCAAATTTTTGTTTTGAACAGACAGTTGAAACTACTTGGGGTTATACATTCATTTTGTATGTTGTTACTGTAAAGGTCTGCAAAGCACTAAAATTCATATTAATTCCTGTTTTGCGTCTCATGCGACACAAAACAGGAACGGTGCGATTGTATAGAAGATATTTCTGGGATATGCTGGAATCGATGAGAAAAGCGCACTGCAGTCGGATAATTTTCGTAACTAGCTGAAACATTTAACAACCTGCATTTTTATGACTCACTTAATCCCTTATCAAAAACCTAACCATTTTCTACATGACCTAGAAACCTGACAATAATTAATCAACTTAGACTAATATGTAAGTTTAAAAGTTGGGTCCCAGATTACGTAAATTGAAATCCTTTACTAACAAGAAACCTGTATGAAAAAAACATAGACAAATTTTCATCTTAAATGTATTCAAAGGGTCGATTTTGTTCCGGTGAAGTCAAGAATTTTAAGTGATTTTTAAGTGCTTGGCAGCAATTGTAGCTATTGAGATAATGATACAGAGGTGTCGTTAAGTAAATAATATTGTTTTGTATGACCCCCGCGTAAACCAAGGATTTTTTTTTACAATGAATGCTACATAATTTGTACGTACATTAATAATCTATTTTTAAATATGTTCAAAATGGAAGATTTTATTCATGACTAATGAGATTATGCGATATCCCAAGGGAGGCTGGCGAAAAATGCTAGCTGCAATTGATAAAGTCGGCTGGAAGAAGTAGTAGGAGATCTTCCGTACGGGGGCCGCATCTTAAAAAACATTTACAGTTATAGTTTTCTCTTTTGATATCCACACGGCACATATATGATTATATGTGCCGTGTGGATTAATTATTACTAATTTTAAT
Organism: Pontia daplidice; assembly: GCA_963693355.1. NCBI lineage: Eukaryota > Metazoa > Arthropoda > Insecta > Lepidoptera > Pieridae > Pontia > Pontia daplidice. Next base: position 115,385 of record CAVNZL010000072.1, on the reverse strand, counting down.
GGGACATAAGAATCACCAATCTCATTTTGTTGATTTTGTTTTTAAATATATTACATAATAACTGTCATCGTAAAAGAGAAATCCATAATATGATTTGGCATCAAGGTTATATACGGAAGCTCTAGAGTTTATTAGATTAGCACGCACAATACACAGTTTTAGAGAAGTATCGTTAATGAAGAATCCTTGGTTTGCGATACAACCATTCCCTAATCAAGAGATCATTAGTCTATTGATGGCTGTAATAAGGACAATTGGAAACTAAGGTCAATTTATTTTCTGATTGTTCTCGAATACCTTCAGGGATGTCGTAAGGCACGTGACATATCAATGTAGTTATTACTAGAATTGGTTACTCTTTATTGCTAGTGGTATTGTTATTAGACGTTTCGGGTTATCGGTGAAATGCATTTGTATGTGAGTCATTTTTCAAAAAGGTCCCATTTTTTTCAATTACCTTTAAGGTAAGGTTACGTCATACGTCTTTTTATTAATTTATAATAATGCTATCTCGGTATGAAATATTAAACGATAACTGCTTTATAGAAATTTCTACCGCGCATGAAAATTCACGCATCAGATAGCATGTTAATGCATGAATAGGATTTTTTCCACACCATGGCTTCGTCGAATATAACTGACGCTCGGTTTTATACTGTTAGCAGACAACAGGATACGGTTAAAAATCGTAAATTTTTATAATTTATAATGCTATGCTTTTAATATAATTCAGATGTACCATAGACGAATTTTCCTAACAACTTTTACTACATTTCTATCGTGCATCGAAGCAAGTAAAGATTTCTGTTGTAAATAGGGTTAATATGTGAAAGTTCAAAGTAAGTGCATTAGTGTGATTAAAACCTACGTTCATGTTATACATTCCTAGTATCTATAAAGCATTCATTCATTTACTTCAACATAACTTGCAGGCAAAAGGGTGCACAGACATTAAATAAATAAAAGAATTTGCCTCCTACAGGTATCTAGGTTAGCTGTTTGTGATGGAATAAACCCATTAGGTTTCATAATTAAAGATTTTTATTTCAATCAGCTACCTTCAAAGCGTTGGTAGAAAAATTGGCCGAGTTTTTTATTGTATCTTATGGAAATCGCTATTTTATCGTTTAGTTACGAAATGTTACCATTTTCGTTTTTATCCTGTATTAGTATTAGTGGCAGAAGCACTGCATCAACATAGTATTGGACATATAAGGTACGATTTTCTCGTTATGTTAACAAAATCTTATCAAAAGAAAAATCACATTCAGTAAATTACTGTACATTTGTATTTTTCTCTTCATTCCACTAGAATTGCCGATTTCGAAGGATAAAATTGGATCAAGTAATTGATTAATTCCCCTGATTTAATCCAACAAAAGCAATTAAACCTCATATCACTTATCCAATTTGCTGTTAAAAGTAAACCTTTTTAACTTCCTTTACATGTAGCTAATATTAGAGGTGTGACTATGTAAGCGCTAGGACTTCCTTCTTCCAAATAGGAAATAACATAAGTCGTCTTTTCCGCCTAAAACGAGATCAGAAATTGTTAAGGTATGTTTGATAAGGGTTGTATACTTTGATTAGCAACCAATGGAAAACTAATATTTGTGTAAATGAATAATTTCTAATATGACTCGGTATAAGGCAATGCTATAGATATATATATAAGAGATTATGATATATATAAGAAAAGGAAATAACAAAACAAACTTAAGTCAAGTCTTTTCTGCTAAACGATGTCACTTATTTTAAACACTTGATCTTGAAGTTTAAGATTAAATATTTTAATATTTAATACTTCAACAAGCTTGTATTGTGAAATTTAAAGGAATATAAATATTTTTGACTTGTATCTCGGTGACTACAATTGCTGCAGCACTCTATTGTTGGAGCTATGTAAATAATGTGATATATTCATATCTTTTCATTTAAATAGATAGACGTTATTTTAATTTAATCATTTTTTTTTAAATTTCAAGCAAAAGGCAAGATAATTTTGATCCCTAGGTTGACTTGAAGAACAAGGATACTGATTTTCACGTCAAAACGCATATTGTATTTCTTCTGCGGTTTAAATTCTTTGCTCTTACAATTACATCTAAACGTATTGACAACTAATCTTATTGTTTGTGGTTTGTTACTTGACCACTGTATTTTAATAGATAGTAGCGCTTACTTTGATCCAAAATGCATAATAGTATGTATGATATAAACAGCTCTGGCAACTAATATTAGCTTAAATAAAAGAATGATAGCTTCTCATCTTTTTGTAGCAATTACCCCATTTTATCCACTTAGCTCTGTGACGATAAATTTAATCGCATTGAAGAACTTGTCACTTCTAATTACGTACAGTACAGTACCTACAGTACGGTACAACTGATTTTTAAATGTTAATCAAACAGAATTTAGATGAAAAAATTTCGGCTCTATGTGAACTAAAAAAGCGTGGCGACAATCAGGAAGCTTCATAAGTTACTCAAATGAGGTATTTATTTTTATACGAAACTTTGATTGACTTTTAAAAAGCCCCAAGTTTTTTAAACGTCATCAGCAAAACAATTTATTCGTTTCAAAGGTCTCTTTAAATCTTTTGCGTCACTTGAAAGTCTTATATAACATGTCTAGTGAGTTTTCAGTTTACTACGATGACAATGCAACTTCTATGAGGGCACTTTTTTTAAAGGTTAAGTGTCATCCCACACGTTTTATTTCAAGTGCTATTAAAGATTTTATTCGTTAGTGGTGCTGACTTCACCCTTCTGTAGCGTATCTCGTTTGATTACATTGTATTTAATAAAGTTAAAATAAGCTAAAAAGTACTAGAGACGCCTATAAACATTTTTTTAAATTATTAATTAACTGTCAACTAACCACAAAGTACTCAAAACATCGAGTTATATAAATCATGAATTTTATCATATAAAAATACGTTTACAGGAAGTAAAATACTACTGAAGTTTCGGTTTATTTATAGCGGAATAAGCGTTCATAATCTATTATCACTAAAGTAAGGAACACTTACGTACATAAAATATTAATTAATATATGGTATATAATAAATCAGAAACAAACACTCGAGTCACGTAGTTGTGATATAGTAATTCCCATGGTTATTGTGTACACAAAGAAACGATGTTTGTACTTATAAAATATAGTGAAAAAATCTTCAGGGCATGCTCCGGAGATTCTATAGAACCTGCTAGTGGGGAATATGGCTCTTTCCCCGAAAGTAACCCCGAGCCTCTGTAATGAGACATGTTGGTAACATCCGATTTTATTGGTTATTGCTAATCCCTCTGCTTTGCAGAGAGCCTGATGTGTGTCAAGTGTGTGGCTGGTAAAAACTATTTAACCTCGGGGTTCAAAATAAATGAAACAAGCGAATACGCCACTTACGCGTCTACAATCGAAGCATTTCGAAATACCCGTAGTAAAAATTAAAAAAAAAAAACGAATTGGCGTATGTCAAAGGGAGTGGTTTTAACTAAAGTTTGAGATTGCAACTGAATGAAACAGTATAGAATGCAAAAAAATGCAAAGGCGAAGCTGTCGCAATGTCCTTGACACTTAAGGGTTACAGGGGCGACCCAGTTGTATTCAAAGGAGTGTATCTGTAACCCTTATGAAGATTTTCTACTTACAGCATGTCAGTGCTAACTGCTCTCTACTAACTACTCGTCGGTTCAGAAGTTCTTTATCTAATAAAATGCTCTTATAAAATTATATGTCATGATGGGTATTATATGATATATGGTCATATGATGATTGTTTGATCACGTGGCACGCTTATATCCTAGCCAACTCCATTTCATTTTTTTATGATTTTCTGTGGCTGTTGTGGAAAAGGTCAAGTCAAGTCTATTTTATAGCTTCATATAATAACTGTAATTTATGTTGGATTTGCTTATTCAGATCGACTAATATTGTTAAGAATGATGCATGCATTATCTGTTACAGTTGAAAAAGACTGCATTGCAGCGCCTCGAATTTCCTTCTGTGAATATAATATGATCAGGCTGGTTTTCTAAAGCCACAGAAAACACTAACTGTTGTTGATTTAGTGCCGCAATGTATCGTATTTATGTATTGTTCACTTACATCAGTTTGCTAATAAATTATTTTCGTATTTTGAGGTTAAGTTGTTATAACATTACATACTGTAGAGAAAAAATTGTCTTAACGAAAATTGACGACTTGATAAGGATCAAGGACACCTGCTTGCCTATTGTTTTTGTGAATCGAATTTGCAGAAATCAAAAGACTCATACAGGGTAGTTATGATTATTATGATATACTTTATGAATACGACCGAAATATTCAGCCTCTTTTAATAATTATAGGTTTTTGTTTGATTATTTTGAATGAGTTAAACGTATTGACACACGTGTTTGCAATAACAGGTTGATAAAGATAACGTACGCACAGAATACGTATTGTTCTTGCCACGTGCAATAAATGAGATATAATTGCAAGCAGGATCCGGATATATGGTAAACTGGAAAAATGAACAATACGCGCTATACACTACCGACCGTGTTAAAATATGTGACCTCATATCAGTATTATTATTACGCAGGTATAGGTATTCCCTAAAGGTACCGAAAATAGCATATTGTTTGTTATCAATTGTCGCTTGACTAAGACAAGTGATTAAACATTTAAGTCCAACCTAGCTTATGTGTTATGTAAGTTTTACATGTACACATGTTTTTTTAATAATATTATACGTAGGAATGTCTATTTAAACGACGATGTTTTAGTTTTTTTATTAATATTTTAGCCCTAAACACTAATTCTTATTAACTCAATATTTGTACACATTTATTATTTTGGTTTTCTAGCTTGGTCACGAGTACATTATTATTACACGAGTATTATTTAGTAGGTACAAAATAATTAATATTAAATACCCAAAATATGTTAGAAGATATAAAGACAATGTAGAGGAATCTCTTGTCACTGAGGAGTAAGAGTGCCTATCTCCGAAGGTCTATATGAGACATTCAACTATGTAGTTAAATTGCTTACTATGTAGGGATTGCTTTGAATAAAAAAACCTCAAATACTCTTTTGAGTTTAACAGACTTAACACGTTAAGATACTACCAGTCCTTACGCAATTTCGATGATGTAATTTACGTGACGTGTTATTGTAATTGAAAAATAGCGTCCTTAAATACTTAGATACTTTTTATTAATGTATGCATAGTCCAGACATAATTTCTGAAATGAAATGAAGGTGATGTTTTTTTAATCAAGTAATTTAAGAGTATTAAAATTTATACCTTTATTTTTAGTCACAAAAAATTGTAATGACACATTTGGCTTTTATACAGGCCTTTAATCTGATTGGACATGAATCTATGTATCTGTGAGTTTATTCTTATGTCTTTCATATGCGTATCGCGACATAGGTTTGATCGATCCATTCTCTTTAATAATGATTGATTTCGGGAAGGTCCTGAATATCAACGATGAGCTGGGTTTCATATCTTGTTTCATCCTAGCGTGAATCTTAGATTTTTTGCTTCTTAATTGAGTTTTGAGTCTTTTTAGTTCTAACAACATGCGCTCCGATGTTTTCTGGTCTGGATAAAGTGTTGTATTATCTGTTGATAGTACGATATACGAACATACGGTTGATATTGAGCTTATGAAGTGTCTGATATATGACCGACGGCTACATACTCACTGCAGCCCTATTTTCTTTAACACTCCATTCTATATAGTAATAGTAATTTGATAGTTAACACGAAAAATATGTGAACCTTCGATAGAAGTTTAAATAATAAAAATAATGAACTTGAAGTTTAAAATAATATGTGTTCCAAATTTAAAATACTTAATAATTTGTATTTTTTGTATCAGTATTTATGGCCAGACTAGTTATATATAACACCATACACAATTGAACAATTCTTTCTGGCGAAAAACACAAGTGGGTATTGTACCCACATTTTGCCAGACAAAAAGCAGTAGACCGAAAAGACAAAAGATATCGTACAATAGCCTTTGACCCTGTGATACCTAGGCCTCATGTGATAGCTAGAAAAAACTTTAAAAAAGATATGATTAGAATATCGCGTTTTAATTTAAAACTTTAAAGGCTTACCTGCCAGTTGTGTAAAATTTAATTTATTAAATTGTTCTAATTTAAAAAACTGTTTAACATATAACTAATTTTGTCCTCTAAATTCGAGTTGTGAAAACAAAAATCAATTGGTAATTGTTCTAATTTAATACAAATAATATCACAAATAGTACTCTGTACACGTTATCCTACTTATATAAAGGACTTATCTCTGTTGACGACAATTATTATCTATATTTTGTGTTGTTTAAAATTTGGCCATAAATCTAAAAAGAATTCCTTCTTTAATAATGTAACGTGTATCATTTTTTCGTATACATTCATAAAAACTGTCTCATCTCATTCTGTCAAGAGGTGTTTACGCCGCGCTGTGATGAAAAGATATAGTGGAGTACTTTAGTTAAAACGAAGTGACTCACTTCCTTTATCGATGTATATATAAGTATATTAGAAATATTTTGTTATAGATAAAAATTCGCAAAAAAATTTTTTTTCAACAATTTAAAGTAATCAAAATACTCCTACTTCTAAGTGTTTCTTTAACAAATTAGAACACGCTAGATCGTTTCAATCCAGAAACAATGCGTAGTCTAGCTCTGATACGCGTCCAAAAAAAATTGTCCCTTATTTAGAAAATTCACTAGTATTTATTTCTATATACATAAATAATAAAATATACTGTAACAACGACTATTCTAAGTATCTACTAGATAGATACTAGAGCCTTCCAAATATATTTATTCATAGTACATATAAATTACATAATTATAAAAATTATAAAAAATCTAACCAAATTGCCTCATATTGTCAACTAGAAAAGATCACGCGTACGAATGTAGCTAGTCCGACTCCTCAATTCGCGCTACTATTTGAATTGTCGCTTCATTCATACGATAATAAGTAATTTAGTGCTGTATTGACCGAGGACGACTCAATAGATAATCTTTTATCTGGCTATTAAATAATGAGACGTTGGGCTGAGCACCGGCCGCTCAGTGGTCTTTTGGCCGTGCTGTATCACACGTACTTCCTAGACTCCCTCGGCCTTAGTTTCCTCAGTTGTGCCAGTACCACTGACTAATTGGAAAGTGAAGTGTTCAGTGTATGAAAATATTAAAATTACGTGATTTATAAGTGAAAATGCGGTGATATTTACTCAACTGATTTTGGCAAGAGGATTGTCTGCGACGGCCAAGATGGCTCTGCAAATAAAGGTGAATGTTGTTAATTTAGAAACAGAAATGACAAGAAAATACAATTCAATTTACAGTCGAAGTTGATTAAACAGTTATGTGTGCATAGTTCAAATGGCATGTAAATCATTTGTAGAGCAAAGATAACTTCAACTTGTTTCTGAGGAGTTAGAGAACACTTCTGCGTGTGTCTTATTAAAACATGTTCAACGATGAATATTGTCTATGGTTTACGCGCGATACATTTATTTTAAGTTTTATTCTTTAACGGATGAAGGCGCGAATTTATTTCATTATCTACACAGCTCGAGTTCTTAGCACTCCTCTCGTTATCAACATTTATATACCCTAAGGTACTTTAATTATGTTTTAATTTTATATTTTCTCTTATAATAGTTTATTTTGGACTGCAGTGGCAATATTTAATGCATAAATATTTTGAATATACTAATTACTTTTTAAATTTAATAATTTTTCAAAATTTCCGTTACTAATTTGAAACCTTATTTTTTACTATCTTTTATTGTCTTGTCTTTATAAAGTTTTAGGCATAATATTTAGCTGTTGGGCCTTGAATAAGATAATTAATTTGTACTCGTAGAAAAGATTTTGATATTAATTCTTATTCAGTTAGTAAAAACGTGGCTAAAGCGTGGTTAACAGTGCCATTGCACCAGACACACGCCTATATTGTTATGATAACATTATCGTACTGTGACCTACGGAGAAATTCTTCTCGGTAATTGTTTACAAATTTGTTAATTTACAAACGGATAGGCTATTTGCAATTGTTACATTGATAAGTAACGTTTAGAAACTAAATTCATTATGCCATTGCAAACAAAGTCGTTCATTTGAGTACCGGTTACTAAGTGAAACAAATTCAATTAGCTTTTATCAAACTCAATGGCCATTATATTTCCTGACCGAATTGCGCTATCTATATTTAAAACATTTGTATCCTCAATTTTTCTACATTATTATGTCAGATTTAATATTTCCTATAGTAGTTATCAAGATATGTGTCACAAAGGATCAGCTCCAAATATTGTTTGTCAAAGTACAGAATCCATGCATTATTCCTAAGCGTCACAGTTGTAAATATTCCAAATTTAAAATATTAGTTCGTTAAATGTGTCAGGTTAACCAGTAAATCGAACCCTGTTGCGTCTTATGATTTTCATGACTTAATGTTACTGAAACGGGCATTAAGCCAGCGACCCGAAAGCCTTTTTCCGGATCGTAAACTTTATACCTGTTCTAGTACAGCTTAAATTCACTTCGAACACATTTTCGGAGAAAATGCAGGAACATTTTTCAGCGCATTTGTTTGTGGCTCGTAAGAAATTGCTTTGTTGCTAAATTCTCGGCGCAAATGGGTTTTTCGTGGATTCTAGTTCTGTGTAGGGAAAGTAAAACGAAACAACTCACATTTGTGAGATTACTCTCAGCATCTCAATTTCCTATATGTCACTCAACGGACATTTGATTTCTAATGTTCGTAAAGAAGTAAATGCATAGTAATTTGGGAAGGATCTTCAAAATGTTTAGCTTCGTGCCACTAAGCTAATATTTTATCAGCGAAACAATATTGATCAGTAGGCACTTTTTAGTTTAGGGTATTTGATTGGTTCACAATTTTGCATTTGCCTATAGTATATTATGTTGTTAGTTTACTAGTGTACGACTAAATCACTCGTATCCAGTACTCCAGTATTCCAATGCGTTTTGAACTAAAATAAAACGCAGCCGTCATAAGCGCGAGTTTTGTATTATTATGACAGGTTTTAATATTCCATTTAAATGTGAAATGAGCAAGTTCGTTACTAACAAGATTTTTGATAATGTACTGTCAAAAATGTGATAGAGATTTCCCAAAGGTCCTACGAGGGTCGAAGTTATGCTATAGTCATATGAATGTGATAATGTGACTACGTTAACACGGCATGGGTTAAGTACACAAATACATGAAATCGGTTAAACGATTAAATAAATAGTTTTATCAATTCGTATACAGCAAAAAGAAATTAATATATGTATTGAATTAGTACTTAAAATATTATCTATGAACCTTATATAAAATACGTAAGCCACCTTACTGCACTGCATCGCGGGAAAGGTAAGTAATGAAATAATTTTGGGATTATGTCAATGAAATTATTCCATTTAAATATGCAGGTTTCGCGTACAGCGATGTTTCTAATATTAGTTAGTGAAATCTAAATTTAACTCAGGCACTAAATATGGCTTCACCTGAACTTATAGTTGAAGCTTTATCTTGTTAGTCTTGTGATCTGAGTGATTCGTTTAAGAGTATGATTGGATGAATGGTGTGTTAAATGGATAATACTGGGTTTAACAATGACACGCGACTAGGGATGAGGGGTCCATCACCTCCCACGACGGTCTCTATAGTAATAAATAGTGTTTTGGTAGAAATGTATGAGAAATCGTCGTCAATGTTTTCGGTATCGTAGTTTGACTAAATAAATGAAGTGTGTTCTTTAAAGTTATGTTTTAACGAATCATGATATACTTATTTACTTTATATGAGACGCGCTAAATGGACGCTAATAATTTACTGAATTTGATTTACTACTAAAAGAAAAAGAGTTACGTCTTATTCGGTATTTAATCGCCACAGAAACACGATCTATATATGTTTATTGTTTCGTAATTTTAGATAATTTTATCGTTTTATATTGAATCTGTTGATAGTCTTATTGTGAACATTAAGGTGAATGAGTATTGTAAAGAACGCACCATACATGGAAAACAAAACATAAACATTCAGGTTCTTTGAAATCGAACTAAAGATAATTAAAAAATTATGTTAAAAACGATGATAAAACTCTAATTTTATATTTAACTAAATTACTGCTTGTGTTATGTGTTGACTTATATCTGTATATACAATTATGAAATTATAAACTTAATAGATAGTTAAACGTTCTTAAAACAAGGAAACGCCGTCAACCTTGCACCTTAGGTTAAAATTTTATTACATATTTATGTTCTTCAAAATATCTAAGAGTTTACATACTACTTCTTAGAAATCCCATAATGAAGACGCAAAATGTATCATGGCCTTTAAACGTGTACTACAGATAGTAAATATGTGTACCATAGTTTCAATGTATATGAACGCACAGTTTACAGAACCCGTATACGTATTCTATAAATTTAAAATTAAATTGTAAACTAAACATTTGTACGACAGGGAGTTTTAATTTATCTTGATGATCTTGATGTATCTTTAAATATTAAGATGAAATTGATAACTAATAAACTCTCTATTGGTTTGCTTCATAGAACCATTTTAGATTTTATTCTGTCAATCCTCTAATAAGTCTCATTTTCTATTTATTCCGAATAAAACCTTCGTCGCATATTTATATTTAAAAATGAGTACGTATACCTAATTAATTAAACGTTTAATCTGTATTCGGGCTGCAAAAGTTTATCAACCTTTGTTCATCTGACGATAGGTGTTTGTTGCCAAACACTAGGAATTATTTATAGTATTTGACGTAAACACAGGCTTGGAGAAGAGCCAGATAGACGTCAGACCACATGTCTCTTTTCCAGTCCTATACGGAATTCTTGATAATTTTGGGAGACTTGAAGGTTAAATTATGCAATTTACGTGTTTACTGTTTCTGTCTTCTTATTTCATACAGGCTGCGGGAAATAATGTTTCCGATTGATTATTATCAACTATATATATAAAAATAATTTTTACTACATATAGGGCCAATTTATTTGCCATTAAGATAAACACAATCTACTTTCTCACTTGATAATTCTTGTATGGTGTTACTTGGGGCGGGGAAAATATTGAGAGATGATAATCTCATTCCACTAGCTGGTTGTTAGGCTCATATTCAAATTAGAGAGCTCTATCAGGAGACACAATTTATCCTACGCGTATATTTCTATTAAATGTTGTTTTCTTCGTATTTCAATGAATATAGTTTTTGTGTGAAACTTTTTGGAACCTTCTAATGTTGTACTTTTTGTGCCGCATACATATTATGAGAGGTTTGATTAACCTAGTCATTGTTTCTAACAATAACTTTTTTTAGTAACTCATTGACCCATTTTATTAAAATGACTCTGAAATGGTCCGATTAAAATCATGAAGAATGCTCTTGACCGAGAAATAGTTGCGATTCGTTGTAGGTAAAAAATACTTCCATTAAAACATTTTGTATTTTATACTGGTTCTATATAAAATTTCTTAATTTTTTGTCACCGTGTTTATACTGAATTTTTGGAGTCTGGTAAAGTTATAATAATCCTACGAAATTTTATAAGGTTATGTAGATAAAAAGTGAAGATATTTTATTCTGTTTCGTGAAAAAATCTATGTCTTGTCATATTATTGATGATATTTCAAGGTAACATAAGTTCCACAGTCTGCTTAATCTTAACCGGACAAAATTACAAGGTAGATTTGGATTATTATTTATTCGTTAATATACGTTTGTCTCGTAGATAAGGCATCTGAAAAATACTTTTTTTACTATAGTTCCAGGCGATCTCTGTATTCAGGTTACCTTGTAAAACAAAGCGTCAAATTTACGCTTCATTGTATGAAGGTCGTATAAGATTATACACAAAGTTGAGCGGCGGATAAAGCCAAGTTTTAAGCCATAAATCATGGTCTACGATATTTACGGCAAAATTTGTTAACGATCTTTCAGTTACGTAGATAATTTACAGCATCCATTTGTCGACTTCAAAATTATAAAGTTTTGTGATTAAATTTTTTGTTCTGTCAGTGATTTATTGTAAATCTTCATGAAATTTAACTTCGTATTATAAGGTAGAGTTAATGTAAACAAATTAGAGGTAAAGAATGTTTATTCTACATTAAAGACTGATAACTTATTATTCATAAAAATTTTCATTTCTTTTTATTTCTACGTAATCCTTATTATGGAAGCTGTCAAGCGTGCAGATATGTTTCGTGGCGCTAATTATTTCGCGGATCAAACATTATTATATATGATTATTTTCTTCTGCAGCATGAGGTCACGACGGCGCTGCGGTTACATACGCATGGAAGCCCGGCGGACTGCTGACCCCGCGCTGCACACGTTGCGCGCGCAGTTTCGCCGAGCGTTGCCGGAATGGACCGCGCGCGCCTCTCGCCGTCGCCGGATCGCGAGAATCATAGGCCGCTCCAAGGAGGATCCAGCGGAACCGTCGACACAGCCATTGCGACCGCGGATGCCTTAAACGACCCAGAGACTCCGCGGCCTGCGCCGCGTGCGTTGCCTTGTATTCCCGAGGGCGAGCCACTGCTCCGCGACCCTCTCAGTGTTAGTGAAGTGCCGCGTAAAAATGGACGATTGCTCCACGTCAAATTCGATACTCAGTCCCCGCTAGCGCCGGTATCACTTACCGGGTCATCTTCTAGCTCTAGCTCGGACGATGAAGACGTGTCCATCACTGAAGCCCGTCCGCCGGACGGCGGCTGGGGATGGGTCGTCGTGTTTGCCTCTTTCATGGTTAATCTCATCGCTGATGGCATCACGTTCAGTTTCGGAGTGTTCTTTCCATATTTTCTCGAGTACTTTGGCGAGGGCAAGGGAAAAACCGCTTGGATCGGCGGCATTTTCATGGCGATGCCGCTATTATCCGGTCCGATTGCAAGTTTTCTGACGGATAGGTATGGTTGTCGACGCATGACCATTTTTGGATCTATTCTCGCAGCAATAGGATTTGTAATCTCAGCGTTTGTAGATAATATGGAAACATTATTTTTGACGTTTGGTATTATGGCCGGATTTGGATTGAGCTTATGTTATGTAGCGGCAGTAGTGATAGTTGCCTATTATTTCGAAAAGAAACGATCTTTAGCTACTGGGATATCAGTCTGTGGTAGCGGAATAGGTACTTTTATTTTTGCCCCACTAACATATATTTTACTCGATGAATATGGTTGGCGAGGGACAACACTCATACTTGCTGGATTTTTTCTTAATATGGCAGTATGCGGATTGTTGTTTCGTGATCTGCCATGGACAGCGACCATGAATGAGGAGAGAGCAAAAGAACGAAAGAGACGAAGAGAAAGAAAACGGAATAAACGATATGAATCGTCTGCAGATAGCTTCTCCGACAGTAAAAGTAGCGCTGCAGGTTCCAGCAAAATAGGAGATAATACAGATATAGAAGCAGTAACTGCCACGATTGTACCACAATTTAGTTCTTTGGTTGATCTTCCGACTTTTATGACAAGAGATGAAGGCGTCTCTTTGGAAATATTTGAAATGATGTCGAATCGCGGCAGGGCTTACGCGATTATGGCCCAGAATTACCCAGGTGTCATGTTGCCGTCTAGGAGTTTTAGTGATAGCGGTCGTCTTAACGAACAGTCTAAAGCGGTAATGTCGCCGGGTTGTTTATCGCCGGGACCAATTTCTCCTACTAATGTAACAGCCACAGATGCGTCACGAACGCCTTTAAATGATAAAGCTGCTTTATCGTTGTGGTTAAAGAGACAAGGTGTTGGTACGACAAAAAAACCACCAGCTTTTCTGAAAGATTTGAGGATACACAGACATTCATTAACGTACAGAGGTGCTATGCTTAACATAAATCGGTATAGGCTAAGGGCTTCATCGTGCCCTAATATATTTAGAAATTCTATGACCACCATAGCCAAGGAAAAGGTGAGTTTAGCTAATAATTACACAATTAATTATTCATTGTATCTTAAAACATCCCTTAAAACATTAGGCATATTACTTAAATTGTCTTATCAGTATTAATTGTTAAATGAAGAAATTCAAAGTAGTCTGTATATTTACTGCTTCTTTTTGTATAACATTAAATGTTAACATTTATTATAAATACCACAATCCAGTCTGCTTCTCTTTTTTAAGAAAGAAAGAAATATATTTTATTAGCAGTAATATATCTGTAGTTTAATATCTACGGTATATAAATGCTGCTATTAGGGAAATCACGCAAATATATATATATATGTTTTTTTTTTTTTTATTACTCCCAATGTGAACCTCACATTCCAGTTGCAGTGGTACGCTGGTCTCTGGGATTTTTGGGACCTCGTTGTGGACGTCCTGGACTTCTCTCACTTTTTGAACCCGGCGTTCCTAGTGTTTGCGATCTCCAATTTCCTTCTCTACATGTGGTATGATGTACCGTATGTGTATATGGCGGACAATGGACAAAACATGGGCTTCAACGCGTCACAGTCAGCCATGCTAATATCCATAATTGGGATCCTCAATATGTTTGGTGAAGTAAGTTTAGACATTACTAATAATGCTATTGCAACTTATAAGCTAGGTTTCATGAATGCTAGATTACGAATCTCAACAACATTACGGACTAAATTGGTTGAAATTTGGATTCTTTCTGGTTAGGATGGACTTATGATAACTCAATCAATGTTCATCCCCATAATTTTTCAAACTTGCACTATATGTTTCCAATTACTATGACACAGAAGGTCAATCACCTACTTTCCTGTAAAAAAAGGAATGATCTTGAAACAAATCAGAGGTTGTAGCGCCAATGAATTATTTATTATTATTCATTCAGTCACTATGGATAAGTGAATCATTTATTCAATGCTTAAAACCCAGCCTTTCGTTTGATGGCCAACTTGCAATACTATTTCGGATTTCTGGACCGGGCACAATATTATTTTCAATTAAGTATGCATTTGTCTGTTGAGGTTTAATCTACATCTTTTGTAAATTATTTTAAAAATAAGCGATCGTTGCGTAATGCGTTTCCATGAACTGAATAAATTAAATAGAATAAAAATTAAGTAGGCTATTGTCAGAACAATCAATTATCATTATTTACATAATTACGTTGATCTTTTGTTTTACAGAAAAGCATTTTAGTCATTTTGTGAAATGTTAACTCTGTTATGTAAAACAAAAACTGATTTAAATGTGTGTGATGTCATCTTGCCACGACATCTGTCAACTCACATCCATATTTTATTGCTGAAAAAATATAAAGAGTATAGAGGTAGAGTAAGAGAACAAAGACAAACTTGAGGAATATATCCAGACTTATTTAAGTCATTGAAATTGTATTTTTTTGGTAAGGATTGCAAATAAAAGTCATTAAAAGAAGATTTATTCTTTACTTCAATATTATAATAATATAATTAATAATAAATATTAACAAAAGTTCAAAACGACGACGACGACGACGACACGAGCTCTGTAATGTCACTTCATAAATCAATTATTTAGAAAAACTGATAAATTAATATATAATTTAATATGATATTTTATAGGTAAATTATTTTATAGTTTTAGAGTGTAAACTATTTTTTATGATTAATGTACTAATTATTACAAGTATCACAATCACAGCAATAATAACTGCTATCAGATAATACAAGGCACTAAATGATTAACGGTATCTATTGGCAACAATCGCAAAATCCACGAGTAACGTTATTTATTTAACACATTCTTATATAACGGAAAATAATAGGAAATGTATTATTATTAGCTGCGAATTCAGCTCCACCGAACGTTCATCAATGATTTTGTTAAAAATACAGATGATATATATAAATAATTAATTTTAAAAACTCAATCATCACGTTAGCAATTTTGGTTAAAGTTGTCGGTGATGACTACACAAGCTGAAATATGCCATCCATAATGCCGATACAAAAAGAAATAGTAACATTCAAATGTACTGCGTACTTAAATAATTTCTCATTATATAACTTTAAAATATAATGTCCTTTCAGTTCTTAAAAGAATGTCGAGTACATTTTTTATGGTAACACAGGTGAAAAGACTTTTTTCTGACGTATGTGTTTGACCTTGCTGCTTCGATTCACGATATACCGAGTACGACCATTAGAAACTTACAAATACTTACAATATCTTTCACACGGGGAATTTAAATCCGGTAGCCCCAGCCATGATAAGTAATCATTGACGTCATATTATGTCAGCTTAAAGATTTTCATACAAAGTTTTGTACTATTTCATTACATTAATCAAGCGAAACAAATAGATTCGGCATTGTTATACCCTTGTAGTTCGATAAGCATGATTAGAAATAAAAATAATTTATTCACTTCATACTTAGGAGTTATCTTGACCTATTTTGTAGGGAGATAAACGAGCGATAACGATTATTACATAACACCATGCTGTGTTTAAATGATGCGTGTCATCTCGATCTTCGAGTGAATCTATTGAGTTCATCAGTAAAAAGGAAAGGAATTCAAAGCAATTTATTCAAACGTGTATTGTGTATTTATGTTATATTAAATGTCGGCTTAATATTGTCCTCTAAATTATTTTCACATTAAAAACAGCTTAACTGTTTGGAAAATTAAATACATTTTTTTACAAGTTACTGCCATTGCTGTTGTAATCGAAACAGTTTAATAATTCGAAAAAATATCCGAGATAACACTTTTTGACTACAGGTATTTCTTCCTTAAAAGGAAAGAAGTGTATTTAATATTATATATTATAAAATAACTTGTTCAATAGTGGACACGTTTTATTGTAAATAGTAGAAAAGTAGTTTAATTCCCAAGTTAAATCTCCTCATATAGGACTATGTAGAGAAAATATGTCTTTTTTTTATTTACCTAAAAAATATAAAGACGCCCATTCGTTAGGGTAACGTCAGTCTGTATAAATATTTATACACTAATTAGCGTCGTACAAATATACCTTTTAATTTTCAGCAAAAATTACTACCGCTTTGTATGCGATGTTTAAAGTTTTCAGCGCTTTTGAATATACATTTAGTTCATTAACAAAGAAGGGCTGTTGAAACAAGTATGCTTATTTTATATAATTAAGGACTAATCTAAAGTCTAAACTTAAAATATTTGTTTAATTTCTATAGGAATATAAATTGTCCAGGTGTTAGTGACAATGACCATAAGATTTCATTGTTACTTCGAAGTCTTGCTATTTGCGTCTATTGATTTGCTTAAACCTATTTTACACACAAAAGTTATGATATGACGAGGTTGTTATGGGCATTGAATTTCTACAAAATTATAAGTTTTCAGGTAATCATTTGAATCATCTTCAATACGTATATACATATACTTATTGTATTCTGTGAGTGTTCTGTAACATCTCATTAGAACACAATGTATTGATTTATAATTCAGCACTCTGTACCAATCCAAAAATATAAGCGAAAGAAGTCTTAACAATATAAGCCTCTGATATGGGTACTAATCACTAGATTAATCTCTGATCCATACTCGAATAAAATCGGATAATACAGCAAACAATATTGAAAAGTTTTAACCTCTTCAACTCAGTTATTAACCTTCGTTATAGATGGATGTTTGTTAATTTTATATTGTGAAATTTTTAAACGAATAACTTAATTTTTCTCCATAAATATCGTCCCTACAATTATTTAGAAATACGCTAAGAACTACAGCTTGAAATCGTTTTAATATTTATTGACTGCTATTTCAGATTTTCCTGGGCTGGGTTGGCGATTGGGAATGCGTAAACCCAAGCTTAGTATATGCAGCGTGTATGGTTCTATGTGGAGCTGTGACTTTTATAATGCCGTTACTGACCTCATACTTTGCAATGGCAGCGGCGTCGGGGGCGTTTGGAGCGTTTATAGCGGCAAACTATTCGTTAACCAGTATAATACTGGTGGAACAAATAACGCTAGAAAAATTTACAAATGCCTATGGATTGCTGCTGCTAATGCAAGGTGTCGCCAATCTTGTGGGCCCATCGTTAGCTGGTAATTATTGTTTTATTTATCTACACATGTTGCGTAACTGGTTAAGTACAGTGCCCTGGGTAAAGTTCTAATTGTCGTATGGTCAACTGATTATTTTAGTTATAAAAAATTTTGATCAATCGATGCAATCAATGCAATAACTATACGGCGTTGCTGAAGAATAACGTTTGATTTATTTAAATTATTGACATCTATTACATATTTACTGTAAACACATTCTTTTCACATATGTACTGAGACAAGCGACATCTTACCTGATCATTACCCACCTTCTAGAGTAGCGCCATCTAGTCACACAATAAAGAATACAATTTATCATTTAAATTTTTGTTTTAGTCTCTATTTGGCTACCACCATTTATTTCTCCAATTTTTAATTTAATAATATTGTCATTAATAATAGAGTCATTGCTCTCCACTTTAGTTATCCATTTGACAAAAATTTAATAAAATATCATACAAAGCCCTGATTTGCCAATTATTAATTCACATTAATAATTAGCAAAGGAATTTGGTCGTAATTTATAGCAGTGTGCTATTTTATAGTGTTTAGATACACTTTATTATTTGTACGAGTGTTAATTTTTATTCTAACAAATTCAGTCCTAATTATCTATATTACTTTGTAATTCCAGGTTGGGTGTTCGACATGAGAGGCTCCTACGACCTCTCTTTCTACTTAGCTGGAGTGTTCATCGGCCTGTCAGGATTGGTTCTTCTCGTCTTACCAGCGTACCATCATACGAGAAAACGACGCAAGCGACACACGCAGGCGAACAATAATGGCGACGTAAAATCCAATGGAAAACTTATGGCATAAGGTCTAGAAAGCGAATGACCACCAAAACTTAATTAGCTTCCATCTGTCTTATTATGCTGTGAATAGACGTTTAATTGCGTTCGGTACATTCAGCATGTTTACGAATACTTAGACCCGTCTTTCACATCACTCAATATGACGTCACTCAATATGAGAGCTGTCAACCATGTGAAGTTTGACATATTTGCCAATGTTGAGACTTGTGACTTGAGATACTTATTGGAATACGGGTCTTAGAGTTCTTGCTTAGTGTAATATTCAGTGCTAGGTGCACGCTTGTGCTATGTCTAGTGAGCAATATTTTCATACTAAGAGCAAAATCTATGGATCTAGGGAATTTCTCTATAAAGGTCGCTCATAGGTTTCGGTTTTAGCATATAACAGACGATAAAATGGGTGTACAATCGTGACTAACAAATGTGGCTATATTAAGTTTACTTTGTAAATGTTTTGACCACGTGCGCTGGTACGCCTATACAAAACGTTGTACAAGCATACCTATTTTTACAAGACACAAATAATTTTAATATGTCATCATATTGGCGCTATTACTACATAGTAAATAGATTGAAAGAAAAGTGAGATGTAAATCAGTTAGATGTAAGATAGTAAATATAAGGTTCATATGGTTAAAATATTTAATACATACTACAAAAATGTATTGAACTATATGTTTAAATATGTATGATAATTTACAGGATTCAAACACGATTATTTTTAATAATTTATATTTGTGATTAATTACCGCGTTTTAATTCGGTGAAACGTATTGTCTATTTTATCATTCTCGCACTCGTAATATATTTAAATAATATTTGTTCTTACGTAAATCATTTAAAAACTAATATTGATATAATAATTCGGTATCAAATATTTTTCTGTAACATCAAAATCTCAACTGACTCTTACCCGATATAGCATAAAAATTAAAGTAGTATCTCTTCAAATAACTTTAGCGTAAGAAAGTGGACACGTGATTGATTCATTCAGTCTTCCCATATACTCCATAAAAATATTCTAAATATATTTCAAATGGCCTTAGATTCCCGTAGACATAGATAATGCTAGACGGTGTAGATATTATTTTTAGACATACAATTTATCTGTATGGGTATTTGGGAAAGTAATTGCGATTAGTGCGTTCAAATAAAGTCCTACGTAACATGGAGTGACCTTTTACTACGTAATTTTTAGTAATAGCAGTATTTTAGTCCACATTTTTTATTGAAGCGCAATACTTTTACGTATCTGCTAAGCTCTCATTTTGTGTATTTAGACGTGACCTTGAGGTCTCTGATTAATACTTTACCGTGTGCTTATAACTGGATTTGTAATTATTTGTTCTTACATTTCCGTAGCGACTTTCTTTCAAATCGTTTTATGTTTGAAGTAAAGTTAAATGTAGGACAAGTTTGAGGTCATATAAATTCGGACAATCTTCTTCTTAGTAATCCTGGAAACCTCAAATATACTCATACTACGAATCAGTTAGCAAAGTATAACCAATCACTATCGTGCGTTATAAAACGTGCACTACATACCCGGTTATTATAACACACCAAGGTTGTAAAATTAATTCCAAAAATTATGATTCTTGTAGTATTTATTAATATAATCATTTGCGTTTTTGATATTCACTATAAACATTCAACATATTTAATACTATGAAGTATAAAGTAATCAGATCGAATAATGAATCTTAGTACCCCAATTAGAAACTTATGTTTCACGCTAGCACTTTAAAATCGGTCTAAATGCATCGTCTTAATTAATGTACTCTCGTATCTCTCTTGTCACAGTGTGAAAGCAATATGCCAGAGGAAAAAAATAGTTTTTATAAATTTGTAATAAGTGAGATATTTCAAGTATCAGTGAAATATATCTTTGATCTACATTGATCGCCTGTTCATAATAGACTAAGTGTAAAATATATTTTATTCTAAAGTTCATGTTATCTTGTTGCGATTTATAGAGGTTCTATGTATTCGTACATAAGTATGTATTAGAGCAATAATATGTATAGGCGGTGTGAGGCTTGAGCACTATTTCATGGAATAAAGAGCATTTAGACTTTTGGAGTTGTAAAAGTGCAAATTGTTGTTCAAGAATAAAAACTTACAACGGGCACTCAAGTGTTTGGTTACCGGTTATTTGAATTATTTTCAAATAATATGTGTCTTTGCGAATTAAAAAATCGTATATGTCGAGCAGGATAAATGCGAATAAAAATCTTTTAAATATGTTTACAACTAAGAAGACCACTCGTTCGATTATTTAGTGGTCAAGATTCACATAATTAAAAATTAAGTAATACCACAGATAGACACCAAAGACTGTTTCAATTTTACCCGTAGAGGTAGTTTGTAGCTGGACATTTTGTAGGAGTTGGTATGTAGAACGAAGCCCTCGTAGGTCTCGGATGCCAAGGGTTCTGAATTTTCAAGTCACAGGCTATGTCGGCATATATGTTATTTGATAATTGTGTATCGCATTTTATAGTATTTTTTTAAACGTCTATGAAGTGTCAAGGTTGAATTTTCAGTACTATGATTTGAATTACTCATATCATAGGGAAAAATATCATGAAACTAAATGAACTATTTACACACTATTGTTGTAAAGCTATGTTAATTCGACATAGATCAGTAAGACGGACCATAAAAGCGTGTGAGCATTTACAAAAATGTTAGTGAAATTGTAACTTATTTTAAGTTATTTTAATTGTAAGGCACGAGTCTCACATAGGAAAATACTGTAAGCATTAGTTTTAGCGAGTATTATTTGTGTATTAGGTTGTATCACAATCAATAAGTTGGACTTTTGAATTTTTTGCTAGAACCATCTCCGGTTTTATGCAAAATGTATGCATTGTTTAAAGTTTTAACTAGTTTAACAAACAAAAAATCGGTAAATGTTATATTACGAATGCAATCAAATATTAGTACAGAAACTGATTACGATAAGTGGGTTTTTATTTATGTTCTTGCCAATGGCGATTTTGTTCTAAGAATACCAAAATTATTCTCCTAAGATTCACAAACAAGCTTAAGTTGGAGTGAACAATTCTATCTTTCAATTTGTTGAAATGACGGATGCGTTTGACATCTTATACTCAGCCAATAACTATCCTAGTTCCGATTTGAAAGTTACGAGGCTTGTTTATGAATATAGGAAATGGAATTTTCATATAATTTGTGGTGAAACGAAACGGGTATAATTAATGTATTATAGTTTGAGTGTCCTTAGTAAAATTATTTTCAGTTTTTTATTGGTTTTTTTCGTATGATATTTTAGTTTCGATTGTGGAAACTGTTTTTTCTTTACTTAAAATTGAAAGACCATTGTTTTTGAGTGAAATAATTACGTAATGAGGAAGGTTGTTTCATTATTATTTAATATTCTCTGAAATCTTATACTTTAATGCTTGCATATTTCTATGGTACCAGATTTAGATAAGCCGTCGCACTAACTTCATGAGGATATTTTCTTATAATTTCTTAAACACGTATTTTCAATATTTCTTGATTTAAAAAATGTATGAATATACATATTGTCAAATTGATAAATCACCGTTTATGTGATCAACAGCGCTGGGGAAACACAGATATAAATTTTACATTCTGTAACATTTAGAAATTGTTAATCCATGCGAGGAGGTATATATTATCTGATTTTAAGTATGAATCTAGATAACCGAAACTCACCAAACGAATTTTTTTTTATCTTAAATAATTGGTATTCGGACTATAAATGAACAGTCCAGGTGACTAGATAGCGGTATTTACAGGAAGTATAAAATACAATGGCAGGAAAATTCTCAGAAAACATACAAATTTGAGATGAAAAACCGCTATAATTGTCGAATATATTTGTAAATTGCATGCGTTTTCAAGTTGGCACCAATGTAGACATTAATGCAAGGACTTGTGATTATCAATTTAATTAAATACCTCATACTTAACTATGTAGTTCAACGGGGCCTTTTAATGTAGGGCTTGAAAACACCCTTGTAAATTAGTTTAAGATTTAAAATAAAATTGTTTATTCAACACGTATTTCAGTTCTTCCTCCTAATTTATTTTGTATTATATTTTATCTTACATAATTTAAAAAAATTATATGAACTCTTTTCTGTAGCCTCTTTTTCTTGAAATAATTACTTAGCCTTAAAATGACTAATGAAAGTCAACTGAAAGGCGATAAACAGAACATTTACTGGCGCTAGGCTTGATAGAGAAAGACCGAGGCCTCGGTTAAACAGTCAGCCGTTAACCGTAATACTTAGAAAACCCAAAGAACCATTATTTATATCACAATCACCCGTTAGAAGACGATGAAAATGTGCCTTGGCTTGTCTTTAAATATTTTTTTAATCATCGGAATCATCTAGCTACACACAATAAGCCGTATTTCTAATAACCCAATGGAGTTGTGTCTCTTTAGTAGCAGTAGCAGTCACATCTGGTCCTGCTCACCGGTAGAACTCATGAAATTTTTAATTTCGCATTTTGAGTACGTTATGGTTGTTAATATAAGATATAATTGCCTTCTGTATAAAATATTAAAAAGGTAGCAAAAAGTTTTTAATGAGTATTTCGTTTCTCTCGCGTTTCACGTACATTTTGCTCGTACTAAATGAAAAGGAAAATATATTGTCTAAAGCTTTTAGGTTACGTGAAGCGACAACACGAAAACTACATTAAATTTTCGACAGAATGTTTTATAACATATGATATATGTTGACAAGGAAGGTACAATTTTTACGTTTTATGCTAGCACGTTCTAATATTGAGGTGTTTTATTTTAATATTTTTTTAAATTTTCATCATAGAACCAGATCTGCCAGTGAATAATGATACTTTAAAGGCTTTAAAGAAGTAAAAAGTTATATAATTCCGGAAAACTGTTTATTTTGATAGATAGACGACGGCATGATCAATTACATACGAGATGTTTATACTACATTATTAAAAGCTTAGTCAACAGACAGCTGATACGTTGAATTCGTAATTGACATTTGCAAGCGGTATTTTACATCAGGTTAATTAATTTGATAAACGAGTGTGCCGCGTACATTGCATTAATTAAGGGTAAAATTACTAAAAGGTCATCATATCAAAGGCCGGAACCAATAAAAGCAGTAAATGGAAGTGTTTTGTTCTTTCATTGCGGTATCAAAAATGAGAATAAAGTTGCGAAAATGAAGTAACAGACTTTATTAACGTGGTTTGTGGAAATATGTATGCCACTAACAATTATTTAACTCTTTATTTATTTTGTATTTTAAAATTACGATTGCATCATAAAACGTATATTTTTATGCAAGCTTCTTATCTTTTAGGCTCGGCGTTGAATACATATAAAGAATTTGTTTGTTTTTTTAACTAGTTTCAAATTTTGGAAATACGAAAATTTCAAAATTAGGAACTTGCGCCGATATCTGCATCTAGCTAGACCGTACTGAAGAACTCGTAGTAAATAACTCGCTTTGTAACATTGGGCTAAGGCCGAATTAACGCGGCTGAAACCTCATGGCACAGCTAGTATATAAACATTTCTTTTGTTGGTCTCAAACGATCACTTATGCTCATTCCCGAGACCACCAGTAAAAAGGCGCCATTCAAGACGCTATTTAATACAAAGGATTTTAGGATGTAAAACAGCAAAAGTATTGTTAATATTATGTCGATCACGTAGGCAAAGACTCAATCAGAACGGGATTCGATATATCCCGTCTGAACCCGAGTAGCGGAATCCGGATACGTGCCTGATAGAATTAGAAAGTTGGAATATTAAGAAAGTTCCACCTTAATATCAAATATTTGCAATAAAGAAATCTTTAGGTGACTTTTTATACTACTATAGCTATTCCCCGAAATGTCACTAGTATTGATATAGAGACTCGTCGACGTCTTAAAATTTATTTGGATTTGGTGATTTTTTTTTCATACCAACTATTGTCCCCTATTTGAGCTCACTAGAGCTTGATATGATATCAATCTATTTAAACCCTGGGTTATCATCCATTGATCGGTTGATTTAGGTAGATTTCTCATACAATAAACTAAGCCCCCTAATTAAACCTGGCTAAAACTTTTACTATACATACTTCAGTATATATACTTATACACAATATATACTTCAGTATATATTCCAAAAAGTATATATTACAAAAGTTAAATACGTCATGTCTTAAGCGTATCAATGACTAGACTACCTCATTTCTATAGTGCGTGATTAATATAGAGATAGAGGTACTTCCGCATTTACAGTATTTATTGGGCTTGATTTACTTTATCTTTGTAAAGGCGTTGAGTGTGTACTCTTCATAATCCGTAGCTTGCCTTTATGAGCTTATCTATTAGGTCTCCTATGGTTTTGTACGAAAAAATGGTCGTAAGGTGACTCAAGAGGCATCGTACCCAACCAGTTTGTCTTTATAACCTATTAAACTACACTCGATAAAACCTAGAACAGAAAAAAATATAACACTCGTTTCCATATAGTGAGCACCATCGTTAGTGCATCGTTAGACGCGATACTGAGTAGCCGATCTCTCTAGATCTCCAGGTGGCCGATATCCGCCGTAATCTGCAAGTGTGCAAAAGGCATAGAAATAGATCTCTTTTAGGTGAAGGCGTACATTGGTATTCCATGGAACGCGGGAGCGGACACTCTAGCCATAGAAGGATGAATTAACAACCAAAACATAATATGCCGCATACCCGCGGTCTCGACAAGGCCGGACGAGCAAACATTTAAATATACCCCTAAAGCCGAGTTTGAGGAGCATATTAAAAAAAAATATCTCAATATTTATTAAAAGTTGTTAACAAAATATTAAAGTACGATGACATTGTATCGCAATAACTATACTGAAACAACGTTGCAGGGTTTTCGTAGCGTGGTCATAGGACAAATATCACGAAGCTTGTTAATGCTACACAAGCTGCGTAGCATTATCAAGCTTCAACATTTCTCCAAATATTTTAAAGCAATGTTTTTAGTGCCGTTATTAATATACAATATGCTCATATTTTATAAAAATCTTATTAGTGCATTTTTACTCATAGTAAAACTTTTGAAATTAGTAGTATGCATGCAAAATAATCGTTAGGAAATAAACACATAAATGTTTTCATGGTGAGAAATAGCAAACACGCATGGTATGCACATTAAGATGGCTCTTAATAAGATGTACCGGCACTCTTCTGAAATACTTTTAGAACATTCAATCATGTATATAGGATAATCATAAAGCTCCATTCCCTAATTGCAATATAATTTATTGTTATCTAAAACGATTGACTTACTTAAAAAATATCAAATAAGTTTTAACGAAACTTACATGAATAGGGCTATAAAAATTGCAATAAATGTCTATCGTGACATAAACGCACAAAAATAATATTTCAGAAGCGTATAAGATAGCTATTTTTCAGAGTAATTTCTTCAATACGTGGCCAGATGAGCAGTCGTAAAATATCTGTCAATACCGTGTGGAATGTCGAACTTCTCCAAATGGGAATATTTTTATTACGTCAACCGAATGTGGCTATAAGTTGTAATATATTATTTACCTAATTTACTTGCCTTGAAGGAGAGATCAAAATGTATACATATTTATATTGAGTGTGAAGGGTATATGGAAAGTATTTTACACAACGTGTTGGTAGTTTTTCGTATTAGCAATCATAATGAGCTAGAAACATTGTGTGAATTTGTAAATTTCATTTTCCCAAGTATCAGGGTTAGTTAGCTACATAGAAAACTATGAAAATATGTTTGTCGAATGTGAACACTATTTATTTTATTTATTTTACTTCACTATTTTAAATTCAAACAATCACAGAGCTTTACTCAGTTAAACTTTGACAAAAAATATTATATTGTATAAAGCAAAGATGTAACATTATACAGCATTGAAATAAATAAATAAAGAAATAAATATTAGATATTTGTTTCCACAATTTATTTGTACTAAATAAGTTGGCGAGGATTTGCCTCTTCAGCAAGTTGGTGTCAGTGACAGCAAAAATTTAATTCCAGTAGAGACCGCACTTATTAAAATCAGCCCGAAAAACTGCGCTTTGCTATACAATGGGTAATCTAGCTGGCAAAAGCTGTGGTGTAGAAATATGGTCTATGTTATAAACTTACAAAACAGGAAATACAAATTTTACGTTGCGACATTCAAAACATGATACAGAAAATACGCGAAATTCGTCTTCACATGTGAAATGTTTAGTTTCATCAATGGAGACAATAAAATTGAGTTATTAGTAAATTTCGCTAGATCGCTTTAAGCTTTAACAACTTACCGCTGCAGCTTATAACTGAAGCCAAGACAAACCAGTATTAATACTAAGCGGGTATTATTAAATTAATTTTGCGATGTGTCGTGCGAATCGGGTTGTAAAATGTGGCTGTTTCAGATTGTTATGTTCGTTTACCCCGTGAGAAATATTAGCCGCCACCTTGTGTGCACAGCTGTTTAAAATTTAGACAACGTTGCTTTGTGAGAAATCAGATAATTAATACTCAAAGCTTTGCTATTTAAGATAAATATGAAGAATATAATTTGGTTATGGTAAACTAATATATATTTCTTGAATGGGTTTCGATTTTTCTCGTAGATTTTAGGATTCGTTACACACACACAGTCCCTATCCTCCTCTTTTAAGAGTGGCAGCTAAGGTCTTAGGCTTCGGCTTTTCGACTACCCCGCAGGTTCGTTTGTCCCCCTATTTCATTTATTTTCTTAAATAGGCTTTTTTTTATAAAATACGGGGGCAAAGGAGCTTGCAGGTGGCTTACGTAGCAACAGCCGCAGCCCATAAACTCCCATTAGTGGTTGCGTTGCTGGCCCTTAATGGGAGGAGTATGCTCCGCTGGGAGTTGATTTCACAGTTCACTCGTTGGCACGAGAAAATGCCTTGTAAAGCGAACTGTGGAAGATTTCCATCCACTACCATAAGCTACATACAGCATTTATATACTCATAGACTAGTACAAAATTGTATCTTCGACCGCCTCGGACCAACTATGGAAGGAGTTGCATTCTTTACGAAGGAGCTAAATTATACAACGGGCTGCCCATTTCAATTAAGGAAGCTAAAACATTATCCAGTTTCAAAAAATTACTGAAAAAACATATTTCAGAGGATTTTCCGCATTTATAATACGCCAATATTGCAATTTTTTTAATGTATATTTCTCTGTAAGTGATAATATATATATATATATATATATATATATATATATATATATATATCTTAGAGAAATAAATGATTTCAAACTTAAAATTGCTTAATGTTAGCTGCACTTACATTTATGGACAGACCACAGCATGCATTTATATAAAAAGGGTAATAATTAAATGAATTGGAAAATTAAATTTAAAAAATAGCAATAAGAAATCAATTTAAAAGCACTAAAATGCGTTATAACTTCTAACGAATGTTATAAATCTAATGATGTTATGAGAGTGAATATTAAGCTCGGACAAATTCTGAGATAAGTCGTTGTAGAGACGAACCAGACGAACAACAGTGGCAGCCCATTCTTGTTCTACAACATTTATTGTTAAACAATATACATCTATATTTTGGGATTATTCTTGGCACATTAAACCCTATGAGACCGACAAGAGCAGGACTATCAAAGCGGTTGTTCATCAATTTGTGTAGGTAAGACATATCGAGATGGTACCGACGCGCAGTAAATGACTACAAATGAAAATATTTATCTGTGTAGGATGTGAGTGATCAAGGAATCTTAGAGCACTTTCTCAATTCTGTTTCTGTGTAGATTATAATTACGACACCCAACAGTGCTGCAATATTCAACTTCTTAGATAAAAAGAGTTTATGTTTATTTTATTATACAATACAAAAATTTTCCTCTGTTAGTAATTTTACAGTTAAAAGGGACTCGTATCGCGTATTATAAAGACAGGAATGCTTTTAAACCAGATGTATTTTATAATAACAAAATATAAGTATATTAATAAGAACATTCAATGAAATTAATAGAATGTTATGTAATGCTTTATAATATTATTAACTAACTAATATTAAATAACTAGGTATAAGTGTTTGCCAAACCATCATGAAAAATACCTCGAGGCAAATGATTGGATTTCCTTAAGGACCGCTTACAGACTTTTCAACTTGTAATCATTCTTTTAGTTGACTTAGGCGTATAAATAAGAGAATGCCCATTAAATTAATAACCTAAGTTTGGTTGAATTATTGCTTTGAGATTTAACATTAATTAGAGAAAATCTGGTTTTTGTTAAGTTCTGTATTAATTAAAGATCGTTCATTCTAAATAATTTTAATATTTTTAACATCTAAATATATTAAGCTGCTGTATATGATAATAAATACTTAAATAAATATTCGTGGTAAATAACACACACACAACAAATCACATTTGTGTCTTAAAATCTAAAAAAATCTATACAGAATTCGTAGTAATGAAGCACTCATTTAATAAAATGTAGTAAATTTAATTCGTTTTAAAACCAGAAACACCTAAGAACAATATAAACTTTACAATTTTACAATTTACAATTTTTTTCTGGATAGGGTCTACTATGTAGTTTAACGGTTACTTAGAAGACACAATATTCATGAGAAAACATATTTACGACACTTCAGGGCGCCACTTGTATTATGTGACGAAACCCTTTTTGTAATAGTAAATACCTTAAGAATTTATACCGGCTTTGGTCTACGAGAAATTAATATATATATCAGACATAATTTTGTCTCTGAATAAATTGTGTAACTAAAATTACCTCAGGAAACAAAAGCTTATAATATTTTTTAACCTGTTCGCTTTATTTTAAAAATATTACTTTTCTACGTTTAATGTGGGCTTAGTTCATTTGGGCACTGCAAAATTAGTCACGTAAGCCTTAAGCCTCGCGAAAAGCGGCTGTTTCTTGCTGTTTATAATTTGATTGTCTAAGCTAATTAACTCGGTAAAGGAAAGAATTTTTTATATTAACCCTAATTTCTCTTTTATAACAACATTATTATTTTTCTTGTTGAATTATTAAAACCTAAAACAATAGGAACATTATAATTGATATAAGAAACTTAATATTGTATAATAGGTTTACTTTGATGGTTATAATAAGCTACAAATATGATGAATAAGTTTAATTAATCCCAAATTGTTTAGTAAGTGTCCATTACAGAAGCCTTGTCTTAAAATAATTACGCCCACTATAAGATCTGCGTACGTTAAAAATAATCCCTACGTATCATAAGAGGTTTCTCATGTTTCAGCCACTAGATGAGCTACAATAAATTCGGTAAGAGCCTTTTACTGTTAACTCAGAGCTAAATTAATACCATGTACTTAACCTACTAACTTTTGTTAATTATGACTGCAGAAGGTTGCCTTTGAAAATATAATAAATATATCTGCACTGTCAGCAACACTAACGCCATTTGTTTGACGGATGAACACTTACATGTAGGTTCTTATTTTGAATCCCGGGGAAAATATCAATTCATTTTTGAACTATTCAAATTGTTCCATCAATAAACAAAAATAATTTTATAAATCTAGATCTATTTATGTAGATTTTAGTATATATACAATATTTGTAAGATATAAATAGAATAACATTTAGCTTAACATTTTGAAATAATCCTGTAGGTACGATTAAATTTTTTATTATTATGTCCTAACCTTGATGGCTTATTCCCAATAACATGGCGAAACTTGTTGCGTCATCACAATAATTCAATTCCGAGCGAGCTTTTGGGCCACGCTAACAGTAGAACATTAGCAAACCTTAAATGACTTTAAAACTTAACCCATTCATAACTGATTCTCATTTAAAGTGTTAATTCACGACTGAATTCACAACAAGGACTCAAAGAGAATAATTATTACAATTTAACTAAGGGTCGACGTCTGTATTATTCGAATTTATAATAAAAGACGTGGTTAATAATTTAATATTTTTGATTTGTTAAAATTATTTACATAATGAGAATAATAAAAATAAAAGGAGTCTCTACACAAACTATATTAGCCAGTTCTTGAATTGAATAGATAACTACGGTTTTTACATTTTTTACTTCGTAAATTGACGTAATGTTTTGAATAGATAGCAAAATAATTACTATTTTAGAAACGAACTAATACAACTAATTTAAAATGGTACATAAATATTTTAATACAGTTTAATATATAGATGTTTTGTAGATAAAATAATACTACCATACTATGCATTTAACTTCGGATAAAGCAATATTAGTGTATAAAATGTAAATACGAGTGACAAAAGCAAAATAATGATATTTCATTCATAAACCAGCAGGCTTTTAATATGGTTGAAGTCTTATTTAGATAATATACAAACTTTAGCTTAAAGTTAGATGAAACGTTTTTATTCTTCTAAGAGCCGGTTTAAATATAATTACGCGAGGTTTAAAGTAAATTTAAATAGATAAAGTAGTCGAGCCGTTTATTATTTAAAAGGATGAATTTCGAGGAATACGATATTTAACATAACTAAATGTTACAAAATATTATAACATTACTTAATTCGCGTGGGTAGTTGGCAAAACTTGTATATGTTGTGTATGCCCATATTAGCTAAAAATATTAATAAAACAGAAACTAATAACGGGATTTACTTTGTTAATATTTATCAACAGCTAATGTCCTCGGCTTAGTTCACGTGGACTCACTTTTTCGTTATTGAAAATTAATAAAAATGTATTTGGTGGTTAAGAAAATGATTTATAAACCGACGTTGTAAGCATTTAAATTGTATTTGGCAAGTAAGACGGTTGAATCTCTGGGAATACTGGAGCAAAATGAAGAAATGACATATCGTTCCGCTTACCTGAGGTCAAAAAGACGTCTGCCGTACAAAATTGATTTATTATAAGAGGCACTATGATAGATACTGTTATTGTAATATTAATTTCCCTTGGGAGCCCGTCAGTTTAAAGTACACATTGTTTGTGGGACAATATCAGGCATCAGCACTCCAAATTTTACTGAATTATTTTAATAGTAAGTTGTTGTGTAAGCTGTATGAATTAATATAGTTTTTAATTATCCCACGGGAACACTTTAATTTTTCGCAATTAAAGTTTTCATTTAAATCCAGTCAACAGTTTCGGAGATTAGTCCGAGCAAACGAGACAAACAGAGAAACAAAAAAATTTGAAAATATGGATGTTTTCTGTTCCTCTTCTAAAATCCACCTGCCTCAGTTTTTACAATTTCAATATTTCAATTTACTAATTACACCATTAGTTTTGCAAATTTTATTTGATCGATTTAATTACCATGGTGTGAAGCTTGGGTTTAATTTTGTGAAGCTAATGAGTTGCTTATTCTTAATTGCGTTCAAAGACAAAGCAGAAGTCGACGCTCCTTTATTGCGCGATGTAGACGTGATGGTTTCGTACAAATTGTACGCGCAAAGACAGTGCCACTATTGTCGTGTGTTTTTAAAATTAAAACTGAATTAAAAATCTCTTCAGTAAGCTATAGTTAATGTGAATAATTTTAGTTATTTTCAAGCAATTGTGTGAATCAACAAAGAAAAATATGTTGTATATTTAAAAAAATAAAATAGACTGAACAGCGAAAACATTTCCATTGTTACCGTTAATAGTTAAAAAACAGTGAGATTTTATTATATTTTCGCTGAATTAATTTGAAAACATATTTTTATTTTACTCACCGTTATCTAACACGTCTGCAAATATTGCCACTATAAATTTATTTTCCATATTCATATTTCAGCGCAGTCCGTCCATTTAGATAAACAGAGTTGTATTTGCAATTAAAATGTCGTCGCAATAAATGTCAAGCTACGGACAGGGTTGTCCAAATGTGAAGGTATCTCCTATACCTTGACATTTCAGAACGTTCAAAAATACCACTTTCTAGATTTGGTATGTACCAAGCACAACGAGATATGTATCAATATATCTCGATGACCAAGGATAGATTGATACTAACCAGAAAACAATAGAAATAGAAGGTGGTCTCTTCAAATTTTTTCCAAATAGTATTTAGTATTTTAAATCAGTTTTCTTTTTTGTAATTGCTTAATTGACATCATTTACTAAATTATAAAATATACTTTTGGCATAATATTCGCATTCACTTCACATTACTTCCCTAGACAATTATTTATAATCAAATTCTGTAAATGCAATAAAAACTATATATATTTGAAATATAGATTCATAAAGGGTATTTATCAAACGCCACTATAAACAGTGGTGAAATGTCAAGCTTTATAATGTCAGCCCTATTAGAAGATAGTTTGAGCTGTAAACCTTATCAGTGGGAGGTATCTATCTGATGTCGAGAAGGGTGACATTGACTGATGAATTTCAATTTCGTAGCGGAGGCATGGCTGAGGCATCTTTACCTAATATATTTTTTATTGGCCGCTTTTATTCGAACTTTATTTACGAGTTTATACTTTGACGTTCATAAAGACGAATAGATATAAAGTATGGAATTAATATTTTTGCCTTAATATTAGTATTATTGATATTTGAAGGAATTTAAAATGATTTTAAATTGATCTATCAACGCCCCCCGTGTATGGTTAAATGATGACCGATATGTTCGTTTTTTTGTTAAATATAAAAAAAAAAACCGCATGCATCTAATATAATATAATGATATTGCATAAAGTAAGTTTATAAATCAGTCTTATGAATTCCATTTAATTTCAAACAACTTCAATAACTTTAAAAGGCTTCTTTTGTCAGACAAGTTAAATTTACTTACTACTATTACACTATTTCCCTGTTCTCGCGACGCGAGCGACTTTGAGGAACTTATTTCATATAACAAATCAATTTTTGTTATTCCCGTTAGAAAAAATTCTAAAATAAAGATAACTATGTATATATTTTGAGATTTAACCAGTAGTTTATAATAGATCTCTCCATATGATATTGGAGTTTTGTCCTATTGGCCACTTTCATCTCAAATATTTCCTTTTTAGTTAAGAATAACGATTTCAAATGTATACAGCTATTAACTCTACGCTACCCTAGGCTGTTGTGTTTTGAAAACCCTAATTTATTTGTTTCTCGCCCTTCACCTATTAATATTATAGATCTTTTTATTGCAATTTATATGGTCGTACGATTAATACAATGCGCGCGAGCATTGCGCTCTCTTGATCTCCGCTACTTATTCATCCACCACAACTTCAGACACCTACTAATAATTCTTACCAATTACTCCGAAAGTCACGGATATGAAAAGCTACAAAATATTTCCAAAACTCAGGATGCAGTCGACCGATGTTAGGATAATAATGGCTTAAAAAAACATAGCTTCCGTCTTATAAAAAATATATACCTGATTGACTTGGAATACCGGTAATACCATTACCTATTCCGGAAATGCACTAAGCATATGAAGCTTTAATCGGTAATTATTTTATATTATCAAAATTGGAAACCAGAACTTATATTACCTAAACATAACTTTCATAAGATTTTATGAGCTGAAATTTTTGCTATGCACGAGAAATACGTAATCACGTTCAATTAATTAAGTACTCACTAAAAGTGCACACCTTTAATAATTTGACTCCTCGTTGAGGGTTGAGTATGAGTAGGTCGTATGACGGTCATTAATGAAGCATATTTAAGGCAATATTTCGTCTGAATGCTCTGGTCAAACTATAATGGCACACGAAGATATTGCTTACTAGATATAAACTTTTATTTTTTTTATGAGACACCGCCGCCCATGGACACCTGAACCACCAGGAGGCTTACAGGCGCATTGCCGGCCTTTAAGGAATTATTCTATCTATTTGTGTACTTCCTAATTTCATTGTATGACGTGAGGATAGAATGAAAGTATGTAAAGTGTCCAAACAATGTTGTGAATAACACACATTTGAGTTCGAAGCAGTGATAGATTGTTCGTGAACTAGTTTTGTAAAAGCAGTTTTAAAACTTTTCCATTCGTGCGCTTCGATCCATCACGCGTTATGAACGTAGTGCTTACATGTTTTGAATTAAAATTCTACACAAAAGTTGCCTGTTTGTGGGATTATTAGTTTATTAGGATTAAGGCGGAACTGGAGCTTGTTCGGAACAAGGAGGGACTAATTTTCTTTTTTCGATCGATCGAAGATACACATGGTATATACATGACCTCGTTACATATGAGAGAATCCAATTTCAGTGGACAATTACAAACAGTCTGCTTCACCCTTCGATGACTCGAGTGCAGTCAACCCAGCCTTTGAAGAGGTATAAACACAATTCAAATCTAACAATATCCGTGGTATACAGATGGTATTGGTTACGGTAGAAAAATCTCATTTTCCTTTTCAGAGCTCACAAAAAAGGCCGGTGATGCACTTCAAAGAACTTAGGTGGGTTGACTATACACCAAATCAATTTATATGGTTCAGTGGCCAATTTTGTTTTAAAATTGTACAATCATACTGTTGAATGAAATCCTATCCCGCCATTTTTCTAGCTGAACGGATCTAAATGTGAAATTGAGTTTGAAGTCTGCAATAACTGTTTATATTTATAAATGTGTTATAACCGAGAGATGAAGGCGTGCAAGTAAAGCTTTTATAAATAGCTACAGTTGTTTAAATATTATAATAAGTGAGTTTTAGTTTAAAGCAAAATTCAACATATAAATTAGTTAATTAGTAGTAAGAAACAATCAATATACAACATTCTCCGTATTGATTCTGTTTGATTTTGTATTTTTCCCGAGCATGTGTCTATGTCTATGCACAAAGCAAGAGTCTCTTAAGCGTTAGCGAGTATTTGTCACCTACCTTTGATGACGTTGTTTTCTATCTTACCTATATAACACAACTATACATACAGATTACAGATGTATGTATGTCATGATATATACAGTTATATTTAAAGTGACGTACTAAAATTGTTCTCAATCACTTATACATTAATTACGCAGAATTACATCACAAAATAAATTATTTATTAATGCTTTTATTAACATATGTAGAAATGTTTAGTTAGTAGTATTTTTGTATATACAATAATAAATAATTAATTTAAACTAATACTTTTACCTAGCTGTACTCATTACTTAATAATGATTAATGAAGAACAAAGTAATACATAGGTATATGAAAATGTAGTGTGGTCTCTGTGGTTGATGACCTCTCATGATCGTAGCATTTTATAATTGCTACGATGGTTATACGCTCATGAAGGATTGTTTGTCTACCGGCTTAAATTGGTATTTTATCAGCGACAATGAAAATGTGTTGCCAATGCCCTTAGTATTAAGATAATTGAAAAATAAGAAAAAAAAAAGATGAGATATTGTAAGTGCAGTCGCTAAATTCCTATTCGCTATAAGGCAATAGGTAGGCTCTTGTAAAGAAAAAAATAATAAATATAGTGCGGTGTGTGTACGAAACTAGTTAACCACTAAATATTTAAATTAAGGAACAAAATCAAGGAAATGTTTAGACAAAATTTAAAGAATTATTTTAAACATTGTCCTTATTAATAGGTTAGAATAGTATATATATTGAGTAGGATTGTAATCCTACTCATAAATTAGTGCTATACAGGTGAAAATAGTACACGTTTGTATCGATTGACTGAGGAAAAGCTGTAAAAATCCCCTGTCAACAAGATTTACCGTAGTGTTAATACCAGTTTGAACCGGCGAGAACCAGCGCAGGTCACGTAATAACCGGTATCAACTGGATTAACAGTTGGTAATATCTGTTATATTACTTGCCAAGCAGATTATTAACGCGGTGTGCTACACTTTGCGGCCAGTTTATAAGACATTACTTTCTTCGTTTTATATTAGACTTTTCATAAATACGATAATATTAAAAACATAACACTTATAAGACAGGAAATTCACTGGCGAGTAATGTGGCAATACAGACATGCGCAGTACATTTAACAACAGATATTTCTCACCGTCACTCGCCCACGAAAAACTATGTTCAATAATAATTAAATAATGCATAAAAGTTTATTCTTACCTACTATACTATACTACTTAATTTATTCTATAATAATACTCAAATGGAGAAACTAACAAATTTAACAACATGAAATGCTAAAGACTTTGCGATTGCAACCCGTGAAAAAAAAGGCAAAGTGGAGCTTTTAGAAATGCCGCTTGTTAAATAGCACAATTAATTAAAGCTCTTAATTACAAACATAAGAAAGCTTTGGTAAGTGACGAGATAATGGAATTTATAAATAGTTATATTAGTAAGAAAGGAAAAATTCTTTACTTAATTATACAATAGTTCCAGCGTTGGCACTGCCACTAATATTCATTATGTTTTTTGGCACTTAGTGGTAAAACTAAAGGTTATAAATATCATAGTGTGATATTAAAACCGACTTCTATGTGTATGAGTTTGGCACAATAACGACGGTAGTAGCAAAATCCTTGGGCAGCGTGCACAATACGTTATAATTTTTTTACTTTTATTAATAGTATAATAGTATAGTGCATTATTATATAACTCAGAATTTTAATGATGGTTGTTGAAGGTCCCAAAGAATTGTTTTCACAAGAGAGAAGAGCGATAGAGAGACGCACCAGCCATACTGTCTCATCGTAAGTTAGTTTGATTCCTGCAGCGTATGGCTGAACATTTCAGTCGTTTAAGCAAAGGTATCCACTTAAATCGACCGCTCAAACGAACTGAGCTACGTTGCAAACGGTGCCTGTATTAATAGGAAATGGACGATGAACAAACAACTACCTGGCAGCTGACTTTGACCAAAACAAACATAGGAAACGTCACCAGATGGGTTTAGTGCTAATTATTTTCGATTTTCAAGATTCGCTTACAATGATTAACATGATAGCAATGATTTTGGAATCTTTATTATAGATCCCTTAATGCTGCAGTTGTTTAACATTCACAAATCGTCTCCACTCCGACATATAACACATATACAAGTATCGTGCAATGTCCTATTACTTAAAGTTATAGTTTACAATCTATATATGTATGTGTGTATGTGTAATAATTTCTTGTTGATACGATATTAAATTTAACTACCACACTAAGGCAACGCTTCTCGAGACTGTAATTTAATATCTTCATTCTTTCTCTTAAAAATACGTTCAGAGATTTATGACATTTGAACTATTATCATTATTATTACATTAATATAAGCGTGGTTATTTGATAACAATGTGCACAGAGCCTTATACTCAGCCCAAAGTATCGTATATAATTTTAACAGACGTTTTAATTAACTTGAAATTGTACAAGAGCGGTAATTTGGTGAATATTATACGTTTTGAGACATTCTAGCATTTCTACAAAAGTTTTCTATTATGAATACATAATTTTACGTAAAATTACGTAAAATTGATAGTACTTGGAACATTAGATGGAAGAACATCCAGCAGATAGATACAAAGAAATCTACAATACGGTATCTTCTTCCAAACGTCATTCCACTTTTTAAGTAAAAGTGAGATTATGTTACAAAGCAATATTTTTTATAGTTATACGAAGCGATATATATAGTCGAAACCACTTACCCAAAGATAATATATCGTATTCGATTGCAATATCACAAAATGGAATTGATGCGTGGATCAAAGTGATTGATTTTAGTGTTTCACGTTGGTACACCTCAGACTTAGTTTCCAACAAGTATCAAAACTTGTAATTTATTGCCGTTCCATTTTAATAAAAGTACTTTAGTGTAATTTTATGAAAGTAAAAGTCATCGAATAATAATTCATATATACATTGAAGGAATTTAAATAAGCTCATAATAAAATCTTTTCTAAATTCGATTTACTTTTTTTGGTTAAAAATTAATATCAATGTGAAGTTTTTAATAATTTACGTAACAAAGAGCAGTTATATATGTCAACAGATTATTAAAATCATTTGCTAAATATAATTCTAAATTTACATTTACTGCCAGTTCCCAAATGAAATACGTAGAGAACAAGAATGACTGGCAAGAAACCTGCACTTTTTTACAGGCGATTCCATGCAGAAATCATAGATTTTTTAAATAAAAACCGTCTACAATATGAAATTATATAAGTATTTTTTTAGTAAGTAGAATTGTGACGTGTAGGTAAGTTTCTAATAAAATAACACACTTGAGAATAAACAGCCTTAGCTATTATTTTAGTAATACTATTAAGAGAAAAACCACGAGACATACACTAAAGTACATTAAAAAAATCATTCGGAAATCTATTAACTTGAGAAGCCAAATCCCTACGAAAGAATCACGAGAGAAATAGTGACTGTGCTCGTTGCGAAGCTTTTTTTACTAACTTCGGAAAATCTGAAGTAGAATGTATATAATTCGAAATTTTAAGTTTTTTTAGGGATTTTAAATACGTCTCTTAAACTATGTATAGGCATAGTTTAACCTTCCTAAAGAGCGATATTCAAAATCAAGTCGGACAACAAACAACTCTCAGATTTATATCCTTTTTGTATGATCTAACATGATCGTTATTTGTAAAAAAATTCAATGATAAAACCCCTAAAGAGTGAACAAACAATGAAATGGAAATTCCTTAAAATTATAATAAGATGATATTAAATTAAACGCAATAATAATAGCTTCATTTTCCAGTCTAACTCCCGAGGGTTTCAGAGAAATGCAGAATTGTTCTAGCATTCGTATTTCGTACTTGGATCAAAATGGAAACTACAATGTCTATTTGAATAAATTATTTTACGTATTAACAAACTTTTACTCGTATTTTTCGTTTTAATGAATCGTGTAGCTAACACGTTGTCATTTCCTTTACCGTATATAAAATTATATTTTAATTGTAGCTTTACGACGAAATTAAGTAGTATAAAACCCCTTGTAAAAATTTGAAAAACAGTTTTATTCTATATACCTATCTGAGTAAAATTTTTTAATCAATTTTTGTGATGTCCAAATAAGATTTACCGTATATAAAATTATATTTTAATTGTAGCTTTACGACGAAATTAAGTAGTATAAAACCCCTTGTAAAAATTTGAAAAACAGTTTTATTCTATATACCTATCTGAGTAAAATTTTTTAATCAATTTTTGTGATGTCCAAATAAGATTTAGTTTCGATTGTTAGTCTGAAGACCGATATGGTCTAAGCTAAGGTCTGCAAAAATAAGCAAGAAACTGAGAAAATCCCATACTGAGGTATGGGATTTTCTTCTTATTTTTATTCTCATATAATATAACTATATTAGGAGTATATTATAATTACTTCCTTTGAAGAACTCCTCAAAGAAAGCAATTATAAATTAATCTTAGTATCATTCAACAGGAAATTTCAAATTTCGTTTCAGGACGCGCAAATAAAACCTCAAAAATACTCTCTCAAACGCAATTCCGACACAAGTCGTGGTCATATTTGTTCCCTGCAATTTAGTGGAAGGCTTGCAAACGCTAATTAAAGGAGTAAGAGCAAACTAAACCCAGCTTTTATGAACTAATTGAGATTTGGAATTTGCTAGTATTCGATACTGTTATTAAAGCAAGTATCAAATTACTGACGCAATAGAGAGGTAGTTTTAAGTTTTTTTAATTAACTTCCTACGTTATATTAATGGTTTAATCTTCCGTTAAAATATTACATTTTGTAAGGTGTGATTACGAGAGGAGTAATAACACCAAGACTTGCTTTAAGACTAACTTTATTATAGTAATGATTTTGTTTATATAATGATCTTATAATCTATTTCTTATACTACTACACCACCCATCCAAAGGAAAAAAAAAAATGTTATATTGTTACATTTTTTTTTTTACAAAAATAATCTCTATTATATTGCTTATATTCTAGCATAACATAAGTAATATAATATATTTATAATATAATGTTTATAATAACACAATAAAATTACATGAAAATATATATGATTACAAAATTATTTAATAAAAAGTTTTGTGCGGTTTTTATGCACTAATTCATTTTTCCCATTTTTTATGATTTTAACGTTTGGTGGTATATCTTTAACAACTCGATATGGACCTGAGTATAAAGAATTTAATTTATTTCCTGATTCATTTTTTAATAAAATTAAATCATTTACCTTATAACTTATTGGGTTAGTATACTTATCATAAACTATTTTCCTTTTTTCTTTTGATTTTACTAAATTATTCCTTGCCTCTTTGTGGGACATTTGTAAACGATATTGCAGTTCACATGGATAGTTATCATAACTATAAAGAGGATCTAAATCTAATGTTAAATTACTAGGAAGTACACATTTCTTTCCAAAAACTAATTCATAAGGTGTAAAATTAGTCTCTGTATGAACTGTAGTGTTAAATGCGAATGACCAAAATGGAAGCCAACTACTCCATGTCTCAGGATGATTATCAGTTTGTAACCGAAGAAAAGCATTTAAATTCTTATGAGACACTTCCAACGCTCCTAGAGATTGGTGATGATAAGCAGTCGAATTTAACTGCTTAATTTCGAGTAATTTACATACCTCTTGAAATGTTGAAGCAATGAACTCTCTCCCTCTATCTGTAGTTACTACTTTTGGTACTCCATATCTAAGTATAAAATTATTAACAAAACTTTTTGCTACTTCTTCTGCTGTTTTAGAAATCAAGGGATAAGCTTCGACATACTTAGTGAGTTCGCACTGTAACGTCAGAGCATATGAATAATTATTATTGTCTACTTCAAACGGACCTACTAGATCTAAGTAAACCTTTTCAAATGCTGAATAAGCTGTCGTTGTTATATTCATTGGTTCTTTAATCGGTAACGAATGTTTCTCACGCTGACATTTATCACAACGCCTAACGTAATCTCTAACATCATTGTCTAATCCGGGCCAATAATAATACTTTTTGATATTATTGGTCATCCTTCTCATGCCTGCATGGCCACTACTAGGCAAAAGATGGAAATCATTTAAAATAACTCTTCTATCATCTTTCTTGTAAATAGTTTTCACGTTATTTAATATACACACACGAGGACCGGTGTAATTATTTATAGACTTAATCTCTTCAACTAATTTCTTTATAAATTCTTTATTATCCTCTTTTTTAATTATACAAACTTCGTCGACGTTAATTGATTTACAAAAATGATCTAGTTCTCTCACAAATTCGCAACGCGTTCTTCGTGAGTCAGAGCATAGATATTTAATATAAATTATCTTTTTATTTTCATCATAACATAATGTTTTACTTTCTTTAGTTATGTTCCCTAACAGTCTACTCTTCTTTAACTTATCATTATTTATCACACTTAACTCAACTGAATCTGCAGGTTTGACATGAGTACTTACAACTTTCGGTTGCGCAGGCCTCAAGTTTGTATGTACTATATCCAACGCTGAAGAATCACGTTCATTAACCTTTCTTAACTGAGCTCGAGTCATTACATTTACTATATTCTCATTCAATTCTTTTAATTCCTTTGACGATATTCTAGATAAAGCATCTGCTGCTGAGTTACTTG
Source organism: Pontia daplidice (assembly GCA_963693355.1). Lineage (NCBI taxonomy): Eukaryota > Metazoa > Arthropoda > Insecta > Lepidoptera > Pieridae > Pontia > Pontia daplidice. The sequence goes on along the minus strand of CAVNZL010000072.1, from coordinate 73,027 downwards.
AACCTTTAACATACTCTACATCAAAGTTATATTCCTCTAAAATCAATCTAAACTTCATAAGTCTGCTGGATGGATCTTTCATACCAAACAGATATATTAACGGTCTATGATCCGTTTTGATTTTAAAATATTGACCATACAAATAAGGTCGAAAATGTTTCACTGCCCAAACGATTGCCAACAATTCTTTTTCTATAACAGGATAGTTTGATTCGGCCTTATTCAGAGTTCTACTAGTATAAGCTACAGGTCTGCCATTTTTATTTGATAAAATTGCACCAATTGCTTTATTAGATGCATCAGTTTCTAGTATAAAATGATTTTGTTCTGAAAAATCTGGATAATCAAGTACAGGGGATGAAGTAACAATATTTTTAAGTGTTTCAAAAGATTCTTGACATTTTTCACTCCAAAAGAAATTTGAATTTTTTCTACAAAGTTCATTTAAAGGTTGAGCTATCTCAGCAAATTTTGGAATAAACTTTCTATAGTAATTTACGAATGCGACGAATCTTTTTACTTCATCAGCATTTTGCGGACATGGGTAATTTCTAACCGTACTAATTTTATCAGGATCCGGCATTATACCTTTATTTGATATTAAATGACCCAAATATAAAATTTGTTTCTTTAAAAATGAGCATTTCGATGGATTTAATTTCAAATTAACTTTTCTAAGTCTTCCAAATACATCCTGTAGATTTTTATTGTGATTTTCTAAGTTTCTACCAAAAACAATAACGTCATCAAGGTAAATTAAACATTTTTCGTTATTTAAACCTGACATAGCCAAATTCATCATTCTAGAGAATGAACTTGGACTTGTCTTCAATCCCATTGGCATTCTTGTCATCTGATATTGACCGGAATTGAAAGCTGTGTATTTTCTACTATTTTTGTCTAAATTTACGTTATAATAACCTTGATATAAATCTAAATGTGTAAAATAAACACATCCAGACAGTGATTCTAAGATCTCTGTTATATCTGGGAGCGGATACTTATCATCTTCTATGCGGTCATTTAATTTTCGGTAATCTACCACTAAACGCCACTTTTTATTTCCTGTTTCATCAACTTTTTTAGGCACTAATAATATTGGACTCGACCATTCGCTTTTACTGGGTTCTATAATACCTTCCTTAAGCATGTTACTAATTTGTTGTTTTATTTCGTCTTTTTGGCTAATAGGCAATCGGTAAGGCTTTGAAAACACTGGAGTACTATTCGGTTTTAATGAAATACTATGAGTATAAATATTAGTTGTTTTTAATTTATCTCCTGGCAAATAAAAAATATCTGCGTATTTCGCACAAATACTTTGAATACTTTGATATTCTATTTTATTCAATTCATTGATATTTAATTGAGAAAACAAATTTTTTACTCTTTCCGAATTATTTTCATTTTTATTAAAACTGCAAACATTGTAATCCCTAAGGTCATGTATTGTAGGATTTATTTTAGACAAACTAACTGGTCTTTCCGTCACATTCAAAATTTTTATCGGTATTCTTCCACTAACTGGACTCACGACAGAACTAGCTAAATAGACACCTTCCTGTATTTCTTCTGAACAAACAATGCAATCCGTTTTAAATTCAGTTTCAATATAATGTATGGATTCACATCTTGGTGGAATCTCTAAAATGTTTACGTTATAATTATTAGTGATAGGTATTGAAATATTTTGATTTTCTCCTAACTTTAATAATAAAATATTTTTTTCAAAATCTAAGCATGCACCAAATCTTTTTAAGAAATCTCGACCTAAAATACCGTTCCCTAAAATTGGTAACGAATTAAAAACAAAAAACTTATGATTTATTACACTACCATTAAAATACAATGGAATGTAAACATAGCCCATAGTTTGTACTTCTCCACCTAGTCCGTTTATAATTACACACTCATTATGGAATGCAATACCTAATTTGGCAATGTGTTCATATGATATAGCACTTAGCGATGCGCCCGAGTCGACTAAAAATGAATAAGTTTTATTACACACTGAAATTAATATATGAACAAAACAATTACTATTATTGCTAGCTAATATTGACATTTTTTCTTTATTCACGAAAAAACTGATCTAATCGAGGTTGATCTGACTTTTCATTAATAACATTTACATTATTTCCGCGAATCGAGGGATTTCCGCGATAATTATGGAACTTACCTCGATTACTATTGAAGTAACGGGTACTTTGTCCACGTGACGTTGACTGTGGGTATGTGGTCATCGGTTGCGAATTTCCTTGACTCCTGTACTGTCCACGATATGAAGAAAACCAGTAATTTCTTCCTCCACGTAGAGACCTAGACTTATTATGAAAATTCCTATAAATGCAGAAATTTCTTTTGTACATACCCAGCACCTCACCTGCGGCTGGTGACGTGGTTTCCTCATCCTGGGCTGCTTGTATAGCATCTTTCAGGGAATCATAATTTCTGGCTGAAATTATTGTACTGAGCCTACGATTTCTCAAACCATCGGAAAACTGTTTAATCGCTTGTTTTTCGTTAATTGGTTGTAAAATATTATAACAGTTCGAATTTCCATTAGCTTGTGATATCGTAAGGTCTACAAATAATTCCGTTATTTGCTTTCCAAAATCTGAAATAGACATTTCGTTTTGCCTGGTGTTTTGTAATTTTTTTTTGTATTGCAGTTGCACCCTTTTTTGGCAATAATTCCTTAATCATGTCACTTATTAAATCCTCCACTGTTAAATAATCGTCTCGTAGACGCAACTTAGCAGATTGAGACAATCTACTTTTTAAAACAAATTTAATTAATTTTTTTTTACACTCGGGTTTCGTTAACAAAGAATCGTAATATTGAATATTATCTAACAACTGCTTAATACTTGTCTCATCATTAGACATAACGGGTAATAAAGTCAAAGCCGTTTTTAAGTCAAAAGTATCCATATTGCTGTTATTCTCAACTTCAACACTTTTAGACTGACACAAACTTAAAATATCCTTATATAATGAATCAAAATTTTTAATATAATTATCATAAAAAGAAATATCTTCCTCTTTAATTATTCCTTTCTTTACGTTTTCTCTAAAATTTAACAACCAATTAGCATATTCGCTATAAATATCATTTGTCTCCTTAAGCTTAATATTTAATATATTTCCTACGCGTCTATTTGGTCCGATTTTTACTAAATATGTCCTAATTTCTTTTAATTTCTCATATATTTTTTCCAAAGAAATATTCATAACTTACCAGTTTACCACCAAAACGTAGATTATATTTTAGCATTACTTATACAACATATCAAATACACATTAATATAAAACACTCAATATAATAATAACACTATTCATATCTTAAAGTTCAATAATGAATTCAATTAAAGTCTGTACATTCGGCTGCGACGCGAAAAATAATCAGATATAATATACGACTAACGAATAAGCACTTTTTTTTCACTTAACACTTTTACATATATTTTCTCACTACACTTACACTTTTGAAAAATAGGCTTTAGGTTGATTGGGCTGCTCCTCCAAAGCTGCGACTGGTTGCTGTTGTTGGAAAAAAGACCTCCGGAAATTATTTCTTGTTATTTCTGAGGTGATCCAACCCATGTGGCACCGTCGGTACATCCGGAACACATAATATAGGCACCCCATACATATCGCCAACACGATGATGGACAATAAAATATTTGTTGTTGTCAAATGCAATTTAAATTGATTGATATCAGCCAAGTTACTGCCCACTGCGTTTTGAATAACTACAGTCTCCTCCTTAGATTGTTGTTTGCCCATTTTTTTTATATAAACGAGATTGAAGCAATAAGTACAGCACGTCGTAACTCGAACAAACAATATTACCCATTCTTTTAATTATTAATTTAGTTGCTAGTTGCACTGCATAGAATGTTCCATCCCAAATATGGAGAGTCTCAAATTCGCGCCGAGTAATCCGATGGCAGGGTCGCCATGTAAGGTGTGATTACGAGAGGAGTAATAACACCAAGACTTGCTTTAAGACTAACTTTATTATAGTAATGATTTTGTTTATATAATGATCTTATAATCTATTTCTTATACTACTACAATTTAATATGGCCGGAAAAGAGAACCTAGTTGATATATAAGAACAGATTATTTTTAAATGTACATATAGAAGTAAGGTTATTTTGTATGTTTTTATTTTAATAGTTTTAAACCTATATGTGTACCATACATACTTATATATATCATTAAATTTTTATACCAGGTTTAAGATAAAACTAAAAATTCTCACTATAACTATATTCAAAAGGAAACGTATCTAATTTGTTATTTCTACATTCAGATAATTGATATATAGGTACAATATTCCTAGTTCTTTGTGTTTGCTGGATATTTACATATTTTGATATTCTTAGAATCCTATTCTAGCATTATTATAATGAATACAATAATAAAAAGTTAATTTAAATTTTCCTCAGTTTACCCTCAGTTAAACTTGACTTGTTGTTAGAACTTTTCCATTTGAAGTTTAGTTTCTAAATGAAGTAGTAATTTCATTTCAATTAGACTATAATTAAGTTGAATCAGTATTCTAAATTGGCAAAGGCTAAAACGTTTATGCTAGCAGTTTTAAATGTAATATTGTAGCGTCCACTGTACATTACATAAATAGGTTTTTAAAAATCCTTACTTCAAACCACTACTTCAAAACTATAAAACAAAACTATAAATTGTATTTACTGTAACAATCTATAAATAATTTATTATAAAACATTAACGGAAAACTTTAGAAAAAATATAGAAGAGTCTTGTTTCAGAAAATATCTTCCTTAAGCTTTTTTATTCGTTACTTTTTATGTGACACTTGAGAAGCCGTTTGTTTTTCTATATAATTGTTTTCACTGTTCTCTGTAACCAAATATAAAGCCAGCTGAAGTTACGTTTCGTGGAAACCACTAATTACAAATGAACCTGCAAAACAAAACACAGTTTGCAGAACAGTGGCGCCTTCAAATTTGTGCATATAAGTTTATTTGTACTATTCTACCTGAGAGCTAGTGTTCTAGTATAAAGATTTTTTTTTTTGGGAATACATACATACGTTTTCCATATATGAGTAAAATTGTAGTAAAAGTAAAATACAGTCATATTCTAAGTTGTAACGTTTCTACCAATATAAACGAATAAATGAAGAAAATATAGTACAAGCGGAACAATAAAATATAAATATACTTTAGTTATACCTTCGTAATTTACAAAATTTAGAGTCTGTATAATAATAAAATTAAGACACGTTGCACGGTGAAGTCCCAAGGTTACATATTTGTTTGTTCTATGGGCCTATTACTGAAATAATGTATCTTTGTTATCTATATAAAACCTTAATACATTAACATAATTAATTGAATCAGGCGTTACTTTGCGGAAGTCCATAGTATAAAAATCCCAATAGACCAGTATGAAAGCAGTACTCTGCGAAAAACCCACAACCACTCGTCGCAAGTTTCGCTCCGACACCCGAGCATCAGTTACTGGTCTATTGGGATTTTTTTAATACATTAAGTTATTTAATTGTAGTGGTTCTGATGTTTGACGTAGGAGAAACACCGTCAACTTTCTAACTTAGAACTACCTTGAGCTATCGGGCTGCTAATTATTTGTTCGTATTTTCTTCGAAGTACGAATTATCAATGGCCCTTTATGTTTTTGTAGCACTATAACATGATAACGAGGCACAATTGGTGTATGGGAAAGGAACAGTTTGCAATGTTTGTTTTTATAGGGAAAAGTACTTGCGTTGTTCAATATTAATATTTGTAGATACATTTAGTTCTCAACACTGTAGCACTCTTGATAGAATAGTAATTATTGACAACAAAGTTCCATGTGTCTATTAAATATGCAATATGCGACCGTACTCAGAATCTATAATTTGTTCATAATCTCTTAAATGTATACATAGTTTTGTTTTGTGTTTTAGGCAACGAAACTCAATGTTTGCCTTATGTCTCTTATAACGTTAGAATCAATTTATGTCCTATTTATATAATAGAGACTAAATTTAAATATAAGCCCTTATATTTTAAAAAGCCAAAACTTTAGTTACTATCGAGTAAGGTGGACTTCGGTTCACCACTCCATTCCATCCAGGTTTTAAGACAGTTGCTACCACTCACCCCCCACTAGCTGGCAATAATATTACCGAACAAATACGACTTATGTTCCTTTATGATTAAACCGCTTTATGATTCCGGTTCGCCTTCAACCAAATTCTATAAAATATACAATACATCAACTTTATGAATCGTTGTTACTGCTCGTGCTAGACGTAATTACAATATGTAATGATTAGTATGCAAGATATTTGTCTGGCTTAAAATCGAAATAATCACCCATTCCAATATTTAGGTAATTCCGGGCTAGAGAAACGCACGAATGCGATCGTAAATTGAGTGGAGCGATTACATTCAAAGTATCCAATCAATCTGCATCGTTCCGCAAAGCTTTTAATCCAGAGGGAGCTAATGCGATTATTTTACGCTAGTAAATTGTTCAAAGTTTATCCTCGATGACACAGTACCCTGGTTTAGTGGGTAACCACTAGCCACATACAAAATTTTGATGGTTTATGACTATAGACACCCTCAAATAATATTTACCAAATCGCTCTTTACAACAGTTTTTATGCAAACATTTGAACTTTTATTTGCCAAATAAATTAGTTTTTTAGTACCGAATATATATCGGAGAAGCGAAATTGTTTACTATTATTATTATATTCAAGATTTGATTGTCATAGATCAGCTTTCTGAGATAGATTAAGGTCGAGTAATACGAATACACTTAAGTATTTATTTTTGTAAATAGATTATGGATTCCGATATTTGTTAATGAATTATTCCGATTTCTATGACAATATTATTATTTGCTTGAATATGGAATATGTTTATTATGAAGGTCAAAGTCTAATTTTTTTCTAATATCAATCACGAAGCACCTGAAACAGGAGATTGTTTATGACAGCCACGTTTTTGATGTTTCTTGCTTACCTTACAATTAGGTCATATTCAATAGGTATCCGTAAATGTATTATTGATACCAGTATTCATTTTCAGAAATAATTAAACCTTTTATTCACGAATAATGACATGGGTTGTTTTCATTTATTGAAATTTCTTGTGTGTACTTAATTCGTTCATTATTTTTTACCCCTGAGGCCTCCATTGTACGGCCGTCTTTGTTTCTCGGAGGCTTTGTGAAAAATTAGGTGCTTATTGGTTGCTAATGGGATATTTTACAACAATGCTCGATCGAAAAATGGATCTCTTGATTAATGATCATATACTGATATTTATATAGAAACTTTCTGTTAAATTACTTTTGTTGTGATGAACCACAGATTTGGCAGAAAGATACGTGTTATTCTCGTAAATTTAATAAACGATCCTGATATTGTTATATTGACAACAAGCTTCTTAATTTGACTACATTTAAAAGGATTTAAATCAAATTTAAACGATTAAATTAACTTTAATCTTATTTTATATATAAAATTCTCGTGTCACAGTTTTCGTTTACATACTCCTCCGAAACGGCTTGATCGATTCTCATGAAACTTTGTGAGCATATTTAGTGGGTCTGAGAATCGGCTAACATCTATTATTCATCCCCTAAATGTTAAGGGTGGCCCACCCCTACATTTTTTATTTATTTTGTGGTCAAAATCTTTTATTTTTATACGATACACCATACAAAAATACATACAATCCTTAATTTTCATCCTTCTACGATCAACCCTTATTTTTTATTAATTAAATGAAAATTGAAATCACATGTATGCAAAAACAACGTTCGCTGGGTCAGCTAGTTAAAACGATAAAAATCTATCATACATATAATAATAATTTTTACATTATGATCACTGTTGAGGATTTTATAACTTGATTTCGCCAATCTGCAATATTAATTTTATTACTAAATGAAAGTGAGAAAGAACGTTTCTATTTGTCGTCTGTTTATGGTGGAATTGGGAATGGAGAATGTAACACTGCTTCTTATTAATATTGTAATGAAAATAATTGATATCATTAGTGCAGCACTCTTGAATATAACTGAGTTAATATTTACTAAAATTAGACGCGTAAATAAAGCTATTATCATTAGATATAAATCATCGCACCGCGGGATGGCAGCGTCGCAGTAATAAGGCAATTTATAAACGTAAACATGTCATACACACGCTGTTCTTGTGCCAAACTACCACACCATAATTATTTCGCTTTTTATTTTTGAATATCCATTCGCCTTCAAATAGGACAAAGAACATAATTCTAATGGTAAAATGGCGTCGTTTCTGTTCACCTTTCACTCGCACACTGTCGCTGTCTATACTCACACTCTTTGGTACGGAAATAACAAAAAATTGTCATGATGATTGTCTTTTATTTTTTTGACATAGGTTTTATTTGTAATATTAATAGTTTCAATCAATTATTATAATACAAATTTTAAGTAAAAAGGAGGGTCAATAATTGTTAATTTCTAAACTTAAACAACTTTATTATTATTATTACTAACCTTTTTTTAGAATAAATCAAAGCTTTTTAAATGATAGAATTCTTTTATTTATTTAACAAAATGTAAATATTTTTCTCTGTGTAAAACGATGCCGTGAGGACCATAATTATAGCCATTTTCAAATACAAATCTTTAATTTTACGAAAATGTAATCAAGTCAGTGGTGAATGTCGCAGTTCCACTTCCACCATACTACCCAGTTTACTTCTATGAGTAATCGCACAAACCAAAGTAACTCAAAATACATCTATCCATACCACCCTCATAACAGGAAATCTTCCACAATTCGCTTTAAACATTACCTAAGCCAGTGAAGTACGGCTTCCAAAGCAGGTCTATCTAATTATGCTGTCTTATAAAAAGCGAATGTTATCGTACATCAAACGGAAACGTATCCATTAAAATTTGCTTTTATAGGCTGTAGCTCTTGCTGAGCTTTAGTTGAGCAACAGGCATGATTCCCTATATCCAATAAAACTACTCTACAGTTCCTGGTAGTAAAGATCTATGTATCAGTTGTTACAAGAACTCATTATAAACATTTAAAAAAGAAACGTATCGAATTATTGGAACACTTTAACGATTTGAATTAAGCTATAGAATTTCCTTTACAAAAACTACAAAGCCGATAGACAAGTTTATTGGATAATCATTCTATTCAAACGTAGACTTATCTTAATTGAGCGCAGATTCCTACCGGAACCGGATCCGGACAAACTTTGCCGTTCTCGTTGTGCCTTTCAGGATTTAAAAGATCACTGTAGTTTTGTACTATTTTGTTCAATAAATTATCCAGTAAACAGTAACCACTTAGAATGAATTAAAAGCAACCTTTATGAAAACTTCAGTGGATAGTCGTTAACTTCTGTGCGTCTCAGTATGTCATTCAGTCGTAACTTACAGCAATATCACTTTTAATGCCTCACATGGAATAAACCCAAGGATCACAAGGAATAAAAGTGGTTGAATTCTAAACATTGATTATTAGAAAAGGATGAAGTATATTTTATATAAAATAAGTTTATTTTTGCAAATCAGGTCATAAATTTTAATTTCTATTTCAGTTTAAAATTTATTGTCGTTTCTGCGATGACTTTAGTTGTATAGAATATATTCGAAACGATATTTTAGCAATGAAGGGATAAATAAAAGTTTTTGAAAGTTTCTAGACTTATCTAAATTATATTTGAAAGCCGTAAAAAAAAATTATTAGATTTTTTATGCGAATGAAACATGTCTATTTTTATATTCTAATATAATAGTAATGCAATAATTTCAATCTAACCTATATAAATTAGCAGTTAAACACATCGTTTTATCTCAAAAGTAAGTAAAATTCTAATTAAGTGCAAATTATAGACAATTTCAGATTTCCCGTTTAAAGTTTTGAAATGAGATACTTTTTAATTAATAATACAGCCGCTTAAGTTTTAATGAAGTTGAAAAACTTAATATTGATACTAATTAAGTCGAGAATTAAGATAAACCACTTCACTGGAACAGTTTTGTATTGTTTCATAAAGTTTGAGAAGAAATTATCAATTAATTCTAATTAATTATTTATTTATAGATACTATAGATCTCTTTTGAATGCAGATAGTACTGATCTGAGGAGAAATTATATTATAATTCTTATTATATGTTACGAGCGAAGTTATTTTTGAGGAATGCTGAAGTTGTATTAAATGTTAAAATAAATATTCTACAGAAAAGCAAGCAAGCAACACATTGAAATTACGTATTAAACTCTTTTGTTTCTTAAATTCTATAACGTTATTATATTAATAAACTAATCTTAATTTAATTGCAACTTTCTAATTATAGACCCATACAAATGAGAACTAAGATTTGTATACAGTCCTCATTTGAGCGTTTTTGAGTAGTTAAATGAACTATGATTAATTAAGTTACTTGTGCTTGAGATACTTAATTATAAATAAAGGAAAAATAAAACATTTCTTTTTAATATTCATGGCATATCACTTTTGATTTCTTTTAAAATCCAGGTTTTGTGGATCTTAATAATGTTCGTCTAATTAATGGTATAATTTATTTTTAATTTCGAGCAGTACTGATTAATTTTAACCCTCGAGGTGACCTTATATCCAAATTATTTTTTATCTCAAGAAAAAATACTTTGATCTTATATATTTTAATGCTTGGTATAGACTTATTATTTTAGTTCTTCATTACTGAATGATACTAATTCGTATTCAAATGAATAACTGCATATTGATAAAAACGTTTAAGAAATCAATTGAAGATATTCTGAAAATCTATATATATATATAAGCAAAAAATATATCAACGATAACATAGCGATACGAAACTCCACATACGAAGTATTTCTAAGTACATATTAATTACATAACAAGAACTATTACTAACTCATACATAGGCGTGAGTGCACCTGAAGTCTGGCTAATTAGTAATATCTAGCGCACAATTAGTCACAGCGTAATGGTTATAACCAATCTAGGCTGTGACGCCATTCGCACTAAGTCACTTTGCTTATTGAAGCATTACTATATCGAAATACCAATCTACTCAATCTGTCTAATATATGATTTCGTTTTACTAACACCACAACTTAAATTATAGTAGACATGTGTTGGGTGTAAATAAAATGTAGATATATTTACGGCCACTTTATTTCACGATTAAACAAATACATGTCGAATTGCTATCCTTCGGCTATATGGCTTATATTGCTATATGGCTTATTTAAGGATTAAGGAGGTTATCCTTCGGATTTTTGAAGTCCGTTATTAAAGGTTACTTTATATGGAGTGTTTTTTGTGGTATACACAGAAAATATCACCGATGATTACTTGACTATTTTACAATACATATTAACCTACAATTACATTAACAGTGTAGTAGTCTTCTTGTAGTAGTCTTTGAGGAGCAAAATTTATCAAAGATAAAATGAGTACTTTAAAAGTAATTCAGACTGCTTGGTACTTAATTTATTTAATACTTAATTTTCGATATAACAGACAGAGGATTGTGTTGAAACAACATTGCTTTTAACGAGGCGAAATCGCAATAGTTTGTGTCAACCCTGAACAGCAATATCCCGTAGGTTCATAACTCTTATCTTTAATGGATTCCGGTGTAGATTAATGCATGCAATTCTGAATATCTGATTACCTGTCTGCATTTCAGTTCTCCTGGTACTGTCGCGATTAATTTTGTAGAGATTATCTGAGCATAATTCTCCAATTTTCATTTGGACAACATCTTTTCCAGTGAGCTTAAATTATTTGAGCAACCCTAGGTTCAAAATCCTGTTTAATAAAATATTTAACTTGAACGCATACTATAAAAATCTGTCATGAAAATTATTCAACGATTTAATAATAACAAAGGTGGCATGCTTTTGTCAATATATACCAATTAAAACAATAAATATTATCGCTTTTACTTTGGTAATATTTGAACTAATTAGTTGATCGATTTCCACCTGTTCCGAAGCAAACTCTATGAATTTATTTGTAGATATGAGAAAGACAACATTAGTGCACTTGGCACTCAAACAACAATAAATGTTAAACACGCGTGTAATCGCTTTTATTGCTCGTCGAAATAGCCATTTTATAACTGTGAAAATAAATGCTTAACAAAGACTAACTTTCGGCTTTGTATTCCCAACACTATCCGCCTACCTTTTCTACTGAACGAGAAACTTAAACCTGCAAATATGATTGCTTTGGTTTTACCTCGCATTTAATAAATATATTTTCGCAGTTTCGGTTCGCTAGTTATTTTTCCTGATAAATATAATTAGTAGGATAAGAGACATTGTATCTTTCTGGGATACGACTTTTTAGCCTACATCTTATTTTCCATCAGGTGCATTGTGGCGAGAAGCATACAGACGCTAGAATTACCATAAACAACACAGGCAGATATTGGCCGATTGATTTTTTTGTATCTTCTAAATTGAGATTAAGATTATATAATGCAAAAATTAGACTATTACCTATAACTGGAAAAAATCTTTAATGACACTAAAATACAAGCATTATAAAAATTACGCTCTAAAATGTTACCACTTCTCTGTTACTGTACCCTGAGAAGGTCTTAAGAGAATAATTATCTAACAAAATAAGTAAGATTATTCCAAACACGTTCAAACTTCCACATATTACAGTAAAACTTATAACTTAACAAATTCGTGGCATCCTCCGTGCGTTATAATTCTACTAACTTAACGAAAGACGTGGTTACTTTAACTTACATAAACGTAAAAATATGCTAAGGTTTATTCACTACTGGGAGAGAAAATATCGACCAAGAAATGCTACGAATCTCCAGGCATTAGATTTCACCGTTATGCTGCCTCAGAAGTGGCTTATAGAATTTCATATCACATTTGTCACTTACATATTATGAGTATGCAGTGTAGTACAGTTTAATACTACTCCATTAACAACTTTAAAAAATCTATATTTCACATTTCTTAGTATAAAATAAAATATTTCTAGACAGGATATTCTTCATGTTTTACCATTTTTTGACACATTTATGGCTAAGTATTTCGTTGGAAATAAAAAGTATAGCATTTCAATTCATTAGGTGCCTTATATACTGTAGGATTATCCACAGCCATGAATTCCGTACGTGTTGTAATATCTGCACTCGCGATAAGAATTGTACACAGTTTTAACTTATTTATTTTGTGTAAAGTTTTATTTTAAGTTTTCCACCGCAACGCTTGGAATAAATTGCCTGTAGCTGCTTTTTTGTTGCGATGTTTACTAGCGATACAAAACATATTTCTTATTGTGTTAGTAGTTATTCTATTTATGCGGTAAACCTATATAAAACGCATCACTATAACAAATATAGATCTTATTTGTTTTAGCCGTTAGCCACCAATTGTAAGCATAGCCCATCGGAAGAATAATTTCTGCAAATAATATCGTGTGTTAAGAAGAGGAAACAATCACAAAAAAACCTGCAGGACGTGGCAAGAATGGTGTAGATCCTCTAAAGGAAAATAATGTATATTTCGGTTAGACCTGTCAAACAGGCGTAACCTTTTTTGTATGTTCGTAAATTGACAGGACTACTCTAAACTTGACAGTTATTAAATATTTTACTTACTCAATTGTATCTAAATGTTATGTAGCTTCGGTGGCATTAACCAGAAAATGTACATTATTTATAGATTTCATAAAATATCCTAAGGTTTAATAGAAGATTAGTTCATAGTGTAACAAATTATATTTTATAATTCTAAGATAAAATTACAAAGATTCAATTTACCGAGTTATTATTTTGTTTAATAAATTTTATAAATTACATTTTAATATTTAAGATAATTTCTTGGAAAGCCTATCGGCACCGAGATTCTCCACCTCTCTGGTATTCATAGCTCATGCTATTCTCATTCTATTCTGATCATTATTCATTAATCATAACAATTGTTCAAATTAAATAAAAAAACAAAATCCGTTATCAAAAATTTAAACTTCCAAAGTAACGAATTTAACTTGATAAATTGAAATATTAATAACCCGCAAATTCACAAATTAAGTTGTTATTTCTGCAATAGAAACATAAAAGATTTTTTCATTCATCATTCACTTCATTAGTTCTATTTATAGTTCCACTTAATCTTGTCAAAATCAACTTTAAACATAACTGCTATCTAACTGTAGTTATATAGTTATTAATTTATTAACAAAATACGGTTGTTGTCATAATTAATTTTAGAGTAAATTTCAGGTTTAGTTCAGAGAGTCGTACACCAATATCGGATAAGTGTAATCAACTAGACAACGAGGGACGACGTACAGGGCATCTGTCAACTGTTAATGCCCACTGACCGTCGGTCACGTATGTATTACTGTCAAGTAATTTTCTCTAAAACGAAGAGAAACGACAGCTACTTTGTTTCTCTTATGGGGTTAGACTAAGGCGGGCACTTGTCACTGGAAAATTTAGGGGTAGCCGTGGTAATTTGTACGAACATTTTTTAAAATATAATATATACATATATTATATATTTAAAATAGTTAAGTCATTCACCTTAAAAATGGGATAAGCGTTAATACTGAAATTCCCACACTTCTGTGTATATTGTTTTCAAAACGAGAGACTTGCTCCGTTGCTTGTCTAAGAATGTAAAAAAATACGAGTATGTTGAAGTAGCTTCTATAGGCGCAAATAAATGCAAGGTAAAGCCTCTCAGTGCCTGCAAACGGCTGGATCGCAAAGACGAGTGTTAAATTATTCATGGACACCATGTATCTCGCTTAGCGCTTCATTTTTCTACGTTAAGGCTTTTCATACAAGTCTATTTAACCTCCTATTTACTACACATTATTAAAAAGAGCTTATGTTTCTAAGAAAAATATAATTTTTAATGAATAATAATAATTGTTAAAAAATCTAGGTGACTTGTTATTTGGCGTTTAAGTTATATTATTTTTACACGTATAGAATCACGCAAACATTCGTATTTATTAAGTTGCACTATTAGTTTTACACTGTAGATATTAAAGTTATTAAAACTGAATGAGCATTTTCATATAATTTCCATTGAGTTAGAAACGTGGCGTTTTGCACGGTCTTTATATTATATCCCTCTAATATAACACGTAGTAAGCTGCGGATAATATACGGGCGGGAGTTACCCAAGGCCTGTACGTGCGAGTTAAGAAGCAGGTATTTGTCAAAGCAGATTATTTCAAGAGGATTTAACACTGACGATTACTTGATTTTAAATTAAATGGGTTAGTGATTTGGAATTTTCTATATTCGAATAGAAAAATATAGAAAAATTATTACGTAATCAATTTCCAAACTTAAAATTTGAAAACTGCCAAAAAACTCTCCAGTACAATCGTCAAGTATTTTATTTTTACAAGATGGTTGTCGACCACACGTAGCATTCGTTCATGAGCACTGCATACGGCTAGCCATCGTCCTCTTCACACGTATTAAAGCAAGAAAACACAAGCCGACGCCTCGTTGAAACCATAACCAATAACATTTAATTGAGCATGACGATACTCGAACGTGGACTACAGATGAAATAAACAATTTATATTCATTACTATACTCTTGGATTAAGCCTTACTCTCACTTTACATCAAATTATACATTTGTAGCAATTTGACCTTGAGCAAATTAGTCTCAAGCGTTGACATCTATTAAATAGGTTAATCAAGTCAGATAATAAAGCCAATGTTTTAAGTATTCTTATGAAAAATTTCATAACCTTTTTCAAGCAATCGAATGGAATGCATTAAACATTCATTGAAAGTAAAATCCATTCACGGAAAGCGGTTGGTATTAGCTCGAAATACAAGTTTCAAGCTTAATTTTGAGTCACATATTCTAGCTCATATGCAAATGGTGAATTTACGGTCGCACAGCGTCGCGCCACTCGCCACCTATAAATCCTACCAATAAAATGTTTTATTCGCAACAAAATTTCGGCTTTTAACATCGTGACAAAATTTAAGAGCACTCTTGTGATCGTTATGGACGATTTTCTGTTGAATTGCCCTATTCGTGTCGGATCAGATGTACTGGGAGGAATAATTGCTTGGGGGACTTCTTGGATTTATACGTGAGGTGTGATAGTTCTCAAACTAATGGCCTATGAAAATGGGCATAATATAACATAGAGTATCTCGTATATCATACGCATGTTGATAATTGTAATCTCAAATTAATATTTTCTAATAAACTCGTATCCAAAGCCATGTTTTATAAATTTATAACTGTAATGTCCACTAGTAAACGGAATATTACATGCACAAAATTTATATTTGTATTTGTATTTCAATTAAACACGTGTAATGTGGTTTCTACATACACACACACACGACGTGTATAACTACTTGTTCATACGCTTTTAAGTTTATATAAGTTTATAAAGCAATCATTATTCTCCCCATCTTTTTTGTCTACATCGTCCTCAGTGCCATATCGTCAACATTGCTACAAATGAAGAAATGTGTGAAGTCCCCACGCATCGCTGGAGCTGTTTATTCAGAACTGTGACTATTTTGGGCATGCAAACGTTTCTGATTGAATTAACTGGCGCGGAACGTATCTCGATAAATGAACCTAATTAGGAGTTCAACATTAGCTGTTATTACTTCATTTGCATTTATAACGAATGTGTTAAATACAATTTAAGATTGCGAGACGCGATTGCGCTAAGCGTATAATTAGAATGGCAAGTAGCTTGTGGTACCAGGAAATTGATAGATTGTACATATAATCATCATCAAAATTACAAGATTGAGTGTTATTTAGAGAATTTGGCAAACTGCACTAAGATGACTAAAGATGTGAACTAAGAGCCTAACTACCTTACGGATCCATAAACCGTTTTAACCATAACCAAAAAATAGTGAATATTTAAATAAGTACGGGATGTCTACACCAAGAGAACTAAGGTAACAGACGGGGCCCTACGGTAGGGTCGAAAATTGATGGGATTTTCTAACTTTAGCTAATGGATAACCTCACCACAATAATGACTTGAAGTCCACTTTGAGAGGATGCGAGAAACGAACAAGTGTAATTTCTTAAACAACAATGTTATCTCAAATACACATATTACTCATATTCACACAAACACAAGATTCTTTAAGTGAGCTGTGGATGTATTCACACCTTCAGCGATAAAATGTAGATAATCTTATAAGATCACTCACATCAGCATATTCAGCGATTGAGGAATGTTCTTTGACATCTGAACAGAACTTTTTGTACACAATGTACCTGCGAACTACTGACGTTCGACTAGTCTCATCTTCACAACAAAATTAATTTTTAAGCTAACGCACATATGTTACCTAGGTATTTTAGGTTCTCTTGACGAAATGACTATACAGTTTTGAATGTGAATTGACATTTAATAAGTCAGGTTAGGCTCAAACATCAGAAGGGAAAGTATAATATGCAATACACTGATTCATTTTAATTTAAAATAAAATTAATTGGTTGTATACATCCACCGCAATAAGGAAAATTCTAATTGTTAGGAACAATATTCCACGTGAAATATCTGGACAGTACTGAATGTGCACCAAAACGCATCCATTGGAAATGCGTGCTTACCTGTTTCTTACCTAAGAAATCTCGCTGTTGGCCTGAGGGGCTATGGGCTAGCTTCGGGCTATGTGGCGAGTCAACCTCTGTCAAGAATGTATTGGTTGTGTGACTAGCGCAAGGGCGTCGCCTGAGAGACTCGAACCTCGACTTGGGTTGCCACGGCGAGGACGCTCGCCTGAAGGGCGGGACAGAGCCACGAGCCGACCCAACAGAGCAGCTACTTGTAAAGGCAAGATGGGGAGGCCGATATAAAGAGGTAAACAGTTTAAAAACGATACGTTCAACGCACCTATCTTGCCTGACTGCGCAAAATTACAATAAAATAAAGTTTAATTTAAAGGAAAGTCATCGTTGTGTAGTATATTATTCAGAAAATTGAAATCGGATTTCAATTTAAAACGAAATGCAGTATTTACTCGTGTAAGTAATCAGTGAAAAGTGCTGTATTGTATTCCGTTTTATTGTAAAAATCACAAGCCTGTTGAACTTATTTGATGGCAGTTCAAAATTCATCAGCACTGATATGTGAAATCTGACGACTGAAAATGACGATTTTGAAATCGAATAACACTTTTTAGAAATATATCACTATCGTCGGACATTTTCTAAAAAATATAGTACTTGTAGTACAGTGATTAGTTAGCCTGATTTATTTTTTATGATTAGACTGATACTTATTGAGACTTGTTGTATTTGTGAATGAATTTAAGAATTTAAATTGAGACTAAAACATTGAAGCCCTATACCTTATCTCATATAAAATAATACAGCATTCCAAACACACTCGAAATAACCTAATCATCTAACTGGTATACAGAACCGATCAAAGGAAAGATGCTGGTTTAAACTCTCTCTCTAATGTGAAGTTTGCTGGTACTAACATACGATTAAAAACCCAGCAATACCATAAAACAGATTATAAAAACTTAGTAGCTTAGTATAGTAATTTGGTAAATATTTTATATAGTTATCGTATATTTTACATACTTTTATTAACCTAGTGGACATTGAAATAAAAGCGCAGCTAAATCATTAACAGTAACAAGATTTTGTCTAACCCAGTGAACTTATTTTGGTAGATTTGCTTTACATTCCGTTCAGTTGAGTTATAAGTACGTTTACGTTATTGTGTGTTAGTGAAATTTGTTCCACGATTATTATGTAAAGATAGATTAATAGATAGTTTAATTTTTAAAGTTAACACAACATACATTGTGTTGATTAAATTAATAAATGTTTTTATAGTAGTATAACTTGATTCATTAAAATATAGCTAGCCACTAGTAGTAATTGAACAAGTCGTATGAACTTTCTTCTTTAGCTTAAATTAAATAACTTACATAACACTGATAGATTCGTGGGTATTTACACATGTCAAAGTATAGATTCTTCGGTATATTAAACTAATATGCACTCAATGAAATTTTACTTTTAAGTAGTCAATAAGCGAAGTAATTGGATTAAAAGCTCAATTAATTATTAAGCTGTATAGGTTAATTGAAATGTGGAAATCTATTTACCGCTATACAATTGCGGCAATCAATATGCTTGTATGTTTGTACAACCGAAACTAATCGGCTTTGATGGAAACGCTATTTGGTAACTGGGAAGCCCAAAACGAATTTTGAACGTAAAAGGACTGGAAAGAAACAGCTTCCAAGGCAAGGATGCATAGATCAATTGTAAAACTTTAAATTGTTAATATACACAAGCTTACTAAAAGCATTCTTTAGGTATCATAAAAAATAAACATTTGCCGTCACATTTGGACTTTGATAACTACATATTATTTTTTACTTTTATAAAGAGGTTATGATTCTTTATGGTAAATCATAATTCCTATATAATAATATCTATATGTAGATAAATATAAAACAATAGTATTAAGTAAATTACTAAAAACATTTTTTCTAGTGTTTTTTAACTAGGTATGAGATAGGTTTAAGTATTAGTATACTTTCATAAAACATATTAAAACTTAAACATAAATTGAATTTTAACAGAAAATACAATTTTTTTCTTACGAAAAAATGACTGCACTTCACATCAAGTAATGATTTGTCTCAAATAACTGTAAACATTTCAAGTTAATAAAATTGATGTCGTTTAATTTACCTCTTGGTATCCGTGTAGTATTATATAAAATACTATAAAAAGTGCGATTCCAAACTCGGGTGAATTACTCTGGGAGTAGTAACCTCTTTTGAAATACAGTGTAGTATTTCGAATATTTAGTAGAATGCCATAATCGACTAGATCATACCGACTATATCATTTTAACTCACTTTGACGTTCAACATGCGAATCTATCGAACGTTTCTCGTTTTGTACTCCCGGAAACTGATTAGTTTCGGGAGTACAAAATTTAAGCGATTATACATTTGCGACGGAAATACTATTTGAAACAGGAAACAAAGGTTCCTATTGCAATATAGCTTCTATAATTTTTAATCTAATCCGGTGATATTCTGAGCGTCTACGATATTAACGATTTATTTTCAAAACTGACGGTAGTTGAACCAGTTATATAAATAATTGTACTCAATTGGTAGTCAGATCTTGTGATGTGACTGATATAAAATACACTAAAATAAAATATTTCCGACACGTTTTCGACCACAATTTCCGGTATAGTGAACACAATTTTTCGTACTCCACGCTCCGAGATTATGTATGAAAAGACGATTTTACGTAAATTTGACTATTGCTCTATCAAAATATAATTTCTTTGAAATTATCAGTGAGATAATTATATTAAATAAAGAAACCCATTGTACAATTTTAGTCTTAATATAATAATATAATAATTTACAAGTACTGAAGAGTAATCGTAGTCTACTTGTGTTGCCTAGAGTACGCACGAAACTCGCACGTCAAAACATTACCTACGAAGGAGTACAACTTTTTAAAACTACCGTCAAGCATAAGAAAAAACCGAATGTTTAAATAATTTTAAAGCCCTGCTTTTAGAATATTTTTACATTACTTTTGTAATAAGAAACATCTTTTTGTTTCTATAAGGGCACCTAATTAAATATATCTTTATATTATCACCAATTATCATCAATTATATCTTATGTAACCCACTTTCGTTATTTCAAATAATATGAGGGATTAAAATTAAAATTTAAATGTATCGAATTAAAATAAGTTAAATACGTATGTCATAGAAAGACATTGTATATCATTTTACGAGTTCCTTCTCATTTATTTCAATTATAGTCGTTCATGTATAGTCTCACTTAATTCGGCACATACGATGCAGCCCGGAAAATTAAAACGGGCGGCTTCAAATTGCTTTACACTTATTATCTTACGGTTGTAAGTTTTAACGATAATTTCATATTATGGATATGGATATTGTTTGTTTAATCATCCATGTGACGTTTTTGTTACGATTATAAAACTTGTCGGTAGTCGGTTGTCGTACTTGGAGAACAAACAGACGTGTTCCGAACGTCAACGACTTAAAGTTCTGCGAGACGTTAAGCTCTTAACAGAGCATGGTCCATCGTCCGCATAGATTTAGTTTAAAGAGAAGCTGAAATTGAGAGTGCGATGGCAAGATAGTATCTGTACAAAGACTCTGTGTAACAGAACAACCAAATAGTTTACTGGTTGCAGATTTGGTGTCCCAGCAGAATCTGTTGGATTTTTCTGAAAAGTAGATTCTATAGAAAAAGATCACTAAAAGAAAACAAATATTTACAGTTTTTTTGAAGCTAAAACTAAAGTCATTATGTGATTTGAGCCTTTAAAAAAATTGCTCCACATTATGTTTTTGACCTTTCACGTCACGTTTAGTTGAATTTAAGCTTTTCCAAGTTTTATTTTTAATAGCATTTATTTGCATAATACTTCTCAACCGCTTAACCTCAAAATTTGTTTCGTAAATAGTATATAGACCGGACCAGTTGTTGAAATTAGGACTATGTCGCTATTTGCAAATATTACTGATCCCAGGGTCGACACTTTCCTTAATTAATTTTACTTTAGTAATTTTACTTTGGACAAGCATTTCTTTAATTAATTTAATTAAAGTAATATGCTAAAGGGTTTATTAAAATCCATTAGGCATTAAAAGAATGGTTCCATGATTATTAATTTAGAAAGTGTTAATTGACTCAGTTACGAAAAGTTTCTTGGCTGAGCACTACTTAATAATAATAATATTTTCAAATACTTGTATGTGATCCAAGTTATAAACCAGATTACTACGAGGGTGTAGGACGTAGGTAATTGTTTATAGCGCGATCGAAAAGTTTTCTTTTTTAATCACAAAATAAGGAACTTCATTTTGTCCAAAGGAAAGGTAAGAAGTGTTAAATA
Organism: Pontia daplidice; assembly: GCA_963693355.1. Classification (NCBI taxonomy): domain Eukaryota; kingdom Metazoa; phylum Arthropoda; class Insecta; order Lepidoptera; family Pieridae; genus Pontia; species Pontia daplidice. The sequence goes on along the minus strand of CAVNZL010000072.1, from coordinate 51,055 downwards.
ATTATAAAATATTCTCCATTATAATTCTACAAGATTTTGAAGATAAAACAAGGTCATGAAAGTTGAATGGCAGATTTTAATTAAATTTAACTGTATTTAACAGCGTCTGTGATTAGAAGACAAAATTAGAAAGTAATAAAATTCATTCGGTGAAACGAGCCGACTTAATGATTATTGTTAACAATTAACTACGAATGTAGAATGAACAAATGAAGTATCAACGTATTTTATTGTATAAAACATAAGTGTGATTTAGTCTTGGCTTCTCTAGAATCCTCGATTATATTTGTTTATACGTGCTGGTAGAAGATCACTGTATGACCAAGTCTCATCATTACACATCGATAGAAGCTACTGGTGTGTGCTGGGGGTTGATAAATGTACATACTTTAGACTATGTTATAATAGTTTGTCTCTTTGGTTCCATGCCCTGAACCCGAGGGCCCATTTTTTGGGGAGCGGAGATGTTTTCAGTGGGCTTGCCTCTGGTTCCGTCTGGTTGGTCTAACAGAGTGAGCTGACTGAAGACGCAGCCGTCATCCGTGGCGCCGCGCCGGGCTGCGACGCACGCTAAAAATTCGGGCTTCAAACAAAAAACCGTCTGTAACAGTTAATCCCCAGAGCCTGAGTGACTAATTTTGATTACGATTACGATTCATCAATTGAGGCGTCCTTATCTCTCTACTAGTATTAATTTATAATTGTGAACCTAATATAAGTGTAAATCAAAAAGTTACGGCAACATGTTACTTACTTTTATATATTATTTATTATGATGTAGTTATTATGCATGCTAGTTAAAATTTAAAGTGTATTTATTTTGTATATTGACTTAACTTTTTTTCTAAAGTAGAGGGGAAGTAAACGAGTTTTCAGGGTAGCGGAAATAGCTTATAGACTAACACTATAAGCACCCACTTTATATGACAATGTATTATCCGTTCTAGTCAACTCCTTTGTCAATACCAATTATTTAAAAAATATAAAATAATTTAAATTGAAATCACAACATATAAGGTACGTATTATGTCATGTATGTTGAGATAGGTAAAGTCCAATTAGAACATTAATTAGGTAGCAAACTGGATAAAAGTTGGATCTCTAACGAGAATTATAGTTATCACAATTTTCCATATCCGAGTTACTACTCTGTGAAATTCGTTAATGTTCCTAATGAAATACGGAATATTTTTCGGGAAAATTGTTTTAATCTGGAATTTTCGTATCTTGTTTGATAACGAAACCTATGTGCTTTTCTCGTTTTTAGTAATTTATTTTGGTTTTATTGAGACGAGATTTAATAGGAATACAATGAAAATAAATGAACTGTTAAAAATGACAGCAATTTAGTTGGTGATACGTGTTTTAATTAGAGAGCAGCTGCAGTAATCACTGTATTGAAAAATAAAAAATGGTGTTTATTGTTTATGTTTCAAAATACCTATGTACAAATACATGTTTCATTAGTAATTGTAATAATTATCAAACTTTATGTTTACTTCTATTACTTCAATTCTGTATTCAATTCATCGACCTAAAAATGTTTTGAGATTTTAACGTATATAAAACCCACTCTGAAATTGGTTTTCCCTTTAAAATACGTCGAGCTTAGTTCTGTAGCACTAAGAGCTACGAGTGCTACGCTTGCTACGAAAATATTCACACCCTCTCCGTAGCCATACAAGGCAAGCTGAAACGCAATATTTTCTTACACTCTCCGCACAAGTTTAGTGTACCTAAATTTCTATTCGGGTCAGCGGTGAAACGTGAAATTACTTTTAGAAATTTTTCACAGAGGAAATGAAAACTGAAATAAATGTTTACGAATAACAAATATAAATTTGCTGCATTTAATATTATGAACAAGGATTAGTTGGCTTTGAGAATCCCTGTGAATTTAACGTGTGTATACTAGAGTATATTTAACAGTAATGTAAACTTTGATGAATATATCAAAACTTATTTATGTATCTTGAAAGTTACCAGGAAATATATACTAACTACTATTGTAACTCTTGTTTAATCCTAATGGTAAATAATAATAATAAATATGAAACAAATGTTTAAAAATACCGATATGTAAATAAAAAATGTGGTCAAAATTACAACCTGAACATTGGATCAGTAATATGTTAAATAAAGAGACCACTTAAATATCAGTTAGTCCAACCAAATGATCCAATCTACACAGGACAATAGACAATTGGAGAAACATTGATTACAATGTAGTACCATGGTACGACTCGCATTAGCGAGTAGCAGTCTCAAGATAAAGCATTGAAGACCGACAACGACCACTCTTTTGTTTTAAAGATTGATAAGAGTCCACTGAGAAGAGGAAAAGCTTATACAAACCTGAATTTATTAATTTCTTCTGTACAGTATCCAAAATATCAAATTACTTAAAACTAAATGCACGAATTATTACTGAACTGAAAAATTATAATTATAATACTATAATAATTAAATTTGTTAAACAAATATTTATTGTTTAAATATTCTATTAATTATTCAGATAGGGCTATTGGATTTAGGCTCTTTGAGGGCTATTAAAAGCCAAAATGTATGGTTATTGATGGAGATCTCATAAAAAATTTACATTTAATACCCGATTAGACTGAATCTCTTCCTAGTTTGTGTCACTTACATGAATTTATGAGGTCGTTACATTAAATTATTACTTGGTATAAAGAAGCCGTGATAGTGGTTACCCTTAACGACACGGGGGGTTTGAACGCACAGCCTTAATCCGCTTTGTAAAAAACGTAATAGAATATCTTTGTTTTTTTACAATAGCCTTAATGTAAAGATTAGGTCTACAGGTGACTAACTACCAAACGAATGTTTGGTAGCTAGAAAGCTGTATTGATAACATTATTTCGCTCTAACGGGGATCCATAGAAACTTCTCTGATTCACTTAACTTTTTAATAAACACTAAATAAACTGAACACGTCCCACAACAAACGTATTTGCAAAGTTTAACCATTAACGAAACAGCTTATAACTTATTCACTGTTTGGACGAAAACCAGCCACAGGATAGTTTTAAAAGTATATTCAGGTCAAAAATGTCTGGTTATGATTTGGAAACCAATTATCAAATATTTATTGTTGGCAAAAACATTGTCTGCGTGTGGCAACGCCGTGACATAATTATGAGCGTGGACGGTAAGCATAAATGAAATGACTGCAACTAATTAATATAATTAATAAATTTCATTAAATTGAATCCAAACACAAATTAAATCGAATAAATTAAATTATTAAGTTGACCGACATCAATACCGCATATTCATCAATTATGTTGCAAGAACTTCTATCTTCTGCAATGCTCGATTATTACTGACACTTTTTGAAGATATTCCTAAACTAGATAGAGTATATACTTTTCGGTATCTTAAAGTAATTTATATTAAATTTATACAAAAATAAGGAAAGTGTGTTTTTTTTGGCAGTTCTGATAGATATAGATGTTTTTATAGATATAACGGTGATACGATTTGACTTTTTATATTTCAACCTGTGACATGCTTCGGCAATATCCCTTTTTCCTTGAATTATTGAATAACTACATTCGTAGGGTCTCTTCAATTAATATTAAATACCTGTTCCGAACATTTTTAGGATAAGAATATTAGGGCATTTTGTTTAGAATGATAATAAAAAATAATTTCATGTAAGAAAATCCTCGTTTATAAAGCGTTTACAAAAAAATTAAGTCTTGAAATATTTGGTAAGTAAGCAATGAAAACTTACTAGCAAGGAAATTTACGTGAGGACACTACCAAGTGTCTCTCACATGCCCAATACGTCAAAATACCTATGGCAGTACAAATGATACTGACAGATCAAAGACATCGTTCCTTGGCACGCTTCAATCCCCTAAACCCATAAGGAAGAATACCCGTGGGCTTGTACGGGCAAAAACTTTCTTTTCATATCAGCATCACTAATTTATTTATACTTATGTATGCTCTGCCTAATACAGTAAACGTACCCCTATTTAAATAAGGAATCTAACCACTACTACAAAGTCTTCTAATGTCATCGATAAATACATATTTATAAATAAACTAGCAGATCCGGCAAACGTTGTTTTGCCATACATGTGATTTTAATTTTCATTTTAGTTAATCACAGAAGGGTGAAATTTTAGATTGTATGTTGTATCATACAGAAATAGAAACTAAAAATTTTGTCTAAAAAATAAATAAAAAATTAGGGGTGGACTACCCTTAACATTTAGGGGCATGAAAAATAGATGTTGGTCGATTCTCAGACCTACTCAATACGCTCACAAAGTTTCATGAGAATCGGTCAAGCCGTTTCGGAGAAGTTCAAGTTCGAACCCCGTGACACGAGAATTTTATATATTGGATTAAATTCTAATAAAACAGACCCTCATACCCGTATACTTTACATTAACGTTGGGAAATTTCCAAAATATGTAATGAAATGATTCCTTTTAAATCCTACCAAAGCCACTTAGTGAAAGAGGACCTTTCTTAAGAGGAGCATAACCTGAGATACCATTATAAAATTAGTTGAATCCGACAAAAGTCTAGCGAATAAAGTGATAGCCGTGCCTCGTAACCTGACTGAAAGTAATCCGATTACTTACTAGCCGACCCATTTTCTTCTTGACTTCTTAGACTAGGAGTAGCGGATGTCTCATTTACAAGAAAACCACTTTCACATTAACAATATGAAATTAATAAGAACTAATTCTTCAAACATAATGTGATCACAGTTTTAAGAATGAAGCCAGATAATGATATTTTGAAATCAACCACTGTCATTGTAATTGAAGTTATTAGTTAGTATATAATTGTATATTTTTACTAAGTTCGGTTTCGTAACGCTAGAGTTTTTTTAGACGTCCAAGTGGTCAAAAGCCATTAAGCCGGCCCAAGTACCGCTGGATCGGCAGAGAAGGACCTGGTACATCATAAGCCGGAAAAAAACGTGTGGGATGTTGCACAGGATAGGAAGAGGTGGAAGTCTGTCGTTTCGGAGGCCAAGATGAGTGAGAGACTATTTTAAAAAGTAAATGTCAACGACTCTTTGACTGTAGTCAAAAGCGGGCCGTATTATGTAGACAATCTTTATGGAGGCCTGCTAAAAATATTCTTTTGAAGTCGCCTGGTAAAGGTACTTTTCATTGATAATCTACATTTAAACATTGATCTTTAAATATTTCATCAGTAAAGGATATACGATCAATAATATGTTGTGTATGTATGAGTGGGTTCTCATAAAAGTGAACATAAAAATAAAAACAAAAATATATTCTATTTTGTCAAAAATAGACCCAACTCAATTCATGCTTATCAAAGATACATTTTTACATTAACATAGCTCGAAGTTTTGACTTTGTGATACCGGATGGTAATAATATAGCAAAATTCAATAGGTTCTAATGAAAATATCAGCTCATAAAAATATTGTTATATGTATTTATGATATATTAATGTCATACAGGCGAAAGTTGGTGAGCGTGTATGTATGTTTTTTCAGTCACCCGGAATTAACGAATAGGCTACTTTTTATACATATACAAATTATAGACACAAGTATGCACTTGTATTATAATGGAAAAATCATTCTCAGTTAATATTATCTTTTATTAACATAACTCATTTAAAGAAAAACACTTTATTAACGGATTTAAGTTATGTATTTTTGCAAATTTTAAATATATTTACATTATTTAAAAAAAATCCGACGTTTCGCGTACTTTACAGCGTGCGTGGTGTATCCGTTAATAAAGTGTTTTTCATTCTCAGTTTCTGACCTATTTCGCCTGTTTAAAATCTTATTACACTTTTTAACTAAAGGTTGTCCTTAGTCTCTATACCAAAAAACCCTGCATTGTGAGATGCTCTTTCATTTTATATGTAGGTAACAATGATCAGAACAAAATAATTATATATAAGACGGGTTTAAAAAATGTTATGTATATGTTAATAATAAATTTGTGGAGGAGAAAAATGTTCGCAGGTAGTCTGGTGTTACACACGGTATTATTTTACGCGAGCATATTCGAATCTCGCAATTTTACAAAAATTGCTTCCCGAATTTCACAGTATGACGTGGGCAACACAGATTTTTGTCTCTTTTCCTTTGAAGGTAGGATAGTTATTTAGACATAGTCATTTTGTTAGTTTCTAGTAAATCAAAAATAAACTTCACAGTATGTTACGTTTTTGGTTACATTTTTTTTTACTTCGTGGATTTCAATTTTAATATTAATGTATCATACAGCCACAGAGAGGCGAGACAATTTTTAATCTTTTATTTTTTAAAATCGGGTCTCGCTTTAGTAAATTCAAGTATATAACTTTTGAATACGTATGAATGTCAACTTTAATTACTCTAAATTTATTTTCAAGTCCTCTAGGACAACTGGACAGAAACTCCTTTTATAATTCAATTTTCCACTGAACATTTAAAAATATTTTAATACAAAAAGTTTTTTCACAAGTTTACCAGTTATAAAATACGTTTCAATTCAATACAGTCATTTGAATTGGTGATACTCGTTAAGATAAAACACACGTTTGTAAAAGCAATATCACAGGAATGCACTTTCATTTTTCAGAATTTTTCGCCAAAAACCTCAAAACACGGTGTCCGAAATTAGACCCCAGAATCCCGAGATAGATGGGATGGCCATTGATGATGATTTTAAGAAATATTTATAAATGGCTACGGAAAACTTCCGTCATATAAAATGTAATAAAACTAAATATGCAAAACATTGTTATCAGCACGTACGAATGCATCTTTCCTACCTATTTATCATACAAACACAAAGGCCGATTGTTCGGCCAAAATTTGAAATTGTTAATTCACAAAGGATGCTTGATAGCACCGTTAACATCCCGTATTACACATTACACCAGAAAGAGATTCAGTAATGCTAATTAAAGGATAATTTTGAGCTACGTCCGTTTCGTTAGTTTCTGGTTTTGTATAAAGAATTGCAGGTGCATGTTAGGTTAGTCCTCCATAACTAATGTTTAAGAGAAATTAATTTTTATTTATCAAACTTATTACGTTATTATTTTACCCATTATTATTCCTTACTACTTACTAATGCAGTGAAGCAAACGAGTTTATTTACCTAGATGCCTAATTGCCTTAGTAACGTATACATTCATTATCTTACCTGGTTTTATATCTATATTTAAGCATATAAGAGAAATTATAAATAATTTTTAATAAAATATTGTAGCTATTATATGATACATTGTAGCTGAATAAAGTAATGAAAAATATTTCTTATATTGATTTTATTCCATATACAGTATTAAATTAGAGACTTCAGTGGACTTAGTTAAAGCCAGGTTGCTTGAGAAAATACGCGGCGGCTCTCCACAAACACGTCCACGCCGCTAATGTAAGCCATTTGGCTATTTCCAAGTAAAACCTATCTTATATCACAAGCTATAATAAATTTGAATTTTTTAAATAATTTAGTATTTCTTTTATTTCACGATACTAGCCACCCTAACCACCACCCAAACGTCAAAATAATATTACTTATTAAATTGAACAAAACAAATTTTAGAACATTAACAGTCATTTCAAGTTCATGTGGTCAAATTTTTGATATTATGAAAATGTAAATATAAGAAGCCGTTTCTGTTTTAAATACAAATTAATAAGTTCTCATGTAATTGTGACTATATACTTTAGTTTTACTGTATTTTATTTAAGTTGATTGTTTATCGTATGTTTGAGAACATAATAAAAAAAATACAATAAAATAAAAAACAGGACACCTGATTACATGAGAAATTATGTAACCAAGATAGTATAGTTTGCGTTAGCAAGTGGGTCACGAGACTATAGCAAACATAAACCCACAGAATATCTGACGAGGAAAAGTATTCAAATTAGCACCAATAAAACTTTCTTCATTTTTGTTTTACTTTTATTTAATGTCTACTGGAAATCTTGATTTTTCTTTTGATTTATTAGTATTTAATGTTACGATAACGTTATTTATCTTCTGAAATTAATAAAGCTATATACATTTTAAAGTTGTAGAAATAATCCTGGTTATTACTAATAAAAATTAACATTATATTCATGGCTAATGTTTATAATTTTAAGAGATTATAAAGTGTTTTTAATAATAAAAACTAAGTTCTATTTTTCTTTTTTTAACGTATTTTTGGTTACATCAACTGAGTTTAATATTTTCAAAAGGGTTTATTATTTGTCCTATCTTTTCATAGTATAATTTGTTTCGAGTTAATTCGAGGAACCAGTTATCCTAAAATAACAAACTTTGGAGATCTAAGGAAAGATTTGTTAAACAATTTGCTGAATGATATCATTTACAAATAAAATGTGTATAAGATTTAGCAAAATTAAAATAATTTCACATAGTACATTCATAAAATTCTACTTGATCAAACCAGTTGTTTGTTGAAAATCGAAAAGAAAATGTAGCTTTATCATTGATTTTTCTATATCGTTTTCTATATCATTGTGTAACCGGTACTTTCTCATCTGATGTACTATTGTGGCTTACTAAATTTAATCACCAATCAATTGACATTTAACCACAGTTTGTTAGTAGTCTTGGCTAAAGCCAAAAAAAAGTCTTAAAAGACTGACTTACTGGAAAGCTAGCCTGCAGTACAACCCATTCCATTCAATAGAAGTTTCACTCATAAATTAGAGATGTTCAAAGACAAAAGCTCATAAATAAAAAAGACCTAATTTTGGGGTCAGCCTTCAGGCGGGTATTGCAACCGCAATGCTACGTGACCAGATGTATTGAGTAGGGCCGTCCACTTTATAATGCACTCAATGCCCAAGCTTGGATTTTAAGATCCAAATGATATTTAGTTAACTAAAAGTTAAGTTAATTTCGCTCCTTACATTCTACAGGACTCTTTTTACTGTCATACATTATACAAGTACTATGTTACTACATTAGTACACTACTAAGCATTTTTTTACAAAGCTCTTTCCTACTTGGTGACGTCACATTCGTAGATCTCTTTGAAATAATTTTTATACTCAAAAGGATTTATATTTCTCTTAAAGTAGTTGGAATGTAACGACAGAATGACAAAAGGTATTCGTTACAATTCGCTACTAACGACTGAGTTCAAAGATAAAAGGTAGTTACGGCTTTTGACGAATCTATTGATTCACCAAAGCTTTTCATTTTCCTAGTGACTGTTACATTTTGAATACTAGAAGGCTCAGAAATTCAGTGATCATTGTTTTATTGAAATAAATTCATGTAGAACAAAAAAACTATATCTCATCTGCTACAGGGCTTAAAAGTTTATTTATAGAGAAGGTGATTATTTTTTATGTGTTCGCAATTTCAAATACAATGAAGGAAATATGGACGGGTCAAATCTACTTACGATACTACGTATAGGCCGATCGGCTTAAACATACACAGCAGTCTAAAAATATCTAGCCCATGTTGTCTTTTACATTAAATTAAAGCCTATGACTATTTTACAATCATTAAAGAGAAACATATACAAACATACCAAGGTTAAATTAAATCCTATTTTAGTTATATTTCCAAGATAAAAAACTAGGTACTTTCATTGTATTGTAGTGTAGTGTTTAATATCATATTAAAAATGAATTCTTACGAAAATGTCAATAGAGGCTATTTTGGTACCTAAGACTTTCAATAAGCTTCTAGCGTATTCTACACCAGTAAATTCTGTCGAGTCACGCGCTGCGGTGCCAATATCCGTCACAAGGGACTCCCGGGGAGTAATCAATTGAATACTCCTCTGGCCTTTGTTTATAATAGCGAGAGAATGGAATAGGTAAAACATTTTAGTCACGACTTTAGGTCATGCTGGAGATTTGTGGACGCGATTCCTTGATTGAAGATATATGTAAAAGGATTTTGTCATTGTAATAACTATAACAACGATATATAGTTAAATTAATTCTATGTAATGAATTAAACGAATGAGAAAAGTGCTTTGATGTTTCTTAGGTAATTTGGTAAAATACGGTTAACTTCAGATTAAGAAATTTGTACGATATTATTCCATCCTTAGGTATAATTCTACCCTAAAAATTTATTTACAAAATAAACCTTATTAAACGAATTAACATACTTTTTCTACTTATAGAAATTATAACCTTTAAAATATGTTTATTATCATATATTTTCTAGATAAACTATATAAAACAAAGTTATATTATATTACTTATTGGACTACCTATGAAATGTGTATTAAACAAAAATTACAAAAATTCACAGTTTTTCTTATATGTGCTAATGTATTGGTATAATTTTCAGAGTGAGAGATACCAGTAATTTTATGTTTTTAAAATGGCATATAAATATTATCGCTTCTTTATTACTCTAGATTCAAGTGGAAATGAATTCAGAAGTCTGTAATGTGAGACCCGTGACGTCACAAACGTGCATGCCTGTGCGAAGTGGTTATTTGTCACGAAATCCCTGTTAGTACTCCAACGTCGATACTACAGTTTATAGACTTGTAGTAATACCAGTAGTAGTTACTTCAATTATCCAAAAATTGAGCTTGTCAAATCTTAAACTCACAAAGCTTTGTTTGAAGACCCAGTTGGCGCAATGGTTACCATGCCGGACTTCCGAATCCCGGTTTCGATTCCTGTTACAATAATCGCTTCATGAGTATAACACCCAGACCATATAACATATATATAAAAGTATATGATTATCACTCTTGTTAGCTCTTATTAACTCATAATACCTACTATAAATTTATTATAATTTTGTTAATATTATGTATAGTATTCATCACACAAGTGTTGATAGCACCGGGGTTCGAACCCGTGACCATTCGGACCATTCGGAAGTCCATGTTAACTATTGCGCCAACTTGGTTGTTAACTATATAATAAATTATAATAACAGTACTTACAACGCCTATCAAATGTAATAAAATTATGGTAGTTAGGCAATTTGTCATAAGTAATTACACTGTGGCAAATAGAGTAAGACTATTCCTCTATCTAATGGAGGCACGAAGGCAGTAGAGTTTGTCTAGGCATTAATTTCATGGAAGATATGCATTATTACAGTTTATAAGCCTTTCACATTCAATCAGTCGTGGTATTTATGTTTACGTACTTATATTATATTTAAAACTGTCAATAATTATATTTTTTTTATAAAACAGGGGTAAACGGGCTGGAGGCTCACCTGATGTTAAGCGACACCGCCGCCCATGGACACTCGCAATGCCAGAGGCATCACCAGTGCGTTTTCGGCCTTTAAGATGCTTATACGCTCTTTTCTTGAAGGTATTTGTTCGGTAATACCTCTTTTGCTTACTTGACTATCATTTTTTTATTTCTACTTCATTATATATGTGTAAAAGTAATTATAAGCTGGTCAAATGTAGCAGAATATACATGATCCCAAATGGATCATAGCGGGTACCCTAATCTAAAAGATTTATTTCGCACCCCAGTATTGACACGTACGGTCCGTGCTGATTTATGTCACGTTTTTATATTGTATAGGGATTATAATCTAATATTTATGGGGTCACTTTTTTTTAGAAAGCCCAAGAATGTAAAGGTATTGTAGATGGGTTTTCAGTTTTACAGTTTACATTCAAACACTGTTAAACATAGTTTTCAGGCGAAATACCCGAAATAAGGGTCCTATAATTAGTCGAAGTAAAAAGGTTGCGTTTAAACTCATTTTAAAGAAAACGCTGTTACTTTTATCAGTGATTGATTTTCGCACAGAGATTCAAGCTAAGCCGGATTTAAAATAAGATTGACGGAGTAAAATTGTTTCTGTTGTATGAAACAAGTTTGCAATAATCCTTAAGCTTCTCACATATTGTGTGCCGTACTTATGAAGGATATAACAGAGATATTTCGTTAATATATGTTTGAACAAATTTTAATTTACACACAATGAACATGAGATAAAATTTAAAAAATCGTTATAAATTAAATTAATTCTTTAAAAAGAGAGAATATTCCTTCCTCGAGAGTGGATATTTATGGGCTGCAGTGCTTGCCGCTTGGGCCACCCAGACGCTCGTTAGCCCCCTTATTTTATAAATATAAAAAATATAATAAAATGAAAATTTAAAAATGATAGAGAAAGTTTAAAAATTCTTGCTAGTGTATTCACATATCATTATCATGGGTTCACGAGGTATACTTACCTAAGTTACTTAACTTACTTAAGTTAAAGTTACTAAAATAGCAAAAGCATCACAATTAACCTCTCTTGAATAAAACCAGAATTGCGGCGACCATTCCCCTTTTCGAACCACTGACCCATAAATAATAGAACAGTTGCCTTTTTAAAATCTCCAAGCTTCAAACCAGCTTCTTGGCAAATGGAATAGAAAAAAATCGTTTGAAGCGAAACGATTGCGAGATCGCGAGGGATTTTCCAATTTTTCGGTTGAAAATCTACCGTTTCAAAGATTGAATTCATTGATTAATGGTAAATGAATAACTTAAGCCGATTAAGTGAGAAAACTTTTTATTTGTTTTATATCATACGTAATGTTATCTCTATGGTTCTTGTACTCAAAGCTTAGTAAATTTACCTTTATTTTTCCTTAAGTTATAGATTATAGAAAAGTAAAAGGACAAATGATATGAAGTAGAGTTGCACGATTTAATAATCTTATTATTATCGCTGTGGGTCTGTAATGAGAACCAATTCAAATTTGTCAGTATTATTGACAGTATAAACAGCTCCATGATAAATAAAGATGAAACAATTATTCATTATCCGTGATCTGTGTTTACAATTTCCTGTCAATATACAAAATGGTTTCCTTTGTAATGTGACATGTTTAAGAGCAATAAGAATATAAATAATACCAATAACTATGTAACACGGAATATTGAACTTCCGAACTATATTTTTGTTGTACTGCCTAGCAGTATCTGCCTCAAATATAGTACTATGTTTTTAATATTTCTAGTACTTGGACAGTCTCTGGATTCTTCCATGCTCTTACGCTAATACATTAGCTAAAACCGATACCTATTGATGGATTAGCAGAACATTTGTTGATATCGGCCGCCACACACGCTCTAATGGCACCTATTCTGACTGTTTAATATCTGCTAATTACCCCTGCGATGGACAAAGCTATTTCGATGCCATATTCACTATAAATTACGCATTGAAACACGACCAAATGTCAGGGTGGATTGCAATTTTACATTGACAGCTACGAAATGCCGCTGTTTGAAATTGATTGTAGCTATATGAGTATATCATTATTTCTAGAGAACACAATTGTAAATAATTAATTTGCATTTCATTAACAAATTAAATAATTTGAAATTTACTATTCAATTTGGTTCACCGAAAATAGAATATAATAATATATAAATACTAGCTGATCCGGCAAACGTTGTTTTACCATACATGTGGTTTAAATTTTCAACTAATAAATAAAAAATAAGGGTTGATTGTAGAAGGGTGCAAATTTAGAATTGTATGTATTTTTGTATGGTTTGTCATAAAAAATAGAAACTGAAAAATTTGTCTAAAAAATAATAAATAAAATTTAAGGGTGGACTACCCTCAACATTTAGGGGGATGAAAAATAGATGTTGGCCGATTCTCAGACCTACTCAATACGCTCACAAAGTTTCATGAGAATCGGTCAAGCCGTTTCAGAGGAGTATGGGAACGAGGCGAAAAACATGTGACACGAGAATTTTATATATAAGATATCGATGTATATAGCCTTTTAGTTATTCCATAAATTAGGTGATTACTGTTCGTACTGATTTCGAGATATCAACTGGTCTAAGGTATTGCGAAATTCATAATTTGCCTTATATTTGACTTATTTGGACTTAAGATCTAAGAAAGAAGATTGTCAGCTTTAGACTGATCTCGATAGATTAAGTTGCGAGATCCTGAAGTGAACGTGAACAAATTTTATTTAAAAATATTTTTACATACACATTATTAAACATAATTGAAACTGTGTAACATAAACATGTTACATATAAAAGTTTTAATAAATATTTGCAAACTTTGGCCTTATTACCTATTTAATTAATAATTTCCATATTCTATATCGAAAGCTTCTTTCAATCATGTGAGTGTTTTGTGGCGTTGCGTAATAAATGATACACATCATTTGATGCTGATAAGTGATAACTGCTTTACAAAATCTGAGTCGCTGATAAACGACATAAAATCTTTATCGCTCCCTTAAAACCGACATTGGAGGATTTATTGTCCCAAAAAGTAAACAGGATAGAGAATTATCACATGTAAAGAAAAAAGCCGCATTTCTTTTGCTGTCAAAAGCATTAGGCAAAGCAAAGGTAATCGGTTAATATAGTGTGTAACCTCATAGACACGGAAAAAGCTATTCGAGTACTTTATCAAAATAAATGCTTTGATAGATTTTATTAATACTGTTTCAGTATTTTAGAGAATTTTAATAAATAATAATATAGTAATTTTAATAATTTTAACAAATGTTCTTGCTAGGATCTTACTTTTTTGGGTTTGTGTCGCGTTGGTGTGCTTATAATTAAAAGGGATTTATGTATCACAAACTTTGAAATTCTTAGTATCTTACTAAGCATACTCGTAGAGCTTATCAATACGCGACATTATTTTATTTTGTAATGTTTAAGAAAATGAATATTTTTGGCGATATTTCTATTTCTAGTATCTATGAGAGTTAAGCTGTGCTATGACGTTCAAATAATCTGTAATCTATAATATTTTATATATTATATCATCATAAAGTAGTTATTAGATTCAATACTTTTGCTATTTCTATATACACATAATATTCAAGTTTGGATAAATTTTTCCCTCTACACTGACATATAATATAATTATATACCAACTGTCAGCTCGGTTTCATTAGGACCACTCAAATTTTAATGCTATCTATCTCTATCTAACAAAAAGTATCAACAAAACCCTGACATTTATCGTTTTAAGAAAATTGCGTTTTACGTTTATACTCACTCAGCAAATTCGTCATAATTATCAGGAGCATGAGTAAATCTCTAATTCACAGCCTTATAATTATGACCTATTTAGACTACATTCAGTGTAATTCAATATTTTAATGCAACCGGGTTAAAAGGCACCACTCAACATTTCTTGAGACTGAGCTTTTTAATGATGTTACTAATTTAAATACTATTTTCTTAATAATGCCTTTATCTATATAAACTTGATGAAATAGACAAAACAGTATACAATTATAGTCGGCTCAAGTTGATAAAGGTCTTAAAAAACGTTTAATGTCAATTTATTAAGTAAGAACCAACACTGTTGGTACTAAAAGTTTTACCTGCCTTTTCTTTATATAATTTCCTTGTAACTTCACCAGAAAAACATGCTTAGGAAATTACTTAATATTTGTATAATATATAGACATACATCTTCCCGTCGACCAAATCAATATCGGTAATCGAATTATTTTTAAATATTTTATAGACAACCCCATAGCAGGCGAGGAATACATAATTTTGGATCTAGAAAGTCTAGTAACAGCGTTAACCTCGTTACAAAAGTAACCGAAAATAAACGCAATAATAGCAAGCTGTAGCAAAGTAAAAACTGCACGACCGTTCCCAATTCTCGTAGCAACTATAAAAGGGAATGGACGATCCAATTTTATTACCACCAAACTAGCGATGAGCCAGAAAATCTAACAAAACACACTTATGTCCGGATCTTTATTGAAACGAGGTTTTAACAAGATTAACTTTATAGTTTAACCAAGTGGGTATCGGCTTTTGAATTGAATGTAAGTATAGACATGGATTGACGTAATTACTCTTGCTTCTACTACGAAACGTCTCCCTTGCTTTAGTTTATAAACAGTTTTTATAACATTTGAAATTTCCAGTCATCATTAAATAAATTACTAAAATAAACTTTAATAAAGTAGTTAATAATCTTTATAAGCGATTATTTAATCCGTTCAGTACAGATAATTAGGGAACGTAAATGTTATCACAACTCATAAAGGTATTCTAATGCCTTTCGCTTATATATCTTTTATGACCCACATATAGGTAAAATAATGCCTGTGTAAAATGGAAATGTTTTACTTTAATATTATAACAGTGTTTCAATATTTCTTCAAGTTTTATATTGACAACTATTTTCAAATTAGATTCGAAAGTCAGATGTACAATTATTGAGGCAAAGTTCCGGCCCAAAGTTTAACGGAATCCGGAACAAGCTGGAAAGTTTACGATAAAATGTTTTGGAAACAAGTCGAGTTCATTCAACTTTTATTAGGACTAATGTTGTAGAAGTCTGTCGCTTCTGCTACAATTAATGTTATTTCTAGAATATTTTTGTTACAATTTAGTTTAGGTAGAGAAATACGACTGTCATACACTTGACTCGCAGGCTAATGACAATGTCGAGGTTTGTGATTCTGAAGGGAAATTTTACACCGCATTTAAGGTAATAAATGTACTTTTTTTTTTTTTTTTTTTAAATTTATTGTCGCATACCCCGACCTCTGGGCCAGGCCATTTTATATGTTAAGGATAAAAAGCTCACAGGAGGTAGCCATTGAGACTCCTCCTGAAATATTAAACAATATTTATGGGCGAGTTAAGCCCCCTTCTGTGAGCCTGCTCTCCCTACGATTATCATTCATGATTTTTACTACACGCACAATCTTCGCAAAGTACTCTTCTAGGTACGACCTGGAACTAGCAATAGTTAGCACATCTGTCCATACTACAGTCGTTAGTTTTTTGTCAAGTTTCTGTTCCAGGTCGTATCTAGCGGAGCCAAAAATCGGGCAGTGATTTAGCAAGTGTAGAACATCTTGGGATAACTCTGTATCGCATTCGCACCCCGGTGTATCTTTCAGTTTAAATCTATACAGGTATGCACCGAACGCACCGTGTCCAGTTAAGATTTGAATAATATCCGGATTGGGGCGTTTCTTATTTATAAGCGTTACGAACACTATTGAAGAAAAATTTGGTAGTGCCTGCTGTTTCGCCTTCTTTATATCTTTTATCCCATTCAATAATTGTTTTGCTTCTAAGTTCTGTTTTATGCCAAGAAAGAGGAATCAGAAAGTAATCTAGATGTGAGGCCAGTGCCTGCGCTGCAAACTTTGCAAGTTCATCAGCTCTCTCATTTCCCGGTATGCCGACGTGTGCCCTGATCCAATGGAGCTTAATATGAATTCCTTTATCTTTGTTATCTCTAATCATTTGGCGAATGCCGACCACGAGGGGGTTGAGTGAACGTCCGTTCGTTATCGCTTCAAGAGCAGATCTAGAGTCGCTATAGAGTTCCATACTCTCCTTCTTTGCAGTCATAAATTGTAAAGCGCTACTTATTGCGAACAGTTCAGATTGAAAAACGGAGCACTTACGGTTTAATTTCAACTTTTTCAATTCAACTTCCCTACCGTTTTTCCATAGTGTCCAGGCAGCGCCAACTCCAGTATCACTTTTACTACCATCAGTATATATTATGTTCGTGTCATCACTCGGAATGTTGTCTGGATCGTCTATGGTTGTATAGCATATATTAGTTAATTTTGCAGGATGAGGAATTTCAACGAATGCTACCCTACGCTCTACCTCGTCGTCTAGGCTTGCAGGCCGGGATCCTCCCCTCTTTATTTTGTATAGATCAGCTGCTTCAAAAATTCTTAAATCAAGGGGTAAAATTCCAGCCAGCAACGTAGACGCATTGATGGAAGTGGTCCGATAAGCTCTTGCAATTTTAAGAGCGAAGCTCCTCTGTACTCTTGCTAACTTTTGGCGAATGCATTTTTTGTTCACAGAAGGTGCCCAGGCTGGCGTCGCATACATTATTATGGGTTCAATTACAGCTGTGTATATATTATGGATTACTTCTGGATGGAGACCCCAACTGATCTTCGCTGCTCTCGCTAACTGCTTATATATCGCAGCCGATTTCTTTGCAGCAGTTTCAACATGCTTATTAAACGTTAATTTATGATCTATTGTAATACCTAAGATTTTAATTTCCTTTTCCAGCAAAATAACAGTATCACCCATAGTCAATCGTGGAGCATCAAACTTGTGTTTTCTTGTGACAATCATAGCTTTGGTCTTAGAAGGAGCAAAAGTCAGTTTATTTTCGATACCCCATTCCTTAATGCGCGCAAGCACGGGATTCGCTTTATTTTGAATTTCCATTCCAGTATCACCCATGAAAACAAGAACAATGTCGTCTGCAAAAGCTTGGTGATATGTTTCAGTGTTCTCTAATTCTCTTAACAGGGGATCAGCGAGAAGATTCCATAGCTGCGGTCCCCCTATGGAGCCTTGGACACAGCCTTTACTGGTGCTTATTTCAAATTGTTCCCCAGCATATCTTAAATTAATTTTGCGGTTACTAAGATAACTATCGATAACTCTTCTCAGATTTAAAGGGCATCCTTTTTCGCACAATCTAATTTTTATCGCAGGCCACCACGCGCTATCGAAAGCACCTTCAATATCTAATGAGACGATTGTAAGTATTTTCTTCTTAGCTATCCCACTATTAATATGCGACATGAGATCATAAAGGGCGTCTTCGGTGCTCCTCTGTGGAATGAATCCATACTGTTTGGGACTTAATTTAGGTATGATGTAATATTTTATTCTAGTCATTAGCATCTTTTCAAAGAATTTGCCAAGAACAGGTAAGAGGCCAATCGGTCTGTATGATTTTGGGTTTGTGTAATCAGTACGATTTGGTTTTCTGAGGATAATGACCGTAGCTGCCTTCCACAAGGTAGGGAAATAACCAAGCTCGAGACACTTATTTATTAAAGCGAGAAAGACTTTGATATCAATAGTCAAAACCCGTTTACAAATGTCCGAGGTTAAGCCATCTCCACCCGGAGCTTTTTAACGAGTTAAAGCTATCTACTGCGGATATAAGCTCGTCTTCATTAAATGGCGGGTCACAAAATTCATTTTGCTCCAACACATTTATATTTTCAGCTTTAAGTCTTATCGCGCTGTGTATATCTTCGTCAACTCCAATATCATCCTCGGGGTAAAAGATCTGCGCTAGTAGTTTAGCAGAATCCTTAGGCCCATAATTTTTTCCATTAAATTTTAGTGGAAGATCCTCATGTCTTATTCTTGTCCTATTGATTATCCTATATATTCCTCCCCATACACTCTCCCTATCCTGCTTCTTGCAGAATTCTTTCCAACTATTTACTTGGGCTTCCTTTACCGCTGTCTCGTATTGGTTTTTCACTTTCAGATACTCTTCTATAATTCTACTCTTACGGTTCGGTGCTGCGTTCCTGTATCTTCTCTTCATTGTCCCCACTTTTCTTTTCATGCTGCTCAGACTTTCTGACCACCAAGGTAAGCTATTTTTTCTAGTTCCTTTTATTTTCATAATCGCACTAATAAATGTACTTAAAACAATTACAACATTGGACCAGCTAATTATTACACTATAAGGGCTTCTTGTGTGCAATTAGATAAAATAATTGTTTTAGAGTGGTCTTTAACTTAAATGATCTTTATTTACATGTAATATAGACTTGATTGAATCAGTGAAATCTTATAAGTCAATTATAATGAAAATTCTTCGTATTAATTATCTGTGGCGGCAAAACAGAGGCGGTTATTTCACCCACTCTACGCCTTTTATTTGTGAAGTGGAAGTAATTGTAAATTTAGAAACATAACAACGTATTTTTAATCATTTTCACGTTCAAAACAGCCAAACCTCTGTTTTTCTAGATTATATAGAGCATTGATATAAAGAAATGCTTTTTTACAGAATATTTAAAAGTGTCTTTTCTGAGTCAGATGTACATAAAAATATTAAACATAAAATAATAAGGGTACTTTACCTACTACATTAAATAAGTACATTTTCTCAAAAAAAAAAAAAAAAAAATCGCTTCCGTAGTTTAAATTCATTGCGCATTAAATAATGTATGTATAAAACCTAATATGTTAACCGTGTTATAACGACAATTGATTGCGATTATTCGCGAAAACATTCGAAAAATGTCTCACAAAAATAGACTGATTTCCTTGAAGATAATGAACTAGATGGATTCAAAAGACCTTAATGGGCTTCCTGCTAAGGAAAAAATACTCGATAAAATATAATAATGTTAATATAATTCATTCCAACTGTCTTTTCAGCTTTATAATAAGATAGTGAATTACTGTTCAGATAGCTCATGAAAAATAATTCACTTGAACCCTTCAATACGTAGACTTTTTTTTGCATAATATATTTTTGTTAATCTTATGGTTTAAATTAATATTATCTTCGTGTCTTTTTCCAAAGTATTCCGATATCATAAAGTCAGTTACCAAAAAAGTTTTTTTAAGTCTTAACAATGTTAAATTTGAACAGGAAATATTCACAACAATCATTCTCTGTTTGCAATAGGCAATTTCAAAATTTCTATTAGAATACAACATATTTATGTTTATAGCCACATTCTTCCGATGTAACTAGAATGTGAAATATATCCACTGTTCTATCTCGGCCAACACAAATACTTTATAAACGAAACGATACGATTTTATTTGTAAGATATTAAAAAAATACAAATACTAATTTTTTAACATGCAAAATTCTTTGAGTAGAAAACTTATTTTTAATGAATTAAACAACTTTGCTCACTAATAATCTGAAAATAAATTAGTTAAAGTAAATTGTTTGATATTTTTACTCTAAATCAATATTTGTTCTGTGTTTATTCCATTACCACTTTAAGAAAGTTTAATTTATATAAATAAATTGAAATTTATATAAATAAATTGAAATTTATATAAATAAATTGAAATTTATATAAATAAATATAATAATAAATTCACTAAATAGAATAAAATTTTGCAAAAATTGGAATCTTATATTATCACCAATTTCAAACAATGAAACAACCCACCACAACAAAGCACGACTAAGCAGTTTTACCTAGAAACGTATAGTAATAAAATATTTTGTTATGTTTTATGGTTAGAACTGTTCTTAATATTTTATTATTTATTAAAATCTTCAGAAATCGTCACATGTAAAGCGACTGTGGTGCGATAAACGGCAATAGTATTTGTGCGTGTTGCTGCGAGCGATAGACGTAGCCTCGTTACATGGCCAGTCTTATAAGAACAATAGTGTTCACGCTAGTAACATATTTGTTAGGAAATATTCAGCATAAAATCGTTTGTATCTGCATGATAAAGTATACAATTTAAACCCAGCGAAATGTTTGTATGATGAGAATGTTTCATTAACAAAATGAAGATGTATTCGATGAATTCCGATTGCTCAAACTGCCGAAATGTTTTTGCATGTGGCTGCTTGAATTGGGGGCGAATCGCATTCGAAGGATTTGTTTCACATACAATAACACTTTATGATTGAAGAAAATAATTGTAAAAATGTATACGTCGAAACATACAACAAACTTTTATAAAGTGATGACAATATATAAATTAAATGTTTTACCAATTATGAGTGTGCAAACTATAGTACGTTTGTAATAATTGTGAATATAACATTAATTATAAATTCTAGCAATGCTCTATGTTAATAAACAAATGCAACGTAATTAAATTAGTACATGAAACATACAGATTCAAATAATATATTATAACTTAAATACAGGAGCGTTCTGTTTTGCAGTTATCACGATTTTTACACTAATTTTCTTTAAGTTTACGCTTGCTTCGAGTTACAGGCAAAATCACTCAAGGTATACGTTTAGGTTTATGATATTCAATTAAATATATTAGGTTATTATGATATGTTACCTAAATTTAAACATATCGGCTTTATATTAAAGTAAATTTGACCACTGAGGTAATACAATATATACAATTTCTTAAACAACCAGCAGTCTGTGGCCTTCGTCTCAGCCAGTCAGTGATTTGCAAGCGCATACTTGTGTCTGTGGTCAGAGGTCAAACTCAGGTTTGACTTTTCACTTGTTGTAGTACTGTACTGCAGCTTACGGTCTATAATATTTTGTTAATACATATTGTAAATGAATTTTATTAATATCTAAAATAAATGAAGACCAAAATTTGAATAAGCTTTGTGCATTTTTTACTTAGCAATTACATTGTTGAGATTATTATCAATATATCCTTGTTATAAGTAAATCACTGTTAATGCATGCGGCTACTGCGGTTGAAACACTAATCGCTCGCACAGTACTGCACTGATGCATTGTTGCGCCCAAGTTGTATCTAATGAAAGCCTATTTTAAAGCCGGAAAATCGGATATCGTTTATTAACCGTATATTACGTTATATTTACAATGATGGAATGTGAATTATTTTTATCATTATTTATGAATTACGATAAGTGTTGAAAAGAAGGGTAAAGCTTAGTTTATGCTTGTAGATTTGTTTTATAACACAATAATATTTTCGAAATGTTACTCCGCTCCGGTGTACTTTGACCTCACCTTGAACAAGTACGATTGATTGCCTATTAGTAACGGATAGTAACGGATGATACCATACTGGACACGGCAAGTGGCGGACATGAAAAATAGGTACTTTTTAACAATATTAAACAACTTCCAACTTAGAAGAACTTGAAAGGAGAAAGTAAAAAATAAATTTATCTAGCTCAAAGCAATATTTTGATTTGATTAAGTAATCAATGATTATAAGTGTTTTATGAACTTAATTCAGTGAGAAGTAAAACAATAACAAAGGCTGGGAATAAAAAAACAAAATTGGTTCATATACTACAAACTTATCCGCAAACAGACAAAAAAAATATATGGTCTAATTGTGAAACACCTTCTTTGAAGACGTGTAATAGAAATGGACAGTCGTTTTAAGACACAAAGTCTTTGAGCCGTTTCGGATCATGAAGTTAATTTCTTAATCTTACTGTACTCAAGCAGAGTAATTGTCAGTCAAAGCAACTAATTACTTCAGTGACAAAAAAAAATTACACTCACAGTGGCATTAATCATAAAATATTAATGAATCGCGAAATAAAAATAAATAATGAATACTTTAAGATCGTGATCCTTATTTTTTTCCAACAGTCGAGTAGCGGTTAAGGTTACAAAAGTGGGTCAAAATAAGCAATTGTGCAGCAAGAGTTAATAAAAAGGACGAGGTTTTATATTCATTCGGTTTCAAATGATATTTAAATGGATAAAATATACTAAAACAAAATTATATCGTTTCATTAAAATTCGCGAGTGCTCAGTCTCATATTAAGTTAATTGGGTTAATTAAACATTAAAATGAAGAGCAAAATGCTTGAATAAAATTATTTACAGAAATGAGGGGCATCTTCACGAAATATTCAATGAATTTTAAACATTGTTTTGCCACTCAGTTGGAATAGTCCATGTTTTATTTCAACTGAGCTCCAAAAATAATTTGAAATGATTGTTAAATAGTAAGCTTCAATTTCTCTTATAGACATTATTTAATAAATCGCTTTAAGCGATGAATGGTGTTGAAGTGATATCTATTTTTATTTTTTTTTGTTATTAGCTAAGTAACTAACGGGCTAAGTGTATTTTAATTTGACTAAGCGGGGATGAAAAGGATAATTTATATTGAAATAAGTAATATAAACATTCTAAGAAGACTATATTTAAAAAATATAAGCTACATTATAACAATTTATGTAATCATTTTGAAATGATTCATAGCCTTTGGTGAAGTTTATTTCATATAACTATTAACCATTATAGATTGGCAATCAGATTTGTTTCGTACGAATTCTATTCATTCTCTTCGTTTCTTTCATTATTCTATCTTCCTTTGTAACAATTTGTCCGTTTTTGGTGTGTATAATTGAAAAATAAATAGAAGAAAATGCATCAATTGGTAAACAAGGTTCTTACAAGCCTTATCTGTTGATCTTAAAATACACGTCTAAATTGCAATATTGCGTAGCAAAAGCCACTAGAAGGCTCAAAGGCTCCATGAGTCAAATAAGGGAGTGTAATAAAACAAATCCTAAGCTGATGCGGACGTCAGTTAGTATTAAGTTAAGTGTCTAACGAACGGAATTCAAATATAGAATCGTAATTAAGATGACAATAAATGCAGAAAACCATCCGGTAAGAGTAATGACAAAAGTGGTTTAACACTATATAAAATATAGTCAGAACATTGGCCAAAAACTTTGTATGGACAATTTGAGCGGGCTCCAACAAGACAATGAGTACGCCCAAAAGCGTTTTACGTCTGCCAACAACCACAATAAACACGCTTGGCAATTTTGTCACAATTCATTGGACCTTATCTTGACCGCGAAGCCCATATCCGAACACCAAGCAATTATAAAGGAAGCTACTCTGTCGAAAAACATGTTGACCATCGATGGTTTTGATTACAATCACTCCGTAGTTTCTCACAAACGCTTCAATGTACGAAATACATCAATTATATCAAATATAAGACAGTAGCGAAAAGTAACGTGGAAATGGCCGTCCATAACGCAACACGATCGTACCGATTCGTATCTATTTCTTAATAGAGCCGAACGTCTTTTAGAAGACAATTGGACAGTATTTCCATGAATAATTTCGTTTCATGGTTATCTTGATCTGCTTGACATTTGATGGGGGTATTAGGATGACATGCGAAATATTAAGCATGTTGAAGAATATGAGCGAATTATGTTGTTTGTAAATGTAGGTGCGTTGGATAAGAGCCTAGAACAATGTATGAATTGAATCTATGTTTCCCATGTTATTATTGATGTTTACAATTATTTTTAGTTTTATATCAATAATTTAAATCTAGAACATTATAAAATCATTATAAATTTTTTTAATTTACATAAGCTTGAAGGTAAAGGAATTTCAATGTTTATGAAATTTTTTCCACGACCAAGTTACTTGTCAAGTATTGATTGATTATAAATTAAAACTGAATAACCGTTTTAATGAATGTTGTATTCAGCTAGAATCTGGACAGAAATTTAATGAATTGCATCCTTCACTCGGACGTTAATCAAGGCTTTGATCTGATGTTGAATGAAAAGGATAGCGCGATAACCAATCAGAGCTTTGTAATTAGTCCATTTCAAACTATGTTCATTTTGATAACTAGGATTTTTATGGTTATATTGCCCCGAGCCCATTTACAAAATAAATATGTTTGCATTTCTTACTGAACTCCTAAAATAATCCAGGGATACTTAAGCGTTTAATCCTCTACATATCCTTAACTTAATGAGTTTTAGTACTTCTTGTTTAATTCCGAGTTATTTTTAGCTGAAGATTAGCAGACTTCAATCAATTTAAAAGTTTATTTTAATCTTTGGATTCGAATTTGTTTTTAAATTTTTCTTGTGTCCATATTTTTGTAATTTCTTGGCATAGCGCTGTTACACATCTGTGTATATTTTGCTATTTTCTCTTATGACGTATGTATGTATATCATGTTTTCTATCAGTCAGTGGAACTATAGCGCCGTTCTGTCGCCGGTTCGCCGGAAGGTTAGTCTAAGTTAAAAACGATTCATTAAAAAAGTAGTTGGTATTCAAGCAATTCTAATCTGTGTGTGTTCTGTTAGATTTTGGGCGTCGCAAGCATTAAAAATATACTGTGCCAATTTAAACAGTCCGTAAAGCAACTAGAAAATTTGAAAACTAGAATTTATTGCGAGATATTTCACACGTTACAATATAACCGATGCTCTAAAAATAATAGATAAAGTGTAGTCCCATAAAACACAGTAGGTTTTCAGATTTGCCTCATGCCCGCGGCTTGGCACCCTTTCAGGAAATATTCAAACTCTTTTTGCACTTTGAATGCATTTTACATTTTTAATACTTCCCGCTATTGAGTGTGAATTATGGACAAAATGGCGCCTGATCTGCTACTAGTCTGAATGCATATAATGGCTGCCTGATGAAAAATCTCTTTGTGACAAAATCAGGCGAGTTATTAAATTTTTGGGCCAGTAAGGTAATGGTTATCTGTGTCGATCCATTGATTGATCGAAAGAGACTCAGTCATATGCAGTGATTGAACTCATAGACTAGAATTTCATAAGTCATCTACCCTATATTGAGTCGAATATATATGGAACCTAACTTACGACGTTTTGGAACACCTTCTACACTACTTTATTACCCTAAACGAAAAATGTCAGCTGCCTATTTTAACTAATGTAACAATATTGACGCAGTATTATTTCTTTACTTATATTAGTAAATCGACTCTCAATTCAACGAAAATTAATTATTATGTTTGACAATTTTCATTTAGTGAATGTCAATCACTAGCTCGGATGTAACTAGCAATACACCAGGGACATAGGACATTCGCCCATTGTAAATAATTTCACACGTACTATATCCATCTCAATACTCCGTGAACTAAATAGTAATAAACTAATACAAATTAAAGGCTTATATTGTTAGAACAATCTCAGCGCTAAATAGTTTTTGTGGCTTCGCGTTAAATACTTAAGTTTAAATTATGTGTCATATATCCTTAATTTAGTGGGCCTTGTAGATTTAAAACTTTTAAAAGCATTTTTCATAAGTTATATCGAATAATTTTTGATTCAACATATTAATTATTTTATGTCCGATTAATCAAAGATAGCTGTCAGTCATTTTGCTATTTATATACAACAATATGAAATGATAACTTATATATTAGAATCACTCCCATCCCTTATAAGGAATGGGAAGTTTTATAAAACAACGTCACATGTTTGACGTTGTTTTACTTTATAGAGAGAACATTTATTCCAAAGCTCGAATCGGTCATTGCGGCGATGCATGAGCGTCGAGCGTATTTTTTTTAATTAGCGAAGAATCCTTATTTGCACACGTTATTTTTATTACAATTATCTTTATAATTACGTATATTTGTTTTGTTTTGTTGAGTACATTTTAGCGATAGAATAAAAAGCGTAAGAAGCCCTAACACATAGGCACAGCAAAGGCAAGTATTTTCAGATCAGAAGGAGGTTGTACCCATACGCCAGTGTAAGACCAGACAAATATTTAAAATTTAATCCCCTTATCATACTTCACCCCATATATCTGCTGTTCAAATATTTAAAAGGCTATCAAAAGGTCAAAGTGCGCCCTCTGAGTGTATGAATAAGTTACACCTGCTACGGTATTCAGTTTCTTGGTCTTTTATCAACCTTTGTTACTAAGTCATCTACGTTCCAATGCATGAGGTTTTAAGTAGTGAGGGTTGAATGTTCGAATAATCGAAGAATAATATGAAGAATACATACATAAGCATATTCTAAATGTATATAAATATACTTATACCTGTGAATGGCCTCCGGTTATATTAACATAATAATTATAATTTAATACGCTGATTAAAAACGGAATTAGTACTTAAATATTACCACTTATTAAAAAAATTGGTACAGACATATAAAACAGGCTCTTAGTACAATGTTTACTTTTTATTTACCCAATAAAAGCAGTGACCGAACGCTCGGTCTATGTATAACCGCATTTCTACTAGAAATAATGAGGGCTGAGATAAAACTCAAAGCTATGCCTGACATTAAACTTATCTAGGAATAAATTTAATTGATATTTCAATGACACTTCCTTTAATTAAGAGGTGACGTCCAGTAATTGGTGGTTTTGAATGGTCTCCTCTGTTAACAGTTCGGTTGGGACTCGGCAGATTATTATCTTCTGATTGGTAAACCCTTCTAAACTAGATCGAATTTACTAGTATTACTATTTGTATTAATATTTCTGTTTTTTTTAAGCAGTCTAAGCATAGTGAATTCTTCTTCCTTCCTTGGTAGTCTTTTAACACTCACTTGCGACACGCAGTAAAGTTGATTCATTCAAAATACTTCCCTATTACTAAAGCAAATGTTTTTATTATTAATACCGATTGTAGCATGTGAGACGTTATTCACAATCTGCTATTAATATGTCAGTGATGTAGTAGTTTCAATATTATAAACAATTAATACAAGCATTTCAAGATATAGACCGTTAATGTCTCATCATATGTTCACATCATGAAGTAACTTGTACTTAATTTATTTTTAGAAATATATTTTTTATTAATATATAAATTTCTATATTTCATTTTGTTTACCAATAAAATAGTTTGTATTTGCCTATTTGTAGGCGCCGCGATTTGATCTAAATCGAATATAAATAGGAGTGGAATTATTCTATATTTTTTTGCTAAAAGATAAATCAAGAGATTCATCAATAATTAAAAGATGTGACAGTTTCAATTCATTTCACACAAATCAATTGAACATGTCGTGTAAGGAATTTTAATAAAATAACACATATATAACTGTTGCGTAGAAAGTATTGAAAATCTAATATCTTTTGATTTCAACTTGTCGAATATTGCAGAAACGAAAACTAGAACAAAAGACGGAATTTATTCGGTTTCCCGATATATAAAGTATTCAGGGAACCTAACATTCTACCAATATTATTCAAGTATTTAAAAGGCGGCTTCAATATAATATCAAATATCTGACATTCTATATTTTTTTATCGGGACCACGATGTTGAAAATTTGAGCGTTATTAAATTTTAATAGATCATTGTTACTAGTTTATAGTCTTGTTGGCTAATATCCTGGTTGGGTTGGAAACATCTAATATGGATACTGTGTTCAAACCCCGATGAATATGTGTGTCTATAGCAGTATTGATTACAGACTTCTGTAAATGTATATTTGCAATCTCGCTCCAGCGCCATAAGGCTCTGTGAGTTTTTTTTCCAATCAGTTTATAATTATATTAGTATAGATAGTAGCTATTGTATATCGTATATCCTATGATAGTAAATGGTTAAAATTAAATTTAGACTTCGTGCATGTAAGTCGGCATCATTGTACGGTTGTTGTTTCGATTGAGGGAGTAGGTCCCCTATTACAGTTATAATAAATCCAATCCAAAAAACACGGATATTCACAAATATGTATTTTATACCTTTAGTGACAAACTTCCAAAAAACTGAAGGAGAGTATAAAATTCGACGCGAATGTTTTTTTCTGTCTATGTCGCGTTTTAGCTCCGACGCCTGTGTACTGATTTTGATGACTGAAGTGTCGCACCGGTTTGCTAGAGTTATGGCTATACTATGGTCATAATTTGAATTTCGATTGAGGATTGACGAAGACAACAATATGATGGCAAGATACGAGTATATTAATATCACTGTTATTTGTGAAACGTGCTTAAACTATATATTTGACTTTCCTGTATGTGTGTAACTTTGATGTGTTATAATATAATAAGTAAATATTTATAGTTAGACATACAGAGGTTTGTCTCATAAAATACTTAAAAATTTCAATACTTTATCGACCCAAATGGTCCATTTAACTAAAACATATATTTTATTACTTAATAGTTAAAAATTCTTTTGTTAGAGTTTTATGAAGATCGTAACTTTACTTTTAATGCATCATATGAAAAGGACTCAGTGGAGAATGAGATACTTGTGAAATTAAAAAAAATGCCTTGCCGAATCGTTTTAATTTGCTTTGAGAAGACCCTGATTATGTATACACAACTGTATTATATTTATACGACTTCATATGTATACACTTACAGAGATATAGACGATCATCTAAATTCATTACGGAAAATTTAGTATATAAGTATATGTATTAAAATGTGTGATTAGTAAATATATAGTAATCAATAATTCATTAAAAACGGAAATCGATGAAACCATCTCTACAATGAATAAACACTAATTCAAAAATTTACGGGTCCAACAGAGACCAAGTTAATGGCGTATAAAACTTGGGTCTATTAATAACAAGCTATGAACATAAATTTTTGAAATGAGCAATAAGTATAGGTATGTACACGGTAATTAAGCAAATTTTAATATATTTTGCCACATAGATATATACGTAAGAAATAAATTGAAAAATAACTATCTTAAAATCTAATCTTAACTTTTTGTATATCACGTTAGACGTCTATCAAATTCAAATTTATATATTTTTCATACATTAGCTGATATCATAAAAATTAAAATATTTCTTTATAGGATATAAAGAAATATTTATACTAGCGCGAATGTAATGCGTTTTTTGATCACGCGCAAGATAACAAAACCTACTTTTAAAGCATTTTAGAAGTTGGTGAAAATAATTCTTCAGTTCAGTAGTTGAACTGATGAATAATAATTATAAATAAGAATTTAGATTAAGGGTGAAAAAAAAAACATTATTTCATTTATATAATTTTGTTCACAAAAAGTGAATTAAAATTAAGTTATGTAAAGAATATCTATATTAAAACTACTTATAGCATATTTCAAAAATGTAATTGTATTGTGTAGACAGTTGGGACCATATAAGGTATTTTCATAGATAAGCCAATATCGGAAAACAATAGTCGATTTTAGTATTCCACAACTGTACGGGTCGCTACTATCCTTTGACCTATATTAATATTAGATTAATTTATTCAAACGTCTTAATAACGCCTGTGTATCTCTAAATTCAAGATTGCTAGATAAACCTCTTCACTAATGATTTTAACTGTTTTGCTGATTGGCTGGCAAAATATTCAATTGATATCATGTGAAATATTGTTCATTATCTTCGTGTTGTGTCACAAATAAACATGAATGTTGAACAAAAAAAATAGGATACTAAATCAAAAAGAACTTTCTTATGATCTATTTAAATATAGAGGTACGAGTACATGAAGATGGCTATTCGTTGATTTAAAGCAAATGTGAAAAAGTTATGTTGTTTTATACAAACATAGGTAGATCATCTCTTTTGACTGAAAAATAATAATTATTTCATGCTAATTATTATTTAATTTGATTAGTGAATGTATAAATTTTAACGATGTATAAAAATTATATCGTAAATAATTCTATTACTTGTGTGTGATACATTCCTAATATAAATGAAACATTAAAACATTTTTTTTCGTATATTTGTTATATTTATCGATTATCGTTTTTAATTTATGCACTTCTTATGCTTCACCATCCTAGTGGGAGTACCATGCTGTCGTCTTTAGGCTTCAGCCAAATGGGCAGGCACTACCGGGGCAGTACCACTGTCTCACAGAAGATCATGCATCACTTCACACCTAGTGAAGTGAGAGTGTTTGAAGGAGTTAACATTCCATTAGGAATTATTACACCAAATTATTAACAATACTCCGCGAAAAAACACTCGACGCACGTGTCGCCGATGTGAACAGCGTTCATCTGCTCAATGAACAATATTCGTAGAGGCAAAATCCTGAGAATGCTCCGGTATCGAGGATATGTTGCATTATGGTTTTGCGGGTTGCATGATGGCATCTGGGTTTGCGGGTCCCAAGCAGGAACCTGAGACAGGGTTCTTAAATTCAGTCAGTGAGGCGCTACTCACAAGAGCGATAGGTACATGAATTAAATAGGTTACAATTGTTTTCCTTAGTTATAAGATGTATATTTTTATCGTTAATATTACTTATAAGCGTCTACTTTATATTTAGTAAAAAAGTTCTACCGTATTAGTAATGCTGTAAAGATATATTTATGTATGGAAAATAAATAAATATTATACTTTTACAGATTATGTTCAATCAGATATATTTTTCATTGATAGTACAAACGCATTTAATAATCATATAAATGAAAGGACAACATAATTAAACATTAACTAAACACATTTTCGACTAAACAGGCCGACTTTCAATTATGTGGTAACAGGCCAAACGAGGTGAGCCTCATTAGTGAGAAAATTACTGTTCAAAGTTTGCGATTAAAACAAGTAATTATTATATTTTCCGGCTCAATTGTCTTATATTAGACAAGGTTAGGTGTTCTAAATGCAATTCTTTTAAATATTATTCGTAACTGAAGGCTTCTTCTTCTTCTGCCGCGTACTAATAACAGATGAAACCAGCTGCGAATTATACTTAGGATCTATCACGAAAAGAAGGTACCTAAAAGGCCCGGCTATACTTGCAAGCTCTCAGGCCGTGTGAGTGTATAGATACCACGGTACAAGGGTGTCGCTTAACATCAGATAACCCTCTATAATCTATATGTTTGCCCCCTGTTGTTAAAATTGTAAAACTAGATATGTGAGAAAGAAAACCGTGATTAATAAATTCGGATCTTACTTTGCGGAAGTCCATAGTATAAAAATCTAATAGACCAATTTACGCTCAATACTCCGCGAAAGACTCGACGCACCGACACTCTACGAACATAGTAGTGTTAGAATTTTATACCGTGAACAGTATTAGTCTAATTATCAAGTCGGGGGTTGTTTGCCGAATCCTAGTTGTGCCTGAACACTTGCTTGTAGTAAACAGTGTTATCCTACGGATATTGACATTTTATACAAAATTTACCTGGGTGATCAAAAATCGGGGTGTGGCAACCAGAAGGTTCGTTAAAAAAGTTCAGAGTATTTTAAATGTTTCGTTTTTGCTATGATATCACGAAAAAGATAAGTTAGTTGAATCTATTCACAGTCCATATAAAAGTTCTGTGTAAGGAAAATGTAGCCAGTACTGACAAGTATATTGAGGTCAGATAAAAAAACTCGCTCGCACCTAGGTTGCTTTGGCTTAATATTTTCACACAGGTGCTAAGAAACATCTTGGCGGTATCCCAGAAGATGATATCAGGTCTTATTTACAATCGGCATTGGAATATTGCGTACATATTTCAACTATGCATTGTATATGCAAGATAAGGACACTGTTCTTGGTGTAATATATTCTGATATCTAATGCTGTTCTAAGTTAAAATATATAATGTTTTTAGGGTTTCCTACCCAAAGACCACCAGACCCGATAATAATATAAAGATAAAATAATATTTAAGGGGACTCATATAACAACACTTTTTTATCAATGGAACGCTACGTGCACGCTCTCTCTTCTCTGTCTGATTTTTACAGAATTTGAGCAATTTACGGCTGGGCTTATTCAAGAAGCGATCGCAAACCTATTTGTACAAAATACTTGTAAAATTAATTTTTATCACGATAGTAAATACGATTTTAACTTTTTAACTCAAGCTGAGTATGCCGTCAAAATAGTGGCAACAAAGTTTCTTTCTAGGTCAATCAAGTTGGTGTTGAAACTCAATTTACGAACAAGGATAGCGTTTTAGAAGACTACCGTTTGTGTAAGACGATGCTTTTCTGAAGGAACACTTTAAACTTAAAAAAAATTATTTTGATCGAATAATTTGTTAATATGAGCTACTAAAATTTAAAAGCTAAGTTAAGATTATTGTAAGAATTTGGAATGCTTGATATATTAAGGAAATTTTCATCAAATCGCATTTTTTGTGTGATTAATGTGATTATACATTAATAAATTTAAAATAAAATATATTATACCGAAGATTGTGTGAGTGCTTAGTGAAATAAATTATACTGTGTGAGTACTTATTAGTGAAATATAGGCATATTGGTGCTATCGCTTAAATTACATATACTTTTAGGTGATATCTTGTTATTTATATACTGTGCCATTACCTATGATTTACGGGACGTAAGGTCCGATTACTCTAAACGTAGGAGAGACGTCTACAATGTGATTGTGAAAAAAGCATTTATAATCCAAAGTTCCAGCTATCTATTTAACTAATAAAACCAAGTGGGTGAATGAACTGAGCAACGAAGATGGCAAAATCGAATTGCAACATCCAGTTCGGTCAACAAGGCTAAAGTAATAAATCTTAATTAATCACAACACAGTGTACTGACATTACAGAGATGTTCAAACATCTATGAGGCTTAGCTTCAGATGGCTCTTGACAGCAAATGATGAATCTCTGTTTCGCCGTGAAAACCAATCCATCAAACATTGGTTTACAAGTTGTTAGGGATCGTCCCGTTTTCATTAAGTCCACGCAAATATAAAAAGACTGTTCTCTTGTAGTTAAAACCTGGATGCACCCAATATCTTTTTTCTTTACCTTTTTAATAAGAACATGTAAATAAAATACTGTATTTCGGGTTAAAAACCCGAAGAACTGACTCCTTTCAGTCTCACCAAGACCATGGTTGCTGAAAAGTAACCAAATATTAACACATAAATATTAATTACAAATTGTTGTAATGTAGTATTTTATTTATACGTCAAGACCCAACAACTATATGACTGAAACATAAAGTTAGAATTTTCCATAGGAAATGCCTAGGGTCCTTAAAAATTGTTGTTCTAAAGTAGAACTTGCCATGAACTTGCAATGTTTTCATTGGTATATGCCATAAACCAATGAAAACATCGCTGGTAGGTACTACGACATTTAACATAAAACAAAAATATTATT
Source organism: Pontia daplidice (assembly GCA_963693355.1). NCBI lineage: Eukaryota > Metazoa > Arthropoda > Insecta > Lepidoptera > Pieridae > Pontia > Pontia daplidice. The sequence goes on along the minus strand of CAVNZL010000072.1, from coordinate 16,802 downwards.
AATATGTAGTGTGAATATGTGTAAGCCTTTTATAGGTCTAAATGATGCTTTAAGCTTGAAGTTGTCAGAGTAATGAAATATTCTTACCATGTTTATACCGATGTGTTTCTATATTCAAAGATTAGAAATTTGAAAGCTGAAAACAGGAAGATGAAAGCGAATGAAAATTGTGTCATGATGTATTAATTATGTTTCGAGGTCGTGGTTAAAGATAAAACATTTATTTTTAGGTCTTACCGAAAATGTGATTCCCCGAATTTATACTGTATACAAATTTTGTGGTGGTTCTATGTAAACAGGGGCAACCGTTATAAGCTGGGATCTTGAAGGGGAAGGGAGAGCGGTGGGAAATATTACCTGTAAACATAACATATTTATACCAAGAACCGAATAAATCATAATTGACTCGATCATACCAAGAAATTCGGTAATAAATTAGACTCATTATATGGTATTGAACTGTTTTTTTTAATTTGTATGCGGTTGTATCATTGTGCCTAGATATCAAATGCGAAAGTCAACGACAAATCATTGATGATTTTAATATAGGAAATGAGTTATTTAGTTAAGTGCTACATAGGGTTATACCAAAGTATTATATTGCATTATTTCCTAAATGTTCTATGACTGCGTAGAAAAAAAACTCGCGCCTGGTACAATGTATGCAATATTATTATTTTAATTTCGATTTCAAATACAATAGATCCTGTTCTATTTGTCACTTGAATACAATACCTCGCATAGTATAATAGATTATCTTTTTTTCTTTGTCATCAAGTTTTACCTTAATTTACAAAATTAATCATAAAAACAAATTTCCAATATTGGCAAGGCCATTCAAGAGCAGATGTTCGAAGTAATTTATCATTAAAGGCGTGACGTAGCGTTTTCTTTTTGCTACCTAATTCCTACGTAATCGGTCACTGCAGCCTCATCGGTCAACTAATACAATTACTATCTGATATGTCAGCAAGACTCTGATTAGAGTCTCGGTAACAATATATGAACTGTAGTTGCTTTATGAACTGATAATATTTTAGTAATTAAGAAAAATTTGCTGTATGCAAAGTATGATAGAATTATTCATGAGAATATAAAAATGTTAGCATTCATGTGCGATAGTCCGATGCCGGTAGTGTGGTCGCATAACTCAGACTTACATCCGTCACGATAGGGCGCTAATGTAGTGACCGGGAAAAATAATCTGAGTCTCCAACAAGTAATATAACAGAAAATTAATGGACGATGTGTAGAATTGTTTGAATAACATAACGTTACGGTAACGTTAACAATGTGGTATGTTCCCATGTTCTTAATTTTTTATAGGTTAACGAGATTTTTTCATAAAATTCAATATCTAAGATTTTATATCACTTTAAATGCACAAGTTAGATAAGGATAATGAGATTAGCCATTGAACTTAATAAACAAACAAAATAAAATCTCCTTTTTAGTCTTAAACTTAAAAGTCTTTTTTAAGTTTATTTTAGAATAATACTTTTCGTGAATATGTTCGATTATTAACAGAAATCTGGCGCTTAGTGAGAGCTTGACAAAATGTCTAAATATATCAACATCTACATAAGAATTAGCTTTCAAATATATAAACGAACAAGGCCACTGTCCTGGAGGATACAAGACTGCATTATACGAGGCAATTTATGCAGATTATTGCTGCTACACCAATATGAGAATTTGAATTTCAAAGATTCGTAAAAGTCAAAGCATATAAAATATGAAATTGCAGTGCCACTTTACAATAGAAATTTCAATGTGCAAAAATTTCAATATTTCTACATGTATGGAGGCGTATGGCAATATAAAGGCACCAAAGCCTTTATGACAAATTCCCGTGAAATATGTCAATTATAGAATTTTTCATGTCAAAGTAGTCTGTTATTTTGTATTTGTGGTAATAAGTATCATACACTTATTATCCCAAAGACAAAACAGACGTGGAAATTTAATTTTTTATAATACGATAGAACACAATAGATTGGATGAAAACAAATCCGAATTGGATTTAGTGCTTTTGTTTTTGATTTTGACCGTTGACCTTTTTCTAAGAGTATTACATTACTATCCCTGATCCCTATTTCTAGAATTTATTTTCATTTTGAAATCAATTTATTACTACCAAATGCGCGTTAGAATAAATAATCCATACTTTTATTGTAGAATAATTAGCTTATATTGGCTATACATATGCAAATGTACATATATCCTTCATATCAAATATGTGTATCCAAATTTACACTTAAAAACATTAACTCTATTTTTGATTTTGATTGCGCAAATAGCTCATAGATGTTAGGATTTTTCCTACATACTTTATGTTATATTTATCAACTGTAGCCTATGAGTTATTCTAATATGTAAGTTATATTGTTGCAAAGTTTCATTGAAATCCATTCAGTAGTTTTTACGTGAAAGACTAACGAATATTCATTCAAAACTTTCGAGTTTTATAATATTAGTAGGATATAGTGAAACTGAATTATATCATGCTTATTGTATATTATATTATAGGTTTACGTTTTATTATTATCCTTTATTTTCATACTTATTATTCATTATACTAATAAGATTCGAAATTTGAATCAGGTACGCTTTCAGTTCAACAGATTTTCATTTTCTTAATAACGATTGTATGAAGGGTTAAAGCGAGACGTAAACGAAGAAATCCAATTCCTATTCAAATAACATTAGCATTGTTACACTCCACTGCACCCAATAGATGTCGCTACAAAGATTAAGCTTCTTATACATGCGCGACTTTAGAAAGTTATATTTGACTCAAAAATCATTACAGTAATTGTTTTTTTAGGAAATATTTTGTATATTTGTTCATTCATATTTTATTGCACATACTTTAATTGTAATTAAAAATTCTATTAAAATGTTGCGTACAATTCTTAATTTTAATCTCTTCTCTATTGCGTTGCATAAAAAAATGTTTACCACTTACAAATGAAGGTACGAATAGATAGAGGAATAAACATAATTTGTACGCGTAATTAGCAATTATCCGTTTTCTTGGAAACTCATTTTTATTGTAATATTTTTTTATATATCGTCGGAAAACCATTAAGTTGCTACGAAGAAAACTCTAAAGCCTTCTTTCCTTTTTACCAAAGTCTTGTATTATGCAAAACGTTGATTCCGGACCGCGGGTCATCGACGAATATGCAACGATTCTCTTACATTGTGAATTTGGTCGACATTTTGAACATTTTAGGCAGTTACGGCTTACATGAATATCAAAGGGTTGTTAGGTGTGAATTCAAAAATCGAACGTATTCCAATATGGCTTTGAATAATAAGTTTCATGGCTAGTATACGAGCTAGGGTCTGATCAATATTTATAATACTGGTATTGCATTTTAAATCTTATCAATATTAGCTGCAGAATTATGTATTTCTTGGACTACTTTAAATCATAGTCTCATTTTTCCCGAGAGAGATACATGAGATGTATTAAACGTTTGACGACTTTGACAACATACGCCATGTTGTCACTTGGCGACAATCTGTTGTTAGACAAGTTATATTGAGTTTTATACCTTTTGCTATGATGAAAGCATGTGACTCTAGTGAGTGACCCACTCTTAGTGTTACAAAGAGGTATATATATCTCTATTATGTTGATACTGGGTCTAGATAATAAGTTAACAATAATAATATTCTCAATAAGTGAACTAAAAAAACGAAATTTATATATTTTTTTCATCAAAACAGTTGTTAATGCAGCGTTTACCTTAGACTAAGTAAAAAAATCTACTATAGATACGCAGAAGAACATTAATAAATCGCAACTTCCTTAGGAGAGGTTTCATTTCAATTCGAGACCACTCTTCCTTATGACACTCGAATCGGTGTCATTACGTTAAGGCAGCGGTTCTCAAAGTAGATATCAATCTTGGAGGGCATTTCAAAGAATTTTTGACGCCGACAGCTGTAATTGTTAAGAACACTTAAGTCATTTTGATTTAAAATTTCGAATCATGGTATGAAACTCAACACATTTTTTACAACTCTTGCTAAAATTTGTGATTTATGGTTATCTAAGCGGGATTAACGTAGCAGGTAATTCTCTAGGCGCTAAAACTTTCTTCTTAATTTTCGTCCGTCAGCTATGGTTTCTAGCGAGCCGTAAAAGTTTTTATTCAAAGATAGAATATAATTACTCAAGACTCGACTAGGTAATAATTAATATGAAGGACGAACGTTTCGAATTATTAAGGGAAAATACAAGGATCTCTTCGGGAGAACGAATTTAATTTAAAATCCCAATAGACCAGTATGAAAGCAGTACTCCGCGAAAAACCCACAACCACTCGACGTACGTATGTTGCCTCATCGAACGAGCGTTCGATGAGGCAACGTCCCCTGATGATGCTCCGGTGTCGGAGCGAAACGTACGTCGAGTGGTTGTGGGTTTTTCGCGGAGTACTGCTTTCATACTGGTCTATTGGGATTTTGAACTATGGACTTCCGCAAAGTAACGCCTGATTCAATTAATTATACGAATTTAATTGTTATTCTCATATTGTAATAAATTATGGTGTAACATAAGGCGCAAATATAACTCTATTAAAAACTATCTCTGTCTATATTGTGCCCCTTATCTTCTTGTATAACAATCAACTATTATTGTTATAAACATATTTCTAAGTTGTACCGCATAACAAGTTTCCGATCGGAGACGATTGCTACGAAATTCGGAAATCGAGGCGCTCTTGGTTGTGTTACAAATAAGCAATGGTTATAAATCGTTTAATTCACTTTTTAGTAAACACGGCAAATCCCGCAAAAGGCTCTATTAATTTAGTTTCCAGGACACAATTGAGACTGCCCTCGAGTAATTATAATTTAACGCCAAAATTATCAGTCTAAAGGAAATAATGACTCTAATTCAATTAAAATTTATCTATAAAATTAACGTTTACAGTTCAAAAACCTTTTGAAATTTTATATTATAAAATACCCTTCGTGTAGTAGTTAACGTCTCATAAGCCAAACTGTTTCATAATCAAAACTAACGAGTGAATAATAAATATAAAACGACCTTAATACAAGAGCAAACAAATACTTTGTTTAATATCATCTACCTGTCAAAACGAAAAAAGAAGGTAGAAATTTAAATTGGCTTGTTTGCATCGGCTTCTTGAAAATTAATCACAAACTATTCTCATTTAACTTGCTCTTCATATTCTGAACGCTTGCTATATATTACATTTCTTATTCGCGTAAATAAAATGTTAGGGCTACGATTCTTCAGTATTCTGCTTACAAATTTACCTAGTTAAAACTATTACTATTTACTGATGTTATAAAACAGGTTAATTGAAAAGGTATAGTTACTTTCCTATATTTATAAATATGCACTTCGTATTAATTTTCATAAGATTCTTAGTCCGGTCAAATTAGACGAAAAAAATAAGAGTAAAGTTACATAAATTCCCACCAAGCTGAAAATCGGTAAGATTGCTTAAAATATCATTAAAAACAAAACTTGAAAGTTCCCCATCTTTCCCCTGTAAGGAAAAAATGTTATTCAAGGTCAAAGGTCAAAAAAATGAGTTTTTCGCGATTTTCAGCAAAACGGTAAGTTTTATCATAAAAATACCTTAGACAAAAATTGTAGATTATAAAATTATCTACAAAAACTAAATTAATACTTTTTTTTCTACGAGCCACCGTTTTTGAGATATAACGATTCAAAAAGTTGTAATCGTCATAATATGCATGAGTACGCCACGTATATATACATCTCTGTAGTTGTAATATATGTTAAAATATTTTTCTATCGGTCATTGTAACCTTCCAGTTAACTTAAATCTTAAAATCGGTCGTCCTAAAGACGAAGCTACGAATCGGGCAATGGAGGAAATATTTACTTACATGGAAAGTAGCGATGACTGTCAATTTACTTTAAACGAATTAAAGAGTATTTGCAAATCTGAAACTTTAGATAACAGAACAATAAAGTTACGACTAAAACTGAAGTATGGTAATAAACTTATTATCACTGAGAAATCTGGAGCATCAACATTCATATGCTTAGTAGATAATCATCATGATATTTTGAATCAAGCCTGGTACGAAAAAAAAAGTTAATAAAAAAGAAGAACGATTCAGAGTCCTAGAGGCAGCTGCAGATATAATTCGCGAAGACATTCAAACCGCAGTGTTTGATAATTCTAACTACCCTCCACCAGGTCGCATGTTTGAAGATTTAAATAATGAAATCCCAGAATCGTTGACGTATTTTGTAGAACGAGTGATTTTAAAGAATAAACGATCAAGTTTAGATCACTTAAAATTAGTATTTTGTTCTCCCGCATGTACGCATTGTCAAGGCCGGTCGTGTTCTAATATTGAATCACCAACAGAAGAGGATCCGTTTGATTCCAACGAGGCAACATGCGATACATCGCTATTAACGCAGTTTACATGCACTCAGGATGAAGATGAAGAAGAACAAGAAGAACAAGAACAAGACGAACAAGAACAAGAAGATCAAGAAGAAGAACAAGAAAAAGAATTTGACAGTTACGACTCGGACGATTAAATTTCACAACATTTTTTTTAACTTAAATTGCCTTTATTTTTTCAATCTCTGCTAAAATCCATTATTTTTCAATAGTTTCAAATAAAACAGGATTAAAACTGACCGGTGGAATAGGCCTACTGGGGAAACCACGTAAAAATAAAACGCGCCAAGTACACTACCTCATAGGTGGCGAGGAAACGTGTGCATATTATGACGATTACAACTTCTACAGCTTTTTGAATCGTTATATCTCAAAAACGGTGGGTCGTAGAAAAAAAAGTATTAATTTAGTTTTTGTAGATAATTTTATAATCTACAATTTTTGTCTAAGGTATTTTTATGATAAAACTTACCGTTTTGCTGAAAATCGCGAAAAACTCATTTTTTTGACCTTTGACCTTGAATAACATTTTTTCCTTACAGGGGAAAGATGGGGAACTTTCAAGTTTTGTTTTTAATGATATTTTAAGCAATCTTACCGATTTTCAGCTTGGTGGGAATTTATGTAACTTCGAATGTCTAAATTGACCGGACTATCTATTAGTTTTCCAGTGTTTAATTGTTTGTCATGTTTTTTTTATTTTATTTTAGTGTTATTGGTGCCTAACTTCAACCTTTCAATACAACATATACAACGTTTGTTACATTGGATTAATCTTGGACACAAATTTCATTATAGTAATTTATTCTGTGGTAACTATTAACTATGGATTTTAGACAAACCTAGTCCTAGGTAAACTAAAAAACTGAACTAAAGAAGAACAGTGTTAAAATTATACATCGGATGTGCTTTTTTAATGTATAGAAACTTCGTAGGCTTGTTATAAAGGCTATATATATTCTCTATTTTATTGTTTTAACAAAGAATGCTGGTTCAAGACAAACAGTTGTTGTAGAGGTACTTGCGTGTCGTTGACCTTATGCTAAAAAGTGAATAGCCACCTTCAAGTTAACAATACTTTGAAACTTAACTTCGTGAAACTTTTCTAAGTACTTTTACATTGGATTACCTGTAGTTTGTAAGGTTTTTCATACGTGAGAATAATACTAAATTGGATTTCAAATGGAGGGAAGCTTAGGATCATCCTTAATGTTAGATATTTTTGGAGGATTGGTTGAAAAACAGTCGGCATATGTATATTTCCAGCTATAAGCTGAATCAATTACCTTTTGTCATACATGATATGGAAAGAAACCTATTTTATAAATCCTTTTTATATTATTGTGATATTTTGTGATCACTCAGAAATTCTCGCTGTTATTCATATATATATGCCTAAAGGTAAATGGTTTATCAATCTACATAATTGAATAGAATTAGTTTTAGACGTACAAAATATTATGTTACAAGAAATAACCCATTAATTCAACGGACCATAATTCCTATAAGTAAAAATATACTCACTTTATAATATATACATATATTTTATTAAGATCATAACTATACTCAGTTCGTATGCGAAGGTTGTACAATACCTTATCTGCTAATAATGTTGACGTATTTAGCGACAACGTAATGGTGTATAAAATAAAAATTATCGATGCTCTATTGGAGCTGGAGAAGGTGTAATGTTTGTAATGTTTGTTGCATATGTCTGTTGTTTTCTTGTTTTTGTTTTTTGTATAGTTTAGTTTAGTTTTTTTTTATTATATACAGTTTAGTCTTTTTTCCTTAATATATATTATATTATAGTAGTATAAAATATTTAGTAGTGATTTAGTATAAAATATTGACTTTTTTTTTAATTGTTTACATATCACAGTTTTGGTTGGTTGACTGTACTGATGCTTTTTGTTTTCTTGTTTATATTTGTATGTCAATTGACTGTATGTGGTGTAATCTTAATAAAATAAATAAAAATAGTACTGTTAACTAACGAATTGGAAATATCTCAGTGGAAATTCACATTCGCGAAATTCTGATATTCGCGTTGCCGTGACGCTTGTAAATAAATATTTATTCATGGATATAAATCAAAGGTATGTTTATGTATGTGTTATAACTTAAGTCATAAAGGTACTGCATTTTTTTTTCAACTTTTACATAGAACTATATGTAAAAGTTCAAATAGTTTCGAGTAATTATCAATTAGTCAACTTTATAATAATATATGAACCTGAAAAAACAAAAGTAGGTGAAATTTTACCAGACGCCCACGAACTACGCCAGAGAACTCTCTTCTCGCTTGAGTCAATAATCAGTACGAAGTTGTATTTCGAGGTGAACCGGCTGCTCCTCCAGCTTTATTTTGTCATATTATATATCTTTATCAATATTGCTCTAAATGTAAATCAAATTCAAAGTTATATACTTAAGTATGTGATATTGTAAATCACTTTGATTTAATTGGGGTAATATTGTATAATTATTTTCTTGTAATACAGATTAGTTTATTCTTTAATTTAAATAATATCAGAAGTATAGATATATACGTATATACTATTAGTCTTACTATAAAGTTATATAGTAATTCAGTTAAGTTGTGTAGATTTTGGATTTTGTTATTTTATTGTCATTCAAATTGATATTTAAAAATTAGCCTCAAAAGTACTACCTCTACATATAAAAATAATCAGTAGTAGGTAAATTTCTCCTAAGTATACAAAACCAGTCGATATGCATAAACACTATTTTAATATTATAGTTGTGGCTGTATTTCGGACGAGCGTTTAAGTTTTTCTTAAAAATTACATATCTAATTATATAATTTGTTATGGTTAAAAAACTTAAAAAGATTACTTAAATATGTGATCACCGTCCTGAGATCTAAGAGGTCTCATATCGACCTACTCCTTACCCGAAATGCGACCTGAGCACCTGCACATGTAGTGAAGAAAACATGTAGTTAGAGAACTAACAGCATTAACGCTGAGAGTTTTACACAGAATTAGATCACCTAGTTTTTCAAGATATAGATAGAAATAAGAATAAAAAGCTTTTCCTCATTAAATACGACTACAATTTTCAAGTGTGATCTTACCTTAACTACGCCCTACTCACTTGGAGCACCTTGCTTTATCTCAAAGGGACGCATTGTAAGCTCTTCCGTAGTAGACTGGTATCACAGATCTCGATCTACGATATCACCTGAGACTATGACAGTTCATATATTTGGAACATTACTATTTAAATATAGTATTATGTGTGCAGTACTCTGTGCTCTCTCACGAAGTGTTTTTGCTCATATACGAAACTGTATTTTATTTTTATTAAAAAATTTAAAAATAATTAAAACAACTTATTCACTGAGCACGAACAGTGAAACAGAATTAATTGTTAACGAATGAGCTTTTTTATAAACACATAGATTGAATTAGACCACGTTTCGGACAAAATGGATTATACCCATAAAAGGCTAACAAAATTCCCTTTTAATTAATAAGCGGGAGGACAAAAACAAAATTATTTTTCACAAACTTTATTATTCACATTTAGATAATTTACTGTACAATTTTACATCCAAAATTTGAACAATCAAATAAAGTGTATGAGATAATTATAAAAAACAAAACATTTTCACATCAATACAGATCTAAAAACCTTATGAATAATTCGCTTAATAGCAGTTAATTTTGTAATACTTTATAATATTAATGATTTATTAACTAAACCAACTATCAGCTAACACGGCAATGTTTGCGTATGTCACGCAATGATTTCCAGTTTTGGGACGTTGTGTATTGGGCAGTCTGACTGTTTTACTCCAAATGGATTTAAAAAAATCACTTTCTTTTTCGAGTTACTTAGATGAGTTATGGCGGATTGTAGGATAATATTAAAGATGGAAACAAGAAATTACTTATTTAAATCAGTAAAGAACAATAAAGATTGCTTAATCAATTAGAGTTTAATTTTTGTGCTCTGCCTGGATTCATAAACTGAGCTTTTCTTTTGGAAATTTCTGGGTTCTCAAAATCTTTTTAGGCCATTCTTTGCCCGCAATGCCATAGTATTGAAATTGTATAACATAATTCTGGCAAAATAAAACTGCTTGTCTCCGTAAGATTTTTGGAGTAACAGGTACAAAAATGTTAGCAAATCGTATAATGCATTGTACAAGATCTTTTTCTTGAGCTATTGTCAGAATGGAACTACGACTTAAGTGCTTAACTGTACTTTTTGACTTTATATGATTTCGGAGAGTTCGTCTCGGAAAATTGTAGCGTTCAGCTGCAGCTCGTTGCGTCAGCTGCCGTCGTTCTATTGCCGCTAAAGAGGCCCGTAAATTGTCTTCTGTCCACTGAGCTATCTTTGGAGGCATATTAATTAAAATCTGTACTCAAATATTGAGAGGCCAATAAGGCCAAAGTACCGCTATAATAACCGTATGCCACGTTTTTACAAAATAACTTAATAAAACTGAAAACTCTTTCTGTGGATAAGAAAAACCATATCCTTTGTGTCGTACAACACATACTTAAGATAATAAATGCAGAATTAATAGTCAATTATTGAATTAATCGCAACAATTCTTATAGTTTCTTGGTATAAAAGTTATTAAATTGCACACTAGCCGGTCACTTCATCAACGAACTCGTAACTGCCAAAATGACGGCGCTAGCGACTGCAGACCGATTTGGAGACATTCACACTGACATTTTGCACGAGTGCCCAAACACTGAAGTGTCAGAGAAATATTTTTACGCGAAAACTAAAATGTGGGCCATATTACCCCCTGGGCCTTATTTGCCTCAGGTACCTTACATAAATATTCTTATGAGTATAATTGTTTTTGGTTGTATTATTTTATTGGGCAGATCCTATAATAAATTAATTAACGTTGTCGGTCAAACTGAACCACTGTCTAAATAGTAGATAGTTCTGTTTACCTTGGCTGTCGCTTGTCAAAACTTTCTCAACAGAGGTTTATTTACCTGTGCAACCTTTTATTGGACATCAATTTTAATATAAGCGTTTCACAGTATACGAACTTAATTAAAACATAGTTTATTCATCAATCATACTCGTTCTTGTTATTTAGTTAATTTACCATATATTTTAAATATTTGAGGAGCCACATTAAAATTTCATTTGAACAATTCAAGAACAGCGTAGCTTGTTAATATAATAAGCATATTAAAATCAACATTTAAAAGCGTCACGTATAACAACGCTTCACGTTAACAATGAATGAAATATGAATGATAATTCCTTAATCCCCGAGGATCAATGCCTTCATTTGTATAAACGAATTTTATCTTTAATTCTCAGATTATTACGGCGTGCTAATAATTTGATTAATATTCGCCTAATTTTCATTGTTAATTAGAAGGTGTGTTTCCAAATATGAATCATAGTAGAGGCAGCTTCGTTTGTATTAATTAAGTAATGAATCTTGATAGTTACCTCAAATGTGTAAAATTACATTTATTTATACTTACATATAGAAACTTATAAGAAAAGGAAGATTAAAAGTAATGTCTGTTCTTCTCTCTACGAGTGATAGAGATAAAATATAATACAAGAGGTAATAAGGAAAACATTTAGAATTTTACGATAAGATAAGATAAATAAAAAATACAAAATAATATAATAATAATAATTTAATACATAATATTTTACAGATTTGTATCTGTAAAATATTATATAATATTATGAATTACAGTCAAGTTAAAAATTTTGAAATTAGAAAAGTTCGTGTACAGAAACAAAACGGGAATTTTAAAAGATTATCTAACTTGTGAATATAAATCTTATACGTCGCAAGTATTTTTCGAGTAAAATTAAGTTGGATTATAGCCAGCCTTGGGTTAACTTGAAGGAAAATGAGTGTAAAAAAGGAATTTTTAATGGAATTTTGGCTAGCGTGAACGGGTTAAATTATATTTTAATGTTGGCTTACGTCACTTGATTTGAAAATTATGTTGCGACATGTTCTACGATGTGATTAATTTTATGTATAATATGTGTTTTTTTTTTCAATAATTTAAAACATACACGGCATTTTTAATATATTATTAAAATATGTAGGTTAAAGCTTTTTGATGAAGCTTTATAAACAAAGTTACTAGATCTGTACTGATACATTGTATGTAACAAATGGTATAATAACGTAAATAATTCGATTCTTCAACTTAACAAAATAAAGCTATATTAATGGTACATTTAGTTTACTCAACGGCTTTATAAAACTTAATTTTCCACAGAACTATTTTTTTATGTTTTATTTTTATTGAACACTCTTTTATTTCATAACGTTCAATTGACAACTCAGAGCGTTTGAAGATGAAAACGGCGCATAGTGCTGCTTTAATTGTAATTGTCATAGACATTATTGACATCACCTCTGAGATTTTCGTTAACTTGCCTGAGTTGTAAAGGTATCTTGAACCGACAGCGAGCAGCGATTTCATTAACCGCCATTTCAGCTTATATTATTGACTGACATATAATATTATTCCATAAACATCATATCAATCATCGGTTGATATTTATCGGTTTGACAATTGACAATAAACTTTTTAATACCAGCAGTTACTACTTAAGTTACTTCTTAGATTGGATAGTTGTTAGTCTTATTTTTGGGTGAACAATTATCTTTTGGCACATTTTATTTACATTTTTTTTGTATTTATCATAACTATTTTACTAAATTGGCGAAATAGTGTGTATCGCACACATATTTAAAATACATTTCACTTAAGATAGAGCCAATGAAATTACTAATAACAAATACTTTCAATACAAAAACTAAATTATAAATTCCCTATTTAACGTAAATTTTATAACAATTTTATTATACAATATTTAGTCGTTGTTATACAACCAATAAACTAATGTATGTACAAAAGTGCGCGATGAAAGTAGAAAAATGTGCATTCATAATGCATAGAAAAGGCCTAGAAAGACTTATATTATAATTCGAAGAGAAAAGAAATGATTACATACATTTATCGGTTCCTTTCTCATTAAACCTTATTTTCGTGACTTATTTATGGTAACGTGAAAAAATTAAGAATTCAAATTGTTAAGCTAAATTATATTATTCTAAAACGCGTTTGCATGGCTAAAAAACGATAAAAGTAATACGATAGCAACAAAAAGGGAGAGGTATAATTCGTCTGAGTCACACAGTTATTTCACTAGTAAAGGCACTTCTCTTGTCACCAGTCTGAGTATCGTCCACAAACTCAAACAAGAGTGAAGTTGGCGCACGGTACTCCTAGATACAGCATCTGTAATAAAAAAATAATCACATAATATGGCACGGTATTTTTCGTAACCGAGAGACAAACAAGAATATTATTTGTAATATTTATAAAGAAAGTTCATAATATTCACTCATAATATTTCTTCATTTGTTAATGAATTAAATATTAAAATTAGTATTCTTTGATATCATTTCGGGGATATCAAATGATTTGTTAATACGTCTTCAGGCGCAAATCGAACGACCATTTTTGTTAGAATGTTTTGGTATGCAGAAAACCTTGGATGAGTACTACTTTATTTATGTTTTATATATGGCCACTATTTTATTTACTATTACATATTTTTAATACTACATGTACTACATGTTTTTTATAGATTGTATGCACATTCTGCACCACATGTCAACACATACCATATATATGTATATATACTCTTAATCAACGCGGTTAAAATCGTGTGGAGTTAGTGTTTTTATATAATATATAAAACTTGTAAAGTGTTAAAAATACTCTATACTGTTGTAATAATTACGCTAGGAGCATATGAGGTCGCGAATGAAAATATATCATGAGCCTGGCTTGCCCTACAATAATATTACATCAGCCAAGTTTCCCTTTCATAGAAAATGTCTCTTAGATGTATTTGGTAATATACACACACATAAAATTTACGCTTAAGTTGAAATATTCATTTTAAATCATTAAACAATAGTAATTAGTAATTAGGTAGTAGATTAGTCGTTCAACGTTTGAATCTTACTTAAATAAAATTACTGATTTCTATAGTCTCACTAAAATTGCATAGTCTTTTACCGTCTCTGCGTGGGGCATGATAAAATCAATACTTCTTAAAATAGATACTTACTATTTTTACTTAACATATAAGAGGATATGTGAGGTCGACTCGCCACAAATAGCCGAACGGCCATGCTGCGTATGTGTGGCGGTCTAGTCGGCAACGTCGCGCGACACTCTAGTGACAGGAAGCCTCGGTGAGTTGAATAATCATCTGGATACACGTGAAGAGTACGCCACGAGGCCTGCAAGCCATCTCCGTCAGCTCCCGATACGTGTGTATTTCCAGTTATTATAGGATCCTGCAAGAGAAACTGCCTATTCAATGCTTTGAATATAATGTGTACTTATAAATTCACTGGTAACCATATAATTTAGCTTATATCTCAAAAAAACAAAGTATAGAGTTTAAAATCCGACGTGTATGTTTTTATATGAATATCGGACAAACGACAAAGTTTTCTTATGGAAGACCAATTCAATATGGTTTCGTTTTTGAAATATGATACCAGATCACCAGAAGATAATGAGTCTATAAAACTAATTCGTATGAGAATGAAGTTGCATATCTTTTGCATATTTTAAAATACGTAATAGAATAGCATACCCACACCAACACATTTGGTATTGGATTGGTATTTCATTGACTTAATTATTTGAAGTATAATTTAGGTAACACACACCATTGCATTGTCCTGAACGTTTTTTTGGCATTTTTTTTTCGTTCAATCACCGAAGTATGCAGACGATACATTTTCATACTAAAAAAAAGAATATTCTAATATGGGTTAAATTAAATATTAAAATTTATCGCGTCATGTTCCTTGTCGTGTATTGTATATATAATTGTTCAATTGATTTGAGTAATGTAACATTTTTAAAATATAAGCTGGGGTTACAATGGAACGGAATACTTGTAAGGAGTTGAAATCTTAGGAATTGATAGATTCTTTGCTTCTATATTCTGTTCTTTTCTTTCTATGACGATAACAAGTGGTAAAAAAGATATTATTAATTCTTAATAAAACTTAACACTACATTAGCTAGTTCAAAAAAACAAACTCTTCAGCTTAAAGTAGTGAATGGATACTACTATCTACAGATTACTGTGAATGATCTAAATCGTATAATAAAAAAAGAATTACCTCAGGTTTATATATACTAAGTAAATAATCCAATAACATTACGGCATATCAAAGTTAATCTGATAGAACAATATTGCCTCAATATTGTTTATTTTTATCTTTATCGTTGCTGCAATACCATCAACGTTATATTGTCACATTCGCGAATGTTACAACGTTCGAAATGATACTAATAACAAAATGACAGTTTTATAGTACAAATACATGTAAATTATAGTTACAAGTACGAGAATTGTATACGAGTAAAAAGGAAATTATATGTTTTTGGTGCCCACAACTGTGTAAGTGGAAACATGTACATCTGAATATTTTATAAAATTATATAGTTTCATTTATATTGAAAAAATTTCTATAAGTTTTACCATCTCAGTTTTTTTTTAAATAATATAGATATTGAAATTCAGTTCTCATTTTTTTACTATAAGAATGTATAAGAAATAATTACAATTATTATAAAAACTCTATCCCCTTTATATTATAATAGTAGATAAAACCTTTAAGTCAAATAGAATATGTTTGTATTTGTTTGTCCTCGCGTTAAATATTTAAAGAGGTTATAAGACACACACATTTACCCAGCCGCTTTGATATAGTTACGGAACATTTGCAATTGTATAAAATATAAGCAAATATTATTCTTCGTAATTGCCCACAAGTCACTCAGTCTTTGTGATTACTCTCAATCGAAGCATATCCGGCCCATTAGACCCGGAAGTCCGGTTCATTGTGTATGCGCTTAATGGAATGCCGGTCTTTGGTGTAAATTTGTAAGAATTTCTGCGAATTTTGTGGGACTTGAATTAAAGTATAACGTCTAATAGGAAATCAATGAAGTAAGCATATTACTTTGTTTCTTACCGTCCGGTCAGAAAATTTATAAGTACTTCTTTGCAAAATTAGTAGTTACAAAATTGCACTGATTTTAAAATATTGTTGTTTTTTAAATATTGTATAGGCTAGTACGGTATATCGAGTGCCGAGTCAGCGGTTTACTCCACTAATATTATGTTTATTTGAGTCGCTTACTTGCTTAGTTCAGCTCGGACGCTCGGTTTAGTCATATAATTATCATATATTTACGAATAAGATATCAATTATTATCAAGTTTTTACGCTTTTACGCAAACATGAAAGCGTTTAGATGAAAAGTTTGAG